>CM038631.1:22703270-23005770 GCA_021554675.1 Leuciscus idus
ATACAATATAGGCCTACCTAGTAAAAAGTTTTATATACTATATGTATATCCTTTTGGACACAAGAGGGCAGTATTGCCCTATATTTGCTTTTTTGTTGAACCAAATAGCACTAAATAGCCTGTTTTTAACTTTTTTTATACTTCTTGAATTGCAAAAATAGAATAAAATGGGTTTAGTTCTAATATTTGTATAATTTTATATAAAAATAAACGGTGTATAATAACATTTGTAGAAGATATGAGATGTTTTCTGATTCCTTTTTTGACATTACTTTAATCCCTCGCCATATCAAAACCGTTTGAGATATTCAATATCCGTTCACAATTTAGAATCTTTAATGTATTTTCATCATGTTGAAAAAGTTTTGTGGGAATAAAATAAACCACTTAAGAGGACTGGGTAAAAATTCAGAGGCTGATTTTGCAAAGAAATCCACATTCAAACCAAAATACCTGACTTCCTGTTGGTCTGAGCTAATGACTGTAAATTAGAAAGTTGTCCGGCTTGATGAGACCAATATACGTACTGATTTTTATAACTGTGGGTAAAACTAACCCCCCCACTTTTGTCAAAAGCATTTTGAAAGTGACACACTTCCTGCTACCAGTTGGTGGCGCTATAACTTTGACTCACAATAGTTACATCCATCTGATCGGCCTCTTACCACGAACACACTGCTGAAGTTTCATCAAGATCAGTTAATGTGTGCAGAAGTTATAACACTTCGTGTTTCTCTTTTCTCGCCATAAATTCGTTTCCTCGCCACGGCCAAACCGTTCGAGATATCAAAAATCCGTCCGCAATTTAGCATCCTCAATGTCTTGACTTCATGCTGACCGAGTTTTGTGGGGATTGGACGAATTCTCTAGGAGGAGTATTTCACATTCCACAGCAAGCGTTTTCCAAACAACCCATAATAGCCGACTTCCTGTTGGGCTGGCGTAAAACTTAGAGCACGAAAGTTGTTCGGCCCGATGAGATCTATATGTGTGCTGAGTTTCATATTAATTCATGCAAGCTAGTTTGATCTATGGACCAAGTTTTCGGACCCCATTCCAGGGGGCGCTGTTGAGTCCCCCTGCCACGCCCGGGTACCAGCTTCAACCCGTCCCTGATGGCAGGGGGTTCCGACTTGTATGTAAAGTTTCAAGAGTTTTTGAGCACGTTAAGGACCCCAAAAGCCCCTGAAACCTTGATTAACAATATAAAAGCAATAGTCAAATCCCCTCTCCCCTCACACACACAGAGACACAGAGAGAGGGAGAGAAAATTCTTCAGAAAATCCACATTCAAACCAAAATATCTCTCTTCCTGTTGGTCGGAGATCGTTAATGTAAATTAGAAAGTTGTCCGTCTTGATGAGAACAATACACATACCAAGTTTTGTTGCTGTTGATAAAACTAACCCCCCCACTTATGACTAAAGGTGGCGCTACTGAGCCCCTCACCACGCCCGTTTCTGAAACTTTGCACATGTCTACGGGCTAATAAATGTGATGTGTCTGTCGAGTTTCATCCAATTTCAAGTATGTTAAGAGTCTCAAAAGCATCAAAAAAGAATATTAAAGTTTGAAGCGTTGCCATGGCAACAGTATTAAAGATATCAAAAATCCTTTCACAGGTCTACATCTGCCGTGTGTTTACATTATACACATAAACTTTGAAGCAAATCGGGTAAAAATAAGAGGGTGATTTCAAAGCATTTTGAAAGGGACACACTTCCTGCTGCCAGTTGGTGGCGCTATAACTTTGACTCACAATAGTCACATCCATGTGATCGGCCTCTTACAACGAACACACTGCTGAAGTTTAATCAAGATCAGTTAATGTATGCAGAAGTTATAACACACTTCCTGTTTCCATTATTCGCCATCAATTCGTGTCCTCGCCATGGCCAAACCGTTCGAGATATCAAAAATCTGTTCGCAATTTAGCATCCTCAATGTCTTGACTTCATGCTGACTGAGTTTGGAGGCGAATGGATGAATTCCCTAGGAGGAGTACATTCAATTCCACAGCATGCGTTTCCAAACAACCCATAATAGCCGACTTCCTGTTGGGCTGGCGTAAAAAGTAAAAGTACGAAAGTTGTTTGGCCCGATGAGATCTATATGTGTATTGAGTTTCATATTATTACATGCAAGCGTGTCTGATTTATGGACCAAACTTTCGGACCCCGTTCAAGGGGGCGCTGTTGAGCCCCCCTGCCACGCCCGGGTACCAGCTTCAGCCCGGCCCTGATGGCCGCAGGTTCTGACCCGTGTGCAAAATTTCAAGAGTTTTCGAGCATGTTAAAGGCCCCAAAAATGCCCGAAAGGTTGACAGAAAAATAATAATAATAATAATAATAATAATAATAATAATAAATAATCCTACCGGAAACAATAGGGCCTTCGCCCTTTCAGGGCTTGGGCCCTAATAATCCTACCGAAAACAATAGGGCCTTCGCCCTTTCAGGGCTTGGGCCCTAATAATAATCCTACCGAAAACAATAGGGCCTTCGCCCTTTCAGGGCTTGGGCCCTAATAATAATAATAATAATAAATAATCCTACCGAAAACAATAGGGCCTTCGCCCTTTCAGGGCTTGGGCCCTAATAATCCTAACGAAAACAATAGGGCCTTCGCCCTTTCAGGGCTTGGGCCCTAATTAAAGCTGCAAGCAGCGATGAAAAGGGCCGTCGCACCCCTGCAACCGCCACCCGGCGGCTTTAGGAAAGGCCTTAAGATTACACTCACCAAATTTGAAGAGGATCAGATCAAAACTGTAGGAGGAGTTCGTTAAAGTACAACATCAGGAAATGGCAAAAACTGCACGAAATCTGAGATGAAGTTCAAAATAGCTGACTTCCTGTTGTGTTTAGGGCTACGCTCCAAGAGATTTTTTTGTAGGTATTGGGTAATTACATGTATGTACCAAATTTCATACCTGTACGTGAAACGTAGAGCCGGGGCAAAATGTAGGGGCAATAATTAAGCCATTTTGCCCCACCCAATTTTGAAAACCATATCACACATAAATTTTCACCACTTCTGAAGCGTGTGCAAAGTTTCCTGATTTTTCGAGCACGTTTTGTATTTGCCACACTTCCTGCTACTAGCAGGTGGCGCTATTGCTATAACCAAATATGCGGATGGTCATGTGTTCAGGACAGGACTCTTATGAAACATGTGAAGTTTGGGGTAGATCGGACATTGTATGCCTGAGTTACTGCAGGCTGTCTGTGGTTGCCTAGCAACATCGGAACTGCAAGCAACATTAATATTGAACTTATCTGATCATACATCACCAAAAGGCCAAAATTGGGTGTACGTTTGTCAGGCCGCCGAGGCCACACCCTTCGACGAAAACTCAAGATCTTCGCAATTTAACGTCGCAAAGATCTTAAGATTACACTCACCAAATTTGAAGAGAATCAGATCAAATCTGTAGGAGGAGTTCGTTAAAGTACAACATCAGGAAATTACGAAAAATGCCCAAAATCTAGGAGGAAGTTCAAAATAGCTCACTTCCTGTTGTGTTTAGGGCTATGCTCCAAGAGACTTTTTTGTAGGTATTGGGTCATTACATGTATGTACCAAATTTCATACCTGTGCGTGAAACGTAGAGCCGGGGCAAAATGTGGGGGCAATAATTTACAGAATTTGCCCCACCCAATTTTGAAAACCATATCACACATAAATTTTCACCACTTCTGAAGCGTGTGCAAAGTTTCATGAGTTTTCGAGCATGTTAAGGCCCTCTAAAAAGCGATTCACTTTGGAGAAGAAGAATAATAATAAACGGAGCAAAAACAATAGGGTCCTCTCACCATCGGTGCTCTGGCCCTAATTAAAGCTGCAAGCAGCGATGAAAAGGGCCCTCGCACCCCTGCCACCGCCACCCGGTGGCTTTAGGAAAGGCCTTAAGATTACACTCACCAAATTTGAAGAGGATCAGATCAAAACTGTAGGAGGAGTTCGTACAACATCAGTACAAAATCAGGAAATGGCAAAAACTGCACAAAATCTGAGAGGAAGTTCAAAATAGCTGACTTCCTGTTGTGTTTAGGGCTACGCTCCAAGATACTTTTTTGTAGGTATTGGGTCATTACATGTATGTATCAAATTTCATACCTGTACGTGAAACGTAGAGCCGGGGCAAAATGTGGGGGCAATAATTTACAGAATTTGCCCCACCCAATTTTGAAAACCATATCACACGTAAATTTTCACCACTTCTGAAGCGTGTGCAAAGTTTCATGAGTTTTCGAGCATGTTAAGGCCCTCTAAAAAGCGATTCACTTTGGAGAAGAAGAAGAAGAAGAAGAAGAAGAAGAATAATAAACAGAGCAAAAACAATAGGGTCCTCTCACCATCGGTGCTCGGGCCCTAAATATAGCTGCGAGCAGCGATTGCGGGCCCAAGCCGGTGGCACAGGCACCGGGGTGGCGGTTTCACCGGCTTGGGCCCTCCATCGCTGCTCGCAGCTATATATATATATATATATATATATATATATAACAAAAAAATAAATAAAAAAATAAATATATATATATATATATATATATATATATATATATATATATATATATATATTTTTTTTTTAAGTGTGTTTATATATATATATATATATATATATATATTTGTTATTTTTTGTTATTTTTTTTGTTATATATATATATATATATAAAATTTTTTGGATGCTAAACATTTGTTTATTATATGCTTTGTACTTCACTTACGTTCCACTATTGAAGGGAAAAATTATCCTCTTCACATGCGCAAATATGTGCTTGGAAACATCACAGTTTAGCGGTGATTACTGTGTTTAAATAGTCAGTACAATTCATACTATTCAGAGCAGTGTAATTTTTATATGTTAGGTTGACTATTTTATTATTATATTTTATAAAGGCTATAATGAACAGACTGCGATATCAAGATTGCAATGCGCTCGCTCTGCACCATTATCAATGTCCGTGCGGACGAACATATTTTACTTTCGTTTTTAAGTTACAGATTCAAAAGCCCCCAGCGGTGTCACACATCGATTAACCGGTGGGAAAATTTTCCCACAGTCACATCCCTAATATATTTATATATAAATACAATAGGCCAACCTGAAAGAGAATTTTACTTGCCCGACCAGAGTAGCCTGATTAGAACGTCAATGACAAAAAAATAACTTGGGAATCACTAAAACGAGAGATTATTCTAATTTGATTACATTCATTTTAAGTTGCAATCAACAGTTGTTAATAAATGGATTACCAGTAATCAGTTGATCAATGGTAACAAGGTTGCGCTGCTGAGGCTCATGCAGCTTCTCCAGGAGAAATGTAAACAAATGAGATCAGCACACAAAAAACAAACTCAGTTAACAACTTGCTGACTATAAAAATGATAAATATGGAGTTTTGATATATTTTATAACAGTTAAGCAACCTCACTTGACGAGAAGGCTGTTTCCTGAATACAATCACGATTGAAACTGTGACATTGATTTCATACAACAGGTTAAAAAACAGTTACAATCAAGTCACTTACATTTTAGATGCAATATTGACTGTTTTTGTTCTGTTTCAGCAGCGAAAATAGTTAAACAAAAAGATCACAGCAGAATCATCACGCGCATCTCTCAGCAATGTGTTTTCTCATTTCTGAATGATTCAGCATTTTGAACGAATCGGTTGACTCAAAGATTGAATGATCAATCCATAAACATATGTCTTAATCATGAATGACTCAGTCATTCAAATGAATCGTTTGAACGAATGAATCAATGACTCACTCATTAAGACGGTCGCCTGGCGACACTTAATGGCGGTTTAGTGTTATGTTTAAAAGTATCATTCTTTCCAACGTGTGTGTGATTTGTGTGTGCAACATTATCAATGTCCGTGCGGACGTCCGTATTTTTCTTTCACTTTTATATTAGCAATTTAAAAGCACCCGCTCGTGTCACACGTCGATTAACCGGTGGGAAAATATCCTCAGACACATACCTAATAAATGTATATTTAAATACAATATTGGCCTACCTGGTAAAAAGTTTTATATACTATTTTGATGTCCTTTTGGACACAAGAGGGCAGAATAGCCCTGTGTATGACTTTTTTTTATTTATTTTTTTACTTTACTGTTTTTAATTTTAGAATAAAATTAGAATAAAATTCTTTTTAAAAACAGAAAAAAATGGGTTTAGTTGTAATATTTGTATACTTTTATATAGAAATAAATGGTATATAATTACATTTTTATAAGATTTGAGGCTTTTAGTGTTTCCTTTTTGGACATTACTTTAATCCCTCGCCATAGCAAAACCGTTTGAGATATTTATTATCTGTTCATAATTTAGCATATTTAATGTATTTTCATCATGTTGAAAAAGTTTGGTGAGAATAAAATAAATAGTTTAAGAGGAGTGGCTAAAAATTCAGAGGCTGATTTTGCAAAAAAATCCACATTCAGACCAAAATATCTGACTTCCTGATGGCCGGAGCTAATGAATGTAAATTAGAAAGTTGTCCGGCTTGATGAGTACAATATACAAACAAATTTTTTTTGACTGTAGTTAAAACTAACCCGCCCACTTTTGTCAAAAGTGTGTTGAAAGTGACACACTTCCTGCTGCCAGTTGGTGGCGCTATAACTTTGACTCACAATAGTTACATCCATCTGATCGGCCTCTTACCACAAACACACTGCTGAAGTTTCATCAAGATCAGTTAATGTATGCAGAAGTTATTCCACTTCGTGTTTCTCTTTTCTCGCCATAAATTCGTTTCCTCGCCACGGCCAAACCGTTCGAGATATCAAAAATCCGTCCGCAATTTAGAATCCTCAATGTCTGGACTTCATGCACACCGAGTTTGGTGGGGATTGGATGAATTCTCTAGGAGGAGTACTTCGCATTCCACAGCAAGCGTTTTCCAAACAACCCATAATAGCCGACTTCCTGTTGGGCTGGCGTAAAACTTAGAGCACGAAAGTTGTTCGGCCCGATGATATCTATATGTGTACCGAGTTTCATATCATTACATGCAAGTGTGTTTGATTTATGGACAAGTGTTCGGATCCCGTTCCAGGGGGCGCTGTTGAGCCCCCCTGCCACGCCCGGGTACCAGCTTCAGCCCGGCCCTGATGGCCGCACGTTCTGACCTGTGTGCAAAGTTTCAAGAGTTTTCGAGCACGTTTAAGGCCCCAAAAGCCCCTGAAACCTTGAAAAACAGGAATTTTAAACAAATCTCACTCAAAAGACAAATCCCCCCACCCCTCACACACACAGAGACGCAGAGGCAGAGAGAGAGAGAGAGAGGGAGAGAATTCTCCAAAAAATCACATTCAAACCAAAATATCTCACTTCCTGTTGGTCACAGCTTATGACTATAAATTAGAAAGTTGTCCGGCTTGATGAGAACAATATACATAACGATTTTTGTGACTCTACTTAAAACTAAGCCCCCACTTATGACTAAAGGTGGCGCTACTGAGCCCCTCACCACGCCCGTTTCTGAAACTTTGCACATGTCTACGGGCTAATAAATGTGATGTGTCTGTCGAGTTTCATCCAATTTCAAGTATGTTAAGAGTCTCAAAAGCATCAAAAAAGAATATTAAAGTTTGAAGCGTTGCCATGGCAACAGTATTAAAGATATCAAAAATCCTTTCACAGGTCTACATCTGCCGTGTGTTTACATTATACACATAAAGTTTGAAGCAAATCGGGTAAAAATAAGAGGGTGATTTCAAAGCATTTTGAAAGGGACACACTTCCTACTGCCAGTTGGTGGCGCTATAACTTTGACTCACAATAGTCACATCCATGTGATCGGCCTCTTACAACGAACACACTGCTGAAGTTTCATCAAGATCAGTTAATGTATGCAGAAGTTATAACACACTTCCTGTTTCCATTATTCGCCATAAATTTGCTTCCTCGCCACAGCCAAACCGTTTGAGATATCAAAAATCCGTCCGCAATTTATCATCCTCAATGTCTTGACTTCATGCTGACCGAGTTTGGAGGCGAATGGATGAATTCCCTAGGAGGAGTACATTAAATTCCACAGCATGCGTTTCCAAACAACCCATAATAGCCGACTTCCTGTTGGGCTGGCGTAAAAAGTAAAAGTACGAAAGTTGTTCGGCCCGATGAGATCTATATGTGTACCGAGTTTCATATTATTACATGCAAGCGTGTCTGATGTATGGACCAAGTTTTCGGACCCCGTTCAAGGGGGCGCTGTCGAGCCCCCCTGCCACGCCCGGGTACCAGCTTCAGCCCGGCCCTGATGGCCGCGGGTTCTGACCCGTGTGCAAAGTTTCAAGAGTTTTCGAGCACGTTAAGGGTCTCAAAAGTGCCCGAAAGGTTGACAGAAAAATAAGAATAAGAAGAATAATAATAAATATAGCTGCGAGCAGCGATTGCGGGCCCAAGCCGGTGGCACCGCCACCCCGGTGCCTTTACCTAAAGGCACCGGGGTGGCGGTGCCGCCGGCTTTGGCCCTTCATCGCTGCTCGCAGCTATATTTATATATATATATATATATAAATATATATATATATATATATATATATATACATACATACATACATACATACATACATAGGCTACATATATATATATACACATACACACATATATATATATATATATATATATATATATATATATATGTATATGTGTGTGTGTGTGTATATATATATATGTATATAAAAGACAGAAAATATTACTTGTCTTACCTTATTCTGATTTTATGATACACTCAAAATATTCCACAACAAATCCTTTAAATTTAATGTAAAAATAAAAACAAAAGTAAGTGTTGGGCTCACGTAACCCTATCATTAGAATCAAAACGTTTCAACAGTTGTGATGTATTTGGATGCTAAACTATTCTTTATTATAGGCTTTGTACTTCACTCGGTTTCCAATATCGACGAAAAAAATCATCCTCTTCACACGCGCAAAAATGTGCTTGGAAAAATCACAGTGGAGCAGTGCTTACTGTTAATGTACGAATTGTACTACTGACTATTTAAACAGAGCAGTGTGTATATGTTAGGTTTACTATTTTATTATATTTTATTAAGGCTATAATGAACAGGCTGCGATGTCAAGTTTGCAATGCTGGAATGTGTGTGTGATTTAACAGTAGACACATAAAAACATAATTGGCACATCATTTTGTTCATACAGGATATCATTCAAACTGCAAAGTGTTTACTTATATTTATGTACATTCGCAATGAAACACAACATGGTGCTTTTGTAAAATAAATTCAAGCAATCCACCCCCCGAAATGGCGTTCATTTTAAAATTAAACTAAAAGCTCTTGGCTAAACAGGCATTCATAACTGTGAGCGCCCACGGCGAGGAACGAGCAGAACAGAGTGAACGTTTTTTAGTTAATTCCTACTTCCATAGGAATTCATTGAAAATGCTCGCTCTACTCAGCACCATTATTCAAGTCTGTGCAGACATCTGTATTTTACTTTAAGTTAGCGATTTAAAAGCCCCCAGCGGTGTCACACGTCGATTAATACACAATAGGCCTACCTGAAAGAGAATTTAGCTTGCCCGACCAGAGTAGCCTGATTAGAACGTCAATGACAAAAAATAACTTGGGAATCACAAAAAAACGAGAGATTATTCTAATTTTATTACATTCATTTTAAGTTGCAATCAACAGTTGATAATAAATGTATTACTGATCAATGGTAACAAGGTTGCGCACCTGAGGCTCGTGCAGCTTCTCCAGGAGAAACGTAAACAAATGAGCGCAGCACACAAAAAAGAAACCAAGTTAACAACATACTGACTATAAAAATTACAAATATGGAGTTTTTATATATTTTATAACCTATGATAGAGTTAAGCAACCTCACTTGACGAGTAGGCTACTGTTTCCTGAATACAATCACGATTGAAACTGTGACATTGATTTCATACAACAGGTTAATAAACAGTTATAATTAAGTCACTTACATTTTAGATGCAATATTGACTGTTTTTGTTCTGTTTCAGCAGCAAAAATAGTTAAACAAAGATCACAGCAGAACCGTCGCGCATCTCACAGCAACTTGTTTTCTCATTACTGAATGATTCAGCATTTAGAACGAATCGGTTGACTCAAAGATTCAATGATCAATCCATAAACATCTGTCTCAATCATGAATGACTCAGTCATTCCAACGAATCGGTTGAACGAATGAATCAATGACTCGCTCATTAAGACGGTCGCATGGCGACACCTAATGGCGGTTTAGTGTTATGTTTAAAAGTATCATTCTTTCCAACGTGTGTGCACCATTATCAATGTCCGTGCGGACGTCCGAATTTTACTTTCACTTTTATATTAGCGATTTAAAAGCACCCGCTCGTGTCACACGTCGATTAACCGTTGGGAAAATATCCTCACAGTCGTATACCTAATACATTTATATTTAAATACAATATAGGCCTACCTAGTAAAAAGTTTTATATACTATATTTATATCCTTTTGGACACAAGAGGGCAGTATAGCCCTATATTTGCTTTTTTGTTGAACCAAATAGCACTAAATAGCCTGTTTTTAACTTTTTTTATACTTCTTGAATTGCAAAAACAGAATAAAATGGGTTTAGTTCTAATATTTGTATAATTTTATATAAAAATAAACGGTGTCTAATTTAATTTGTAGAAGATATGAGATGTTTTCTGATTCCTTTTTTGACATTACTTTAATCCCTCGCCATATCAAAACCGTTTGAGATATTCAATATCCGTTCACAATTTAGAATCTTTAATGTATTTTCATCATGTTGAAAAAGTTTGGTGTGAATAAAATAAACCACTTAGCAGGAGTGGGTAAAAATGCAGAGGCTGAATTTGCAAATAAATCCACATTCAAACCAAAATATCTGACTTCCTATTGGTCAGAGCTAATGGCTGCAAATTAGAAAGTTGTCCTGCTCGATGAGACCAATATACGTACTTATTTTTGTAATTGTGGGTAAAACTAACCCCCCCACTTTTGTCAAAAACATTTTGAAAGTGACACACTTCCTGCTACCAGTTGGTGGCGCTATAACTTTGACTCACAATAGTTACATTCATCTGATCGGCCTCTTACTACGAACACACTGCTGAAGTTTCATCAAGATCAGTTAATGTGTGCAGAAGTTATAACACTTTGTATTTCTCTTTTCTCGCCATAAATTCGTTTCCTCGCCACGGCCAAACCGTTCGAAATATCAAAAATCCGTCCGCAATTTAGCATCCTCAATGTCTTGACTTCATGCTGACCGAGTTTGGAGGCGATTGGATGAATTCTCTAGGATGAATACATCAAATTCCACGGCATGCGTTTTCCAAACAACCCATAATAGCCGACTTCCTGTTGGGCGGAGCTAATAACTTAGAGTGCGGAAGTTGTTCGGCCCGAAGAGATCTATATGTGTACCGAGTTTCATATTAATTCATGCAAGCGTGTTTGATATATGGACCAAGTTTTCAGACCGTGTTCAAGGGGGCGCTGTTGAGCCCCCCTGCCACGCCCGGGTACCAGCTTCAGCCCGGCCCTGATGACCGTGGGTTCTGACCTGTGTGAAAAGTTTCAAGAGTTTTTGAGCACGTTAAGGGCCCCAAAAGCCCCTGAAACCTTGAAAAACAAAGATTAAGTGGAATAGACAACCCCCCCCCCCCACACACACAGACACACAGAGAGAGAGAGAAAATTCTCCAGAAAGTCCACATTCAAACCAAAATATCTGACTTCCTGCTGGTCTGAGCTAATGACTGTAAATTAGAAAGTTGTCCGGCTTGATGAGAACAATATACGTACCAAGTTTTGTGATTCTAGGAAAAACAAAGCCCCCATTTTTGACTAAAGGTGGCGCTACTGAGCCATTCCACCACGCCCGTTTCTGAAACTTTGCACATGTCTACTGGATAATAAATGTGATGTGTCTGTCGAGTTTCATGCATTTTCAAGCATGTGAAGAGTCTCAAAAGCATCCGAAAAGAATATTAAAGTTTGATGCGTTGCCACGGCAACAGTATCTAAGATATCAATAATCCTTTCACAGGTCTACATCTACCGTGTGTCTACATTATACACATAAAGTTTTAAGCAAATCGGGTAAAAATAAGAGGGTGATTTCAAAGCATTTTGAAAGTGACACACTTCCTGTTGCCAGTTGGTGGTGCTATAACTTTGACTCACAATAGTCACATTCATGTGATCGGCCTCTTACAACGAACGCACTGCTGAAGTTTCATCAAGATCAGTTAATGTATGCAGAAGTTATAAAGCACTTCCTGTTTCTCTTTTCTCGCCATAAATTCGTTTCCTCGCCACGGCCAAACCGTTCGAGATATCAAAAATCCGTCCGCAATTTAGCATCCTCAATGTCTTGACTTTATGCTGACCGAGTTTGGAGGCGAATGGATGAATTTCCTAGGAGGAGTATTTTAAATTCCAGAGCGTACGTTTTTCAAACAACGCATAATAGCCGACTTCCTGTTGGGCTGGCGTAAAACTTAAAGCACGAATATTGTTTGGCCCGATAAGATCTATATGTGTACCGAGTTTCATACTAATTCATGCAAGCGTGTTTGATATATGGACCAAGTTTTCGGACCCCGTTCAAGGGGGCGCTGTCGAGCCCCCCTGCCACGCCCGGGTACCAGCTTCAGCCCGGCCCTGATGGCCGCGGATTCTGACTCGTGTGCAAAGTTTCAAGAGTTTTTGAGCATGTTAAGGGCCCCAAAAGTGCCTGAATAGTCGTAAGAAAAATAATAATAAATATAGCTGCGAGCAGCGATTGCGGGCCCAAGCCGGTGGCACCGCAACCCCGGTGCCTTTAGTTACCTAAAGGCACCGGGGTGGCGGTGCCGCCGGCTTTGGCCCTTCATCGCTGCTCGCAGCTATATTTATATATATATATATATTTATATATATATATTTATATATATATATATATATATATATATATATATATATATATATATATATATATATATATATATACACATACATACATAGGCTACATATATATATATATATATATATATATATATATATATTTATGTGTGTATGTGTGTGTGTGTATATATATATATATATGTGTGTGTGTGTGTATATATATATATATATATGTATATAAAAGACAGAGAATATTACTTGTCTTACCTTATTCTGATTTTATGATACACTCAAAATATTCCACAACAAATCCTTTAAATTTAATGTAAAAATAAAAACGAAAGTAAGTGTTGGGCTCACGTAACCCTATCATTAGAATCAAAACGTTTCAACAGTTGTGATGTATTTGGATGCTTCAACTATTCTTTATTATAGGCTTTGTACTTCACTCGGTTTCCAATATCGACGGAAAAAATCATCCTCTTCACACGCGCAAAAATGTGCTTGGAAAAATCACAGTGGAGCAGTGCTTACTGTTAATGTACGAATTGTACTACTGACTATTTAAACAGAGCAGTGTGTATATGTTAGGTTTACTATTTTATTATATTTTATTAAGGTTATAATGAACAGGCTGCGATGTCAAGTTTGCAATGCTGGAATGTGTGTGTGATTTAACAGTGGACACATAAAAACATAATTGGCACATCATTTTGTTCATACAGGATATCATTCAAACTGCAAAGTGTTTACTTATATTTATGTACACTCGCAATGAAACACAACATGGTGCTTTTGTAAAATAAATTCAAGCAATCCACCCCCCGAAATGGCGTTCATTTTAAAATTTAACTAAAAGCTCTTGGCTAAACAGGCATTCATAACTGTGAGCGCCCACGGCGAGGAACGAGCAGAACAGAGTGAACGTTTTTTAGTTAATTCCTACTTCCATAGGAATTCATTGAAAATGCTCGCTCTACTCAGCACCATTATTCAAGTCTGTGCAGACATCTGTATTTTACTGTTAGCGATTTAAAAGCCCCCAGCGGTGTCACACGTCGATTAACCGACATCCCTAATATATTTATATATATACAATAGGCCTACCTGAAAGAGAATTTAGCTTGCCTGACCAGAGTAGCCTGATTAGAACGTCAATGACAAAAAATAATTTGGGAATTACAAAAAAACGAGAGATTATTCAAATTTTATTACATTCATTTTAAGTTGCAATCAACAGTTGATAATAAATGTATTACTGATCAATGGTAACAAGGTTGCTGTTTCAGCAGCAAAAATAGTTAAACAAAGATCACAGCAGAACCGTCGCGCATCTCACAGCAACTTGTTTTCTCATTACTGAATGATTCAGCATTTAGAACGGATCGGTTGACTCAAAGATTCAATGATCAATCCATAAACATCTGTCTCAATCATGAATGACTCAGTCATTCGAACGAATCGTTTGAACGAATGAATCAATGACTCCCTCATTAACCCTCTGGGGACCAAAAACGCGCCCGCGCGTTTTGCTCGTTTTTTTTTTTTAGCAATGAAAATAAACACTAAATGCTCTGTTAATTTTGATCTTTCATTTTCGTGTAATACATCAATCGATCCTGTTCAGTTTCTATTTTTTTTCTGTATATTCACAATAAAAATAAAGTGTTTTGCTTTTTGACAAATAAAGAAACTTTAACATGATGCGATTTCTGCCTTCTCTCTGTCAGTGAACTCCTGTTTGAAACGCGTTCGAAAATGATCTATAACTCTGCGAAAATTCAGTCAAACAGGCAAACAGACCCACGGGCATAAAGCTTGAGATCGCAGCTTTTAAATGAAGTAATTTATATAAAAAACAAATATTATCAGCTTCTGTAATCTGTATAAAAAGAGAGCGACTCCAGTCGAGCTCATTACGAGCCATTCAAAAGTAATTTGACCACGCCCCGGAGAGCGCGTGCTATTCAAACGCAAATTCTGAGAACCATTTCAGTCTGTGAAACGCCCCCACATCAGCTGTAAACAAAGAGGCATAATATAGCCTACCTTATGGAGAAAATTTTCCGTGCTGATATGAGGAGCAGATCCCGCTGAGGAGTGAGGTAGGCTAAGTTATCCTTTCTCAAGTGTTAATGTGGAATAACGTTATGGAATAACGTTGTAGGCTTATGTAAACAAAAAGATGAATCGCGTTTCTATAATATGAATCGCGTTTCTGTGAGATGAATGAAGGGTACATATTTGTAAAGACTGTTTAGCCTAAATATGAATCGCGTTTCTGTGAGATGAATGAAGGGTACATATTTGTAAAGACTGTTTAGCCTAAAATGAATCGCGTTTCTGTGAGATGAATGAAGGGTACATATTTGTAAAGAGTGTTTAGCCTAAATATGAATCGCGCGTCTGTGTGTGAAAGAATAAACTGCTTTTACAGTTACAGTTACTGCGTTACAGTCAGGCGAAGTATGAAAGACAACATTTTGTTGACTAGATTTGGGTACAGTTTTTACTGTAGAATATACTGTCACATCAAATAAGCTTTTCTGCTCATATATATAAAATACTATTTTGTCAAAAATAAAGTCATAGACTAAGATGTTCCAATGTTGGCTATATTCAAACTAATGAATACATATGATAAAATGTAGGCCTATAATCTTTTTTTTTTTTTTTTTACAAAGAAAGAGTACTTTTTTGCAGAAATATTGCTGAAATTGTAATTATTGTTGTAATTGTAACCTTTTTAATAAAATAGCAAAACATATTTACAAGATAGATGTAAGCAAAATCTTAAATGGTCAATATAAGTCTTCTTCAAAATATATATTTTGTCCTTGCATTGTGGCTCAGTCAGTGTCACACCTGAATGAATGGCTAATTATGCAGAGTCATTATGCAGAGTGGGTGGGACTAAGGTGTAAACTACTCCTCCCCCTCGCATATTGGCTTTCCAAGCAAAACCTGTTTTACACCATTTAAATCAATGTATTTTTTTTTGTGAACGATAAAGCAAGACTATTTTCACATAATTTTGAAGCTAGAACTGAAAGGGACAACATCCATTAGTCAAAAGTCTTGTGGGCACATATTTTGTATGAGTTTTGTGGTCTTATTTCAGCAACTTTCATTTTTATTTTTTTAAATAACCACGCATAAACATTATTCTCTTAAAAATACAAACATCTACATACATGTTGCTCGCATATTATGGTAGGCCTGTTTGTGCTATATAGAGTGAATTTACACCTTTGCCATTAACATGTTTATAAATAACTGAAAAAAGCACAAATGTCAGAGCATGTCAGAACATCTCAAGGGCCCCAAAAACAGCTTGGTCCCCAGAGGGTTAAGACGGTCGCCTGGCGACACCTAATGACGGTTTAGTGTTACGTTTAAAAGTATCATTCTTTCCAACGTGTGTGCACCATTATCAATGTCCGTGCGGACGTCCGAATTTTACTTTCACTTTTATATTAGCGATTTAAAAGCACCCGCTCGTGTCACACGTCGATTAACCGTTGGGAAAATATCCTTACAGTCATATACCTAATACATTTATATTTAAATACAATATAGGCCTACCTAGTAAAAAGTTGTATATACTATATTTATATCCTTTTGGACACAAGAGGGCAGTATAGCCCTATATTTGCTTTTTTGTTGAACCAAATAGCACTAAATAGCCTGTTTTTAACTTTTTTTATACTTCTTGAATTGCAAAAACAGAATAAAATGGGTTTAGTTCTAATATTTGTATAATTTTATATAAAAATAAACGGTGTATAATTACATTTGTAGAAGATATGAGATGTTTTCTGATTCCTTTTTTGACATTACTTTAATCCCTCGCCATATCAAAACCGTTTGAAATATTCAATATCCGTTCACAATTTAGAATCTTTAATGTATTTTCATCATGTTGAAAAAGTTTGGTGGGAATAAAATAAATAGTTTAAGAGGAGTGGCTAAAAATTCAGAGGCTGATTTTGCAAAAAAATCCACATTCAGACCAAAATATCTGACTTCCTGATGGCCGGAGCTAATGAATGTAAATGAGAAAGTTGTCCGGCTTGATGAGTACAATATACAAACTATTTTTTTTTTACTGTAGTTAAAACTAACCCGCCCACTTTTGTCAAAAGCATGTTGAAAGTGACACACTTCCTGCTGCCAGTTGGTGGCGCTATAACTTTGACTCACAATAGTTACATCCATCTGATCTGCCTCTTACCACGAACACACTGCTGAAGTTTCATCAAGATCAGTTAATGTATGCAGAAGTTATTCCACTTCGTGTTTCTCTTTTCTCGCCCTAAATTCGTTTCCTCGCCACGGCCAAACCGTTCGAGATATCAAAAATCCGTCCGCAATTTAGAATCCTCAATGTCTTGACTTCATGCACACCGAGTTTGGTGGGGATTGGATGCATTCTCTAGGAGGAGTACTTCGCATTCCACAGCAAGCATTTTCCAAACAACCCATAATAGCCGACTTCCTGTTGGGCTGGCGTAAAACTTAGAGCACGAAAGTTGTTCGGCCCGATGAGATCTATATGTGTACCGAGTTTCATATCATTACATGCAAGTGTGTTTGATTTATGGACAAGTGTTCGGATCCCGTTCCAGGGGGCGCTGTTGAGCCCCCCTGCCACGCCCGGGTACCAGCTTCAGCCCGGCCCTGATGGCCGCACGTTCTGACCTGTGTGCAAAGTTTCAAGAGTTTTCGAGCACGTTTAAGGCCCCAAAAGCCCCTGAAACCTTGAAAAACAGGAATTTTAAACAAATCTCACTCAAAAGACAAATCCCCCCACCCCTCACACACACAGAGACGCAGAGGCAGAGAGAGAGAGGGAGAGAATTCTCCAAAAAATCACATTCAAACCAAAATATCTCACTTCCTGTTGGTCACAGCTTATGACTATAAATTAGAAAGTTGTCCGGCTTGATGAGAACAATATACATAACGATTTTTGTGACTCTACTTAAAACTTAGCCCCCACTTATGACTAAAGGTGGCGCTACTGAGCCCCTCACCACGCCCGTTTCTGAAACTTTGCACATGTCTACGGGCTAATAAATGTGATGTGTCTGTCGAGTTTCATCCAATTTCAAGTATGTTAAGAGTCTCAAAAGCATCAAAAAAGAATATTAAAGTTTGAAGCGTTGCCATGGCAACAGTATTAAAGATATCAAAAATCCTTTCACAGGTCTACATCTGCCGTGTGTTTACATTATACACATAAACTCTGAAGCAAATCGGGTAAAAATAAGAGGGTGATTTCAAAGCATTTTGAAAGGGACACACTTCCTGCTGCCAGTTGGTGGCGCTATAACTTTTACTCACAATAGTCACATCCATGTGATCGGCCTCTTACAACGAACACACTGCTGAAGTTTAATCAAGATCAGTTAATGTATGCAGAAGTTATAACACACTTCCTGTTTCCATTATTCGCCATCAATTCGTGTCCTCGCCACGGCCAAACCGTTCGAGATATCAAAAATCTGTCCGCAATTTAGCATCCTCAATGTCTTGACTTCATGCTGACTGAGTTTGGAGGCGAATGGATGAATTTCCTAGGAGGAGTACATTAAATTCCACAGTATGCGTTATCAAACAACCCATAATAGCCAACTTCCTGTTGGGCTGGCGTAAAAAGTAAAAGTACGAAAGTTGTTCGGCCCGATGAGATCTATACATGTACCGAGTTTCATATTACTACATGCAAGCGTGTCTGATTTATGGACCATGTTTTCGGACCCCGTTCAAGGGGGCGCTGTTGAGCCCCCCTGCCACGCCCGGGTACCAGCTTCAGCCCGGCCCTGATGGCCGCGGGTTCTGACCTGTCTGCAAAGTTTCAAGAGTTTTCGAGCACGTTAAGGGTCTCAAAAGTGCCCGAAAGGTTGACAGAAAAATAAGAATAATAATAAATATAGCTGCGAGCAGCGATTGCGGGCCCAAGCCGGTGGCACCGCAACCCCCGGTGCCTTTAGTTACCTAAAGGCACCGGGGTGGCGGTGCCGCCGGCTTTGGCCCTCCATCGCTGCTCGCAGCTATATTATATATATATATATATATATATATATATATATATATATATATATATATATGATACACTCAAAATATTCCACAACAAATCCTTTAAATTTAATGTAAAAATAAAAACGAAAGTAAGCCGTGTTGGTCTCACGTAACCCTCTCAGTAGAATCAAAATGTTTCAATATTTGCGATGTATTTGGATGCTAAACTATTCTTTATTATAAGCTTTGTACTTCACTCGTGTTCCAATATCGATGGAAAAAATCATCCTCTTCACACGCGCAAAAATGTGCTTGGAAACATCACAGCGGAGCTCTGCTTACTGTGAATGGTACAAATTGTACTACTGACTATTTAAACAGAGCAGTGTAATTCGTATATATTATGTTGACTATTTTTATTATTATATTTTATTAGGGCTATAATGAACAGGCTGCGATGTCAAGATTGCAATTCTGGAATGTGTGTGTGTGTGTGTGACGCTGTTGCGGTTGAACAGTGGACACATAAAAACATAAATAAAATGTATTAGTTTATTCCTACTTCCATAGGAATACATTGAAAATGCTCGCTCTACTCCGCACCATTATCAATGTCTGTGCGGACGTCTGTATTTTACTTTCGCTTTTAAGTTAGCGATTTAAAAGCCCTCAGCGGTGTCACACGTCGATTAACCGGTGGGAAAATTGTATCACAGTCACATCCCTAATATATTTATATATAAATACAATAGGCCTACCTGAAAGAGAATTTTACTTGCCCGACCAGAGTATAGCCTGATTAGAACGTCAATAACAAAAAAAAAATTACTTGGGAATCACTAAAACGAGAGATTATTCTAATTTCATTACATTCATTTTAAGTTGCAATCAGCAGTTAATAATAAATGTATTACTGATCAATGGTAACAAGGTTGCTCTGCTGAGGCTCATGCAGCTTCTCCAGGAGAATTGTAAACAAATGAGCGCAGCACACAAAAAAGCAACCCAGTTAACAACATACTGACTATAAAAATTACAAATATGGAGTTTTTATATATTTTATAACATAGAGTTAAGCAACCTCACTTGACGAGTAGGCTACTATTTCCTGAATACAATCACGATTGAAACTGTGACATTGATTTCATACAACAGGTTAATAAACAGTTACAATTAAGTCACTTACATTTTAGATGCAATATTGACTGTTTTTGTTCTGTTTCAGAATCAAAAATAGTTAAACAAAGATCACAGCAGAACCATCGCGCATCTCACAGCAACTTGTTTTCTCATTACTGAATGATTCAGCATTTTGAAATGAATCGGTTGACTCAAAGATTCAATGGTCAATCCATAAACATCTGTCTCAATCATGAATGACTCAGTCATTCGAACGAATCGTTTGAACGAATGAATCAATGACTCGCTCATTAAGATGGTCGCCTGGCGACACCTAATGGCGGTTTAGTGTTTAAAAGTATCATTCTTTCCAACGTGCACCATTATCAATGTCAGTGCGGACGTCCGTTTTTTACTTTCACTTTTATATTAGCGATTTAAAAGCACCCGCTCGTGTCACACGTCGATTAACCGATGGGAAAATATCCTCACAGTCATACCTAATACATTTATATTTAAATACAATAGGCCTACCTAGTAAAACGTTTTATATACTATTTTGATTTCCTTTTGGACACAAGAGGGCAGTATAGCCCTATGTTTGCTTTTTTGTTGAACCAAATAGCACTAAATAGCCTGTTTTTAACTTTTTCATACTCCTTGAATAGCAAAAACAGAATAAAATGGGTTTAGTTCTAATATTTGTATAATTTTATATAAAAATAAATGGTGTATAATTACATTTTTAGAAGTTATGAGATGTTTCCTGCTTCCTTTTTGACATTAATTTAATCCCTCGCCATAGCAAAACCGTTTGAGATATTCAATATCCGTTTACAATTTAGCATCATTAATATATTTTTATCATGTTGAAAAAGTTTGGTGTGAATAAAATAAATAGTTTAAGAGGAGTGGCTAAAAATTCAGAGGCTGATTTTGCAAAAAAAATCCACATTCAGACCAAAATATCTGACTTCCTGATGGCCGGAGCTAATGAATGTAAATTAGAAAGTTGTCCGGCTTGATGAGTACAATATACAAACTTTTTTTTTTTTACTGTAGTTAAAACTAACCCGCCCACTTTTGTCAAAAGCATGTTGAAAGTGACACACTTCCTGCTGCCAGTTGGTGGCGCTATAACTTTGACTCACAATAGTTACATCCATCTGATCGGCCTCTTACCACGAACACACTGCTGAAGTTTCATCAAGATCAGTTAATGTATGCAGAAGTTATTCCACTTCGTGTTTCTCTTTTCTCGCCATAAATTCGTTTTCTCGCCACGGCCAAACCGTTCGAGATATCAAAAATCCGTCCGCAATTTAGAATCCTCAATGTCTTGACTTCATGCACACCGAGTTTGGTGGGGATTGGATGAATTCTCTAGGAGGAGTACTTTGCATTCCACAGCAAGCGTTTTCCAAACAACCCATAATAGCCGACTTCCTGTTGGGCTGGCATAAAACTTGACCGGGGGAAAGTTGTTCGGCCCGATGATATCTATATGTGTACCGAGTTTCAAATTAATTCATGCAAGCGTGTTTGATCTATGGACCAAGTTTTGGGACCCCGTTCAAGGGGGCGCTGTTGAGCCCCCCTGCCACGCCCGGGTACCAGCTTCAACCCGTCCCTGATGGCAGGGGGTTCCGACTTGTATGTAAAGTTTCAAGAGTTTTTGAGCACGTTAAGGACCCCAAAAGCCCCTGAAACCTTGATTAACAATATAAAAGCAATAGTCAAATCCCCCCTCCCCTCACACACACAGAGACACAGAGAGAGGGAGAGAAAATTCTTCAGAAAATCCACATTCAAACCAAAATATCTCTCTTCCTGTTGGTCGGAGATCATTAATGTAAATTAGAAAGTTGTCCGTCTTGATGAGAACAATACACATACCAAGTTTTGTTGCTGTTGATAAAACTAACCCCCCCACTTATGACTAAAGGTGGCGCTACTGAGCCCCTCACCACGCCCGTTTCTGAAACTTTGCACATGTCTACGGGCTAATAAATGTGATGTGTCTGTCGAGTTTCATCCAATTTCAAGTATGTTAAGAGTCTCAAAAGCATCAAAAAAGAATATTAAAGTTTGAAGCGTTGCCATGGCAACAGTATTAAAGATATCAAAAATCCTTTCACAGGTCTACATCTGCCGTGTGTTTACATTATACACATAAACTTTGAAGCAAATCGGGTAAAAATAAGAGGGTGATTTCAAAGCATTTTGAAAGGGACACACTTCCTGCTGCCAGTTGGTGGCGCTATAACTTTGACTCACAATAGTCACATCCATGTGATCGGCCTCTTATAACGAACACACTGCTGAAGTTTAATCAAGATCAGTTAATGTATGCTGAAGTTATAATACACTTCCTGTGTCCCTTATTCGCCATCAATTCGTGTCCTCGCCACGGCCAAACCGTTCAAGATATCAAAAATCCGTCCGCAATTTAGCATCTTCAATGTCTTGACTTCATGCTGACTGAGTTTGGAGGCGATTGGATGAATTCTCTAGGAGGAGTACATCTAATTCCACAGCATGCGTTTCCAAACAACCCATAATAGCCGACTTCCTGTTGGGCTGGCGTAAAAAGTAAAAGTAGGAAAGTTGTTCGGCCCGATGAGATCTATATATGTACCGAGTTTCATATTATTACATGCAAACGTGTCTGATTTATGGACCAAGTTTTCGGACCCCGTTCAAGGGGGCGCTGTTGAGCCCCCCTGCCACGCCCGGGTACCAGCTTCAGCCCGGCCCTGATGGCCGCGGGTTCTGACCCGTGTGCAAAGTTTCAAGAGTTTTCGAGCACGTTAAGGGTCTCAAAAGTGCCCGAAAGGTTGACAGAAAAATAAGAATAATAATAATAAAATATATATATATATATATATATATATATATATGTAAATATAGCTGCGAGCAGCGATTGCGGGCCCAAGCCGGTGGCACCGCCACCCTGGTGCCTTTAGTTACACTAAAGGCACCGGGGTGGCGGTTCCACCGGCTTGGGCCCTCCATCGCTGCTCGCAGCTATATTTACATATATATATATATATATATATATATATATATATAATAAAGACAGAAAATATTACTTGTCTTACCTTATTCTGATTTTATGATACACTCAAAATATTCCACAACAAATCCTTTAAATTTAATGTAAAAATAAAAACGAAAGTAAGTGTTGGGCTCACGTAACCCTTTCATTAGAATCAAAACGTTTCAACAGTTGTGATGTATTTGGATGCTAAACTATTCTTTATTATAGGCTTTGTACTTCACTCGTGTTCCAATATCGACGGAAAAAATCATCCTCTTCACACGCGCAAAAATGTGCTTGGAAAAATCACAGTGGAGCAGTGCTTACTGTGAATGTACGAACTGTACTACTGACTATTTAAACAGAGCAGTGTGTATATGTTAGGTTTACTATTTTATTATATTTTATTAAGGCTATAATGAACAGGCTGCGATGTCAAGTTTGCAATGCTGGAATGTGTGTGTGATTTAACAGTAGACACATAAAAACATAATTGGCACATAATTTTGTTCATACAGGACATCATTCAAACTGCAAAGTGTTTACTTATATTTATATACACTCGCAATAAAACACAACATTGTGCTTTTGTAAAATAAATTCAAGCAATCCACCCCCCGAAATGGCGTTCATTTTAAAATTAAACTAAAAGCTCTTGGCTAAACAGGCATTCATAACTGTGAGCGCCCACGGCGAGGAACGAGCAGAACAGAGCAAACGTTTTTTAGTTAATTCCTACTTCCATAGGAATTCATTGAAAATGCTCGCTCTACTCAGCACCATTATTAAAGTCTGTGCAGACATCTGTATTTTACTTTAAGTTAGCGATTTAAAAGCCCCCAGCGGTGTCACACGTCGATTAACCGACATCCCTAATATATTTATATACAATAGGCCTACCTGAAAGAGAATTTAGCCCGACCAGAGTAGCCTGATTAGAACGTCAATGACAAAAAATTACTTGGGAATCACAAAAAAACGAGAGATTATTCTAATTTTATTACATTCATTTCAAGTTGCAATCAACAGTTGATAATAAATGTATTACTGATCAATGGTAACAAGGTTGCGCTGCTGAGGCTCGTGCAGCTTCTCCAGGAGAAACGTAAACAAATGAGCGCAGCACACAAAAAAGAAACCCAGTTAACAACATACTGACTATAAAAATTACAAATATGGAGTTTTTATATATTTTATAACCTATGATAGAGTTAAGCAACCTCACTTGACGAGTAGG
The DNA here is from genome assembly GCA_021554675.1 of Leuciscus idus. Lineage (NCBI taxonomy): Eukaryota > Metazoa > Chordata > Actinopteri > Cypriniformes > Leuciscidae > Leuciscus > Leuciscus idus. The sequence continues at coordinate 22,727,586 of CM038631.1, forward strand.
CTACCGTTTCCTGAATACAATCACGATTGAAACTGTGACATTGATTTCATACAACAGGTTAATAAACAGTTATAATTAAGTCACTTACATTTTAGATGCAATATTGACTGTTTTTGTTCTGTTTCAGTAGCAAAAATAGTTAAACAAAGATCACAGCAGAACCGTCGCGAATCTCACGCCAACTTGTTTTCTCATTACTGAATGATTCAGCATTTTGAACGAATCGGTTGACTCAAAGATTCAATGATCAATCCATAAACATCTGTCTCAATCATGAATGACTCAGTCATTCGAACGAATCGTTTGAACGAATGAATCAATGACTCGCTCATTAAGACGGTCGCCTGGCGACACCTAATGGCGGTTTAGTGTTATGTTTAAAAGTATCATTCTTTCCAACGTGTGTGCACCATTATCAATGTCCGTGCGGAAGTCCGAATTTTACTTTCACTTTTATATTAGCGATTTAAAAGCACCCGCTCGTGTCACACGTGGATTAACCGATGGGAAAATATCCTCACAGTCATATACCTAATACATTTATATTTAAATACAATATAGGCCTACCTAGTAAAAAGTTTAATATACTATTTTTATATCCTTTTGGACACAAGAGGTCAGTATAGCCCTATGTTTGCTTTTTTGTTGAACCAAATAGCACTAAATAGCCTGTTTTTAACTTTTTTTATACTTCTTGAATTGCAAAAACAGAATAAAATGGGTTTAGTTCTAATATTTGTATAATTTTCTATAAAAATAAACGGTGTATAATTACATTTGTAGAAGATATGAGATGTTTTCTGATTCCTTTTTTGACATTACTTTAATCCCTCGCCATATCAAAACCGTTTGAGATATTTATTATCCGTTCACAATTTAGCATATTTAATGTATTTTCATCATGTTGAAAAATTTTGGTGGGAATAAAATAAATAGTTTAAGAGGAGTGGCTAAAAATTCAGAGGCTGATTTTGCAAAGAAATCCACATTCAGACCAAAATATCTGACTTCCTGATGGCCGGAGCTAATGAATGTAAATTAGAAAGTTGTCTGGCTTGATGAGTACAATATACAAACTATTTTTTTTTTACTGTAGTTAAAACTAACCCGCCCACTTTTGTCAAAAGCATGTTGAAAGTGACACACTTCCTGCTGCCAGTTGGTGGCGCTATAACTTTGACTCACAATGGTTACATCCATCTGATCGGCCTCTTACCACGAACACACTGCTGAAGTTTCATCAAGATCAGTTAATGTATGCAGAAGTTATTCCACTTCGTGTTTCTTTTTTCTCGCCATAAATTCGTTTCCTCGCCACGGCCAAACCGTTCGAGATATCAAAAATCCGTCCGCAATTTAGAATCCTCAATGTCTTGACTTCATGCACACCGAGTTTGGTGGGGATTGGATGAATTCTCTAGGAGGAGTACTTCGCATTCCACAGCAAGCGTTTTCCAAACAACCCATAATAGCCGACTTCCTGTTGGGCTGGCGCAAAACTTGACCGGGGAAAAGTTGTTCGGCCCGATGAGATCTATATGTGTACCGAGTTTCAAATTAATTCATGCAAGCGTGTTTGATCTATGGACCAAGTTTTCGGACCCCGTTCAAGGGGGCGCTGTTGAGCCCCCCTGCCACGCCCGGGTACCAGCTTCAACCCGTCCCTGATGGCAGGGGGTTCCGACTTGTATGTAAAGTTTCAAGAGTTTTTGAGCACGTTAAGGACCCCAAAAGCCCCTGAAACCTTGATTAACAATATAAAAGCAATAGTCAAATCCCCCCTCCCCTCACACACACAGAGACACAGAGAGAGGGAGAGAAAATTCTTCAGAAAATCCACATTCAAACCAAAATATCTCTCTTCCTGTTGGTCGGAGATCGTTAATGTAAATTAGAAAGTTGTCCGTCTTGATGAGAACAATACACATACCAAGTTTTGTTGCTGTTGATAAAACGAACCCCCCCACTTATGACTAAAGGTGGCGCTACTGAGCCCCTCACCACGCCCGTTTCTGAAACTTTGCACATGTCTACGGGCTAATAAATGTGATGTGTCTGTCGAGTTTCATCCAATTTCAAGTATGTTAAGAGTCTCAAAAGCATCAAAAAAGAATATTAAAGTTTGAAGCGTTGCCATGGCAACAGTATTAAAGATATCAAAAATCCTTTCACAGGTCTACATCTGCCGTGTGTTTACATTATACACATAAACTTTGAAGCAAATCGGGTAAAAATAAGAGGGTGATTTCAAAGCATTTTGAAAGGGACACACTTCCTGCTGCCAGTTGGTGGCGCTATAACTTTGATTCACAATAGTCACATCCATGTGATCGGCCTCTTACAACGAACACACTGCTGAAGTTTAATCAAGATCAGTTAATGTATGCTGAAGTTATAATACACTTCCTGTGTCCCTTATTCGCCATCAATTCGTGTCCTCGCCACGGCCAAACCGTTCAAGATATCAAAAATCCGTCCGCAATTTAGCATCCTCAATGTCTTGTCTTCATGCACACCGAGTTTGGAGGCAATTGGATGAATTCTCTAGAAGGAGTACATTAAATTCCACAGCATGCGTTTCCAAACAACCCATAATAGCCGACTTCCTGTTGGGCTGGCGTAAAAAGTAAAAGTACGAAAGTTGTTCGGCCCGATGAGATCTATATATGTACCGAGTTTCATATTATTACATGCAAGCGTGTCTGATTTATGGACCAAGTTTTCGGACCCCGTTCAAGGGGGCGCTGTCGAGCCCCCCTGCCACGCCCGGGTACCAGCTTCAGCCCGGCCCTGATGGCCGCGGGTTCTGACCCGTGTGCAAAGTTTCAAGAGTTTTAGAGCACGTTAAGGGTCTCAAAAGTGCCCGAAAGGTTGACAGAAAAATAAGAATAATAATAAATAATCCTACCGAAAACAATAGGGCCTTCGCCCTTTCAGGGCTTGGGCCCTAATAATCCTACCGAAAACAATAGGGCCTTCGCCCTTTCAGGGCTTGGGCCCTAATAATCCTACCGGAAACAATAGGGCCTTCGCCCTTTCAGGGCTTGGGCCCTAATAAATAATCCTACCGAAAACAATAGGGCCTTCGCCCTTTCAGGGCTTGGGCCCTAATAATAATAAATAATCCTACCGGAAACAATAGGGCCTTCGCCCTTTCAGGGCTTGGGCCCTAATAAACAGAGCAATTCCAAGAGGGTCCTCACACCATCGGTGCTCGGGCCCTAATAATAACTAGATGCGAAAGTTCGTCGAGACAAACTTTAAGTTGGCTTGAGAAAGTTTGGAGCAGAAAGTTTTTTGCTAGGCGGTTGCTAGGATGTTGCTATGGTGTTGCTATGGTGTTGCTAGGGTATTTTGGGAGGTTGCTAGGGTGTTCTGGGTGGTTGCTAGGTGGTTGCTAGGGTGTCCTGGGTGGTTGCTAGGATCTTTTGGGTGGTTGCTAGGTGGTTGCTAGGGTCTTTTGGGTGGTTGCTAGGCGGTTGCTAGGGTGTTCTGGGTGGTTGCTAGGGTCTATTGGGTGGTTGCTAGGCGGTTGCTAGGGTGTTTTGGGTGGTTGCTAGGGTCTTTTGGGTGGTTGCTAGGCGGTTGCTAGGGTCTTTTGGGTGGTTGCTAGGGTATTCTGGGTGGTTGCTAGGCGGTTGCTAGGGTCTTTTGGGTGGTTGCTTGGGTCTTTTGGGTGGTCGCTAGGCGGTTGCTAGGGTGTTCTGGGTGGTTGCTAGGGTGTTTTGGGTGGTTGCTAGGGTATTCTGGGTGGTTGCTAGGCGGTTGCTAGGGTCTTTTGGGTGGTTGCTAGGGTCTTTTGGGTGGTTGCTAGGCGGTTGCTAGGGTGTTCTGGGTGGTTGCTAGGGTGTTTTGTGTGGTTGCTAGGGTATTCTGGGTGGTTGCTAGGCGGTTTCTAGGGTCTTTTGGGTGGTTGCTAGGGTCTTTTGGGTGGTTGCTAGGCGGTTGCTAGGGTGTTCTGGGTGGTTGCTAGGGTGTTTTGGGTGGTTGCCAGGGTATTCTGGGTGGTTGCTAGGCGGTTACTAGGGTATTTTGGGTGGTTGCTAGGGTCTTTTGGGTGGTTGCTAGGCGGTTGCTAGGGTGTTCTGGGTGGTTGCTAGGGTGTTTTGGGTGGTTGCTAGGGTATTCTGGGTGGTTGCTAGGCGGTTGCTAGGGTCTTTTGGGTGGTTGCTAGGCGGTTGCTAGGGTGTTCTGGGTGGTTGCTAGGGTGTTCTGGGTGGTTGCTATGGTATTCAGAGCGGTTGATATGGTGTTACTAGGTGGTTGGTAGTTGTCACAGATGGTTACTATGGAGTTTTTATAGAGTTCTTACTTAACTAATCGCTATTAGCATGTAGCTATTCACTGCTAGCATGTGTAGCATGTTGAAAGTGCTGTTTGCTAGCATGAGTCAAAAGAGCCAAACCTCATCTCCATACGATGTTCTGATACAGAGATATAGGTCTTGCAAAACGGTTGCTAGGATACTCAAGTTTGGTTGCTATGGAGTTGCTTGGGAGCTGGGAGCTTTAAACTTAAGAAGTTTAAATTGGTTTAAAGTTTAAAGTAGTTTGAAGTTTATGACAGAGATAGATAGATAAATAAGTTAGATAGATAGACACACACACACACACACACACACACTCAAACAGACTACCTCGCTCACACACTCACTCAGACACTCAGACACACACACACACACACACACACACACACACACACACACACACACACTCAGAGTTTATGAGTTTAGAGTTTATAAGTGTATAAATTGATGAGTTTATAAGTGTACAAGTTTTTGAGTTTAGAGTTTATAAGTTTAAATGAGTTTAGAGTTTATAAGTTTAAATGAGTTTAGAGTTCAGAGTTTATTCATTTATGAGTTTAAGAGTTCATAAGTCTATGCATTCATGAGTTTATTAGTTAATTAGTTATTAAATTTAAGTTAATTAGTTTATAAGTGTATGAGATTAGAGTTTATTAGTTTAAATGAGTTTCATTGGCTAATATATATAGAATGGCAGTTTGAATTAGTCTTCAAGGGATTTAGATTTGAATTTTTGTCGGTTGGTGAGTTTGAATTTTTTTAGAATGCCCAATGTTAAGTCAATGGGAGTTTTTCCGAGTTTTGATCGTCATTTGTAGGAAAACCGTAAGTCTGATCAGTCTGAAAAGATATAGCAACTAACTTCAGATCAGTTTGAGTGTCTGAGCCGAGTTTGGAGTATGTAGAGTTAACCCCCTGAGGTCTACGGTATCGCCGGCGATACCAGCTCGCTTTTTTTTTATCAATGTAAAAGAAACTCATAAATACTCTGTTGACTTTGATTTTCCATAGGAGTTTCATACATCAATCGATTCTGTTAAATGTGTATTATTTTTGTATATACTCACAATAAAAACAAAGTGTTGTGCTTTTTGCCAAATAAAGAAAAATAAACACGAAGCGAGTTCTGCCTTCTCTCTGCCAGTGAAGTCCATTCTGAAACGCGTCCGAAAATGAACAATAACTGAGCGAATACTCAGTCAAACAGGCATACAGACACACAGGCATGAAGCTTGAATTCTCTTCTTTTAAATGAAGTAATTTATATAAAAAACAAATATTCTCATCTTGTGAAATCTGTATTAAAAGAGAGCGATTCCAGTCGACCTCATCTCATCTCATTACGTTATAATCGGCCACGCCCACGGAGAGCGTGCGCTATTCAAACGCAAATGACTGAGACGATCCCATACAAACTGTGAACGCCCACATATCAGCTCGAGAAAACACATCAAGTTTATTCAGATAAGTGTACTTGTCTACACTGTCTCGCAGCGCTGTGAGGAATAATAATAATGGAAAACTTACCTCAGAAGTGCTGGTATTTCGAGGAGCAACGGATGGAATAATGTAGTAAGTTTTTTTTTTCATTCTCAAGTAAATCGCGTTTCTGTGTGAATGAATGAACGGCAGAGATGCGCTGTTTACCACAACTCGCAAAAAGACGGTTTAAATTTGAATTGCGTTTCTGTGTGTGAATATTTGCTATACTGAGTAAAATCGATTGAAATATGTTGAAATAAAATGTATTTGTATAAGCAACGTATTAAACTGCAAATTAACATTTATATTCCTTATAATAAAAACGAAAGACCTATTTTACAGACAAATGAAAGACAACATTTCGTTGATTAGTTTTGGATAGATTACACATTTTTACTGTAAAATATCTGCCACCTCAAATAAGCTTTTGTTTGCCAATTTTTGCTAATATGTTAAATATAGTATGTTTTGTCAATGTAGGCTATATTCGAAGTAATGAATCCTATATATACTGTATATATATTGCTCTTGCATTCTTTCTTGTGGCTATAGGTGACACACCTGAATGAATGGCTCATTAAGTATGCGGGCCCCATTGTCTCCTAAGGTGTGAACCACTACATATGCATGATGCTGTTGAATGGTTGACGCCCCTTGCGCATATTGCCTTTACAAACAAAAAGTGTTTTACAAGATTTAAATCAATGTATTGTGTTATGTGAATGATAAGGGCAGGATGATTTTCACATCATTTTGAAGAAAAAACTCTAGGCAAAGACATCAATTAGTCAAAAGTCTTATTGACACGTATTTAGTATGTGTTTTGTGGCCTTATTTCAGAAACTTTAGTTTTTAGTTTTTTCAATAACCATGCATAAACATTATTCTCTCAAAAATACAAACATGTACATGCATGTTGCTCACATATTATGGTAGCCCTGTTTGTGCTAAATAGAGTGTAATTATACCTTTGCCATTAATATGTTTATAAGCAACTGAAAAAAGCACAAATGTCAGGGCATGTCAGAACATCTCAAGGACCCCAAAAACCCCTCAGACCTCAGAGGGTTAAAGCTCTAGGAGGAGTTTGAGTCAACAGTTTTTCACAGAAGAATAATAATAATATTAATAATAACTAGATGCGAAAGTTCGTCGAGACAAACTTTAAGTTGGCTTGAGAAAGTTTGGACCGGAAAGTTTTTTGATAGGCGGTTGCTAGGATGTTATGGGTGGTCGCTATGGTGTTTCTAGGGTGTTTTAGGCAATTGCTAGGGTGTTCTGGGTGGTTTCTAGGTGGTTGCTAGGGTGTCCTGGGTGGTTGCTAGGGTATTTTGGGTGGTTGCTATGGTATTCTGGGTGGTTGCTAGGGTCTTTTGGGTGGTTGCTAGGCGGTTGCTAGGGTGTTCTGGGTGGTTGCTAGGGTATTCTGGGTGGTTGCTAGGATATTCTGGGTGGTTGCTATGCGGTTGCTAGGATATTTAAGGTGGTTGCTAGGGTATTTTGGGTGGTTGCTAGGGTATTTTGGGTGGTTGCTAGGGTCTTTTGGGTGGTTGCTAGGCGGTTGCTAGGGTATTTTGGGTGGTTGCTATGGTATTCTGGGTGGTTGCTAGGGTCTTTTGGGTGGTTGCTAGGGTGTTCTGGGTGGTTGCTAGGGTCTTTTGGGTGGTTGCTAGGCGGTTGCTAGGGTGTTTTGGGTGGTTGCTAGGGTATTCTGGGTGGTTGCTAGGCTATTTTGGGTGGTTGCTAGGGTCTTTTGGGGGGTTACTAGGCGGTTGCTAGGGTATTTTGGGTGGTTGCTATGGTATTCTGGGTGGTTGCTAGGGTCTTTTGGGTGGTTGCTAGGCGGTTGCTAGGGTGTTCTGGTTGGTTGCTAGGGTATTCTGGGTGGTTGCTAGGTGGTTGCTAGGATATTGTGGGTGGTTGCTAGGGTGTTTTGGGTGGTTGCTAGTGTGTTCTGGGTGGTTGCTAGGCGGTTGCTAGGGTGTTATGGGTGGTTACTAGGATGTTTTGTGTGGTTGCTATGGTGTTGCTAGGGTATTTTGGGTGGTTGCTAGGGTGTTTTGGGTGGTTGCTAGGCGGTTGCTAGGGTGTTATGGGTGGTTACTAGGATGTTTTGTGTGGTTGCTATGGTGTTGCTAGGGTATTTTGGGTGGTTGGTAGGGTCTTTTGGGTGGTTGCTAGGCGGTTGCTAGGGTGTTTTGGGTGGTTGCTAGGTGGTTGCTAGGTGGTTGCTAGGGTGTTCTGGGTGGTTGCTAGGATATTTTGGGTGGTTGCTAGGGTCTTTTGGGTGGTTGCTAGGGTGTTCTGGGTGGTTGCTAGGTGGTTGCTAGGGTGTTCTGGGTGGTTGCTATGGTATTCAGAGCGGTTGATATGGTGTTACTAGGTGGTTGGTAGTTGTCACAGATGGTTACTATGGAGTTTTTATAGAGTTCTTACTTAACTAATCGCTATTAGCATGTAGCTATTCACTGCTAGCATGTGTAGCATGTTGAAAGTGCTGTTTGCTAGCATGAGTCAAAAGAGCCAAACCTCATCTCTATACGATGTTCTGATACAGAGATATAGGTCTTGCAAAACGGTTGCTAGGATACTCAAGTTTGGTTGCTATGGAGTTGCTTGGGAGCTGGGAGCTTTAAACTTAAGAAGTTTAAATTGGTTTAAAGTTTAAAGTAGTTTGAAGTTTATGACAGAGAGATAGATAGATAAATAAGTTAGATAGATAGATACACACACACACACACACACACACTCAAACAGACTACCTCGCTCACACACTCACTCAGACACTCAGACACACACACACACACACACACACACACACACACACACTCAGAGTTTATGAGTTTAGAGTTTATAAGTGTATAAATTGATGAGTTTATAAGTGTACAAGTTTTTGAGTTTAGAGTTTATAAGTTTAAATGAGTTTAAGAGTTCAGAGTTTATTAATTTATGAGTTTAAGAGTTCATAAGTCTATGAATTCATGAGTTTATTAGTTAATTAGTTATTAAATTTAAGTTAATTAGTTTATAAGTGTGTGAGATTAGAGTTTATTAGTTTAAATGAGTTTCATTGGCTAATATATATAGAATGGCAGTTTGATTTAGTTTTCAAGGGATTTAGATTTGAATTTTTGTCGGTTGGTGAGTTTGAATTTTTTTAGAATGCCCAATGTTAAGTCAATGGGAGTTTTTCCGAGTTTTGATCGTCATTTGTAGGAAAACCGTAAGTCCGATCAGTCTGAAAAGATATAGCATATAACTACAGATCAGTTTGAGTGTCTGAGCCGAGTTTGGAGTATGTAGAGTTAAAGCTCTAGGGCGAGTTTGAGTCAACAGTTTTTCACAGAAGAAGAATAATAATATTAATAATAACTAGATGCGAAAGTTCGTCGAGACAAACTTTAAGTTGGCTTGAGAAAGTTTGGACCAGAAAGTTTTTTGCTAGGCGGTTGCTAGGATGTTATGGGTGGTTGCTATGGTGTTGCTAGGGTATTTTGGGAGGTTGCTAGGGTGTTCTGGGTGGTTGCTAGGTGGTTGCTAGGGTGTCCTGGGTGGTTGCTAGGGTCTTTTGGGTGGTTGCTAGGAGGTTGCTAAGGTGTTCTGGGTGGTTGCTAGGGTCTTTTGGGTGGTTGCTAGGGTGTTTTGGGTGGTTGCTAGGGTCTTTTGGGTGGTTGCTAGGGTGTTTTGGGTGGTTGCTAGGATATTCTGGGTGGTTGCTAGGCGGTTGCTAGGGTCTTTTGGGTGGTTGCTAGGGTCTTTTGGGTGGTTGCTAGGGTATTCTGGGTGGTTGCTAGGCGGTTGCTAGGGTGTTCTGGGTTGTTGCTAGGGTGTTTTGGGTGGTTGCTAGGGTATTCTGGGTGGTTGCTAGGCGGTTGCTAGGGTCTTTTGGGTGGTTGCTAGGGTCTTTTGGGTGGTTGCTAGGCGGTTGCTAGGGTGTTCTGGGTGGTTGCTAGGGTGTTTTGGGTGGTTGCTAAGGTATTCTGGGTGGTTGCTAGGCGGTTGCTAGAATATTTTGGGTGGTTGCTAGGGTGTTTTGGGTGGTTGCTAGGGTGTTCTGGGTGGTTGCTAGGCGGTTGCTAGGGTGTTATGGGTGGTTACTAGGATGTTTTGTGTGGTTGCTATGGTGTTGCTAGGGTATTTTTGGTGGTTGCTAGGGTGTTTTGGGTGGTTGCTAGGGTGTTCTGGGTGGTTGCTAGGCGGTTGCTAGGGTGTTATGGGTGGTTACTAGGATGTTTTGTGTGGTTGCTATGGTGTTGCTAGGGTATTTTGGGTGGTTGCTAGGGTCTTTTGGGTGGTTGCTAGGCGGTTGCTAGGGTGTTTTGGGTGGTTGCTAGGTGGTTGCTAGGGTGTTCTGGGTGGTTGCTAGGATATTTTGGGTGGTTGCTAGGGTCTTTTGGGTGGTTGCTAGGGTGTTCTGGGTGGTTGCTAGGTGGTTGCTAGGGTGTTCTGGGTGGTTGCTATGGTATTCAGAGCGGTAGATAGATAGATAGATACACACACACACACACACACACACTCAGAGTTTATGAGTTTAGAGTTTATAAGTTTAAATGAGTTTAGAGTTCAGAGTTTATTAATTTATGAGTTTAAGAGTTCATAAGTCTATGAATTCATGAGTTTATTAGTTAATTAGTTATTAAATTTAAGTTAATTAGTTTATAAGTGTGTGAGATTAGAGTTTATTAGTTTAAATGAGTTTCATTGGCTAATATATATAGAATGGCAGTTTGATTTAGTTTTCAAGGGATTTAGATTTGAATTTTTGTCGGTTGGTGAGTTTGAATTTTTTTAGAATGCCCAATGTTAAGTCAATGGGAGTTTTTCCGAGTTTTGATCGTCATTTGTAGGAAAACCGTAAGTCCGATCAGTCTGAAAAGATATAGCATATAACTACAGATCAGTTTGAGTGTCTGAGCCGAGTTTGGAGTATGTAGAGTTAAAGCTCTAGGGCGAGTTTGAGTCAACAGTTTTTCACAGAAGAATAATAATAATATTAATAACTAGATGCGAAAGTTCGTCGAGACAAACTTTAAGTTGGCTTGAGAAAGTTTGGACCGGAAAGTTTTTTGACAGGCGGTTGCTAGGATGTTGCTATGGTGTTGCTAGGGTATTTTGGGAGGTTGCTAGGGTGTTCTGGGTGGTTGCTAGGTGGTTGCTAGGGTGTCCTGGGTGGTTGCTAGGGTCTTTTGGGTGGTTGCTAGGGTCTTTTGGGTGGTTGCTAGGCGGTTGCTAGGGTGTTCTGGGTGGTTGCTAGGGTGTTTTGGGTGGTTGCTAGGGTGTTTTGGGTGGTTGCTAGGGTATTCTGGGTGGTTGCTAGGCGGTTGCTAGGATATTTTGGGTGGTTGCTAGGGTCTTTTGGGTGGTTGCTAGGCGGTTGCTAGGGTGTTCTGGGTGGTTGCTAGGGTGTTTTGGGTGGTTGCTAGGGTATTCTGGGTGTTTGCTATGCGGTTGCTAGGATATTTAGGGTGGTTGCTAGGGTCTTTTGGGTGGTTGCTAGGCGGTTGCTAGGGTATTTTGGGTGGTTGCTAGGGTATTCTGGGTGGTTGCTAGGCTATTTTGGGTGGTTGCTAGGGTCTTTTGGGTGGTTGCTAGGCGGTTGCTAGGGTATTTTGGGTGGTTGCTATGGTATTCTGGGTGTTGCTAGGGTCTTTTGGGTGGTTGCTAGGCGGTTGCTAGGGTGTTTTGGGTGGTTGCTAGGGTGTTTTGGGTGGTTGCTAGGGTATTCTGGGTGGTTGCTAGGCGGTTGCTAGGATATTTTGGGTGGTTGCTACGGTGTTTTGGGTGGTTGCTAGGGTGTTCTGGGTGGTTGCTAGGCGGTTGCTAGGGTGTTATGGGTGGTTACTAGGATGTTTTGTGTGGTTGCTATGGTGTTGCTAGGGTATTTTGGGTGGTTGCTAGGGTCTTTTGGGTGGTTGCTAGGCGGTTGCTAGGGTGTTTTGGGTGGTTACTAGGATGTTTTGTGTGGTTGCTATGGTGTTGCTAGGGTATTTTGGGTGGTTGCTAGGGTCTTTTGGGTGGTTGCTAGGCGGTTGCTAGGGTGTTTTGGGTGGTTACTAGGATGTTTTGTGTGGTTGCTATGGTGTTGCTAGGGTATTTTGGGTGGTTGCTAGGGTCTTTTGGGTGGTTGCTAGGCGGTTGCTAGGGTGTTTTGGGTGGTTGCTAGGGTGTTTTGGGTGGTTGGTATGGTCTTTTGGGTGGTTGCTAGGCGGTTGCTAGGGTGTTTTGGGTGGTTGCTAGGGTCTTTTGGGTGGTTGCTAGGATATTTTGGGTGGTTTCTAGGGTCTTTTGGGTGGTTGCTAGGGTCTTTTGGGTGGTTGCTAGGCGGTTGCTAGGGTGTTTTGGGTGGTTACTAGGATGTTTTGTGTGGTTGCTATGGTGTTGCTAGGGTATTTTGGGTGGTTGCTAGGGTCTTTTGGGTGGTTGCTAGGCGGTTGCTAGGGTGTTTTGGGTGGTTGCTAGGGTGTTTTGGGTGGTTGCTATGGTCTTTTGGGTGGTTGCTAGGCGGTTGCTAGGGTGTTTTGGGTGGTTGCTAGGGTCTTTTGGGTGGTTGCTAGGATATTTTGGGTGGTTGCTAGGGTCTTTTGGGTGGTTGCTAGGGTGTTCTGGGTGGTTGCTAGGTGGTTGCTAGGGTGTTCTGGGTGGTTGCTATGGTATTCAGAGCGGTAGATAGATAGATACACACACACACACACACACACACACACACACACACACTCACTCAGACACACACACTCACTCAGACACACACACACACACACACACACACACACACACACACACACACACACTCAGACACACACACACACACACACAGAGTTTATGAGTTTAGAGTTTATAAGTGTATAAATTGATGAGTTTATAAGTGTACAAGTTTTTGAGTTTAGAGTTTATAAGGTTAAATGAGTTTAGAGTTCAGAGTTTATTAATTTATGAGTTTAAGAGTTCATAAGTCTATGAATTCATGAGTTTATTAGTTAATTAGTTATTCAATTTAAGTTAATTAGTTTATAAGTGTATGAAATTAGAGTTTATTAGTTTAAATGAGTTTCATTGGCTAATATATATAGAATGGCAGTTTGATTTAGTTTTCAAGGGATTTAGATTTGAATTTTTGTCGGTTGGTGAGTTTGAATTTTTTTAGAATGCCCAATGTTAAGTCAATGGGAGTTTTTCCGAGTTTTGATCGTCATTTGTAGGAAAACCGTAAGTCCGATCAGTCTGAAAAGATATAGCATAAAACTTCAGATCAGTTTGAGTGTCTGAGCCGAGTTTGGAGTATGTAGAGTTAAAGCTCTAGGGCGAGTTTGAGTCAATAGTTATTTACAGAAGAATAATAATAATAACTAGATGCGAAAGTTCGTCGAGACAAACTTTAAGTTGGCTTGAGAAAGTTTGGACCAGAACGTTTTTTGCTAGGCGGTTGCTAGGATGTTGCTATGGTGTTGCTAGGGTATTTTGGGAGGTTGCTAGGGTGTTCTGTGTGGTTGCTAGGGTGTCCTGGGTGGTTGCTAGGGTCTTTTGGGTGGTTGCTAGGGTATTTTGGGTGGTTGCTAGGCGGTTGCTAGGGTGTTCTGGGTGGTTGCTAGGGTGTTTTGGGTGGTTGTTAGGGTATTCTGGGTGGTTGCTAGGCGGTTGCTAGGATAATTTGGGTGGTTGCTAGGGTCTTTTGGGTGGTTGCTAGGCGGTTGCTAGGGTTTTCTGGGTGGTTGCTAGGGTGTTTTGGGTGGTTGCTAGGCTATTTTGGGTGGTTGCTAGGGTCTTTTGGGTGGTTGCTAGGCGGTTGCTAGGGTATTTTGGGTGGTTGCTATGGTATTCTGGGTGGTTGCTAGGCGGTTGCTAGGGTATTTTGGGTGGTTGCTAGGGTATTCTGGGTGGTTGCTAGGCTATTTTGGGTGGTTGCTAGGGTCTTTTGGGTGGTTGCTAGGCGGTTGCTAGGGTATTTTGGGTGGTTGCTATGGTATTCTGGGTGGTTGCTAGGGTCTTTTGGGTGGTTGCTAGGCGGTTGCTAGGGTGTTTTGGGTGGTTGCTAGGGTGTTTTGGGTGGTTGTTAGGCGGTTGCTAGGATATTTTGGGTGGTTGCTAGGGTGTTTTGGGTGGTTGCTAGGGTGTTCTGGGTGGTTGCTAGGCGGTTGCTAGGGTGTTATGGGTGGTTACTAGGATGTTTTGTGTGGTTGCTATGGTGTTGCTAGGGTATTTTGGGTGGTTGCTAGGGTCTTTTGGGTGGTTGCTAGGCGGTTGCTAGGGTGTTTTGGGTGGTTACTAGGATGTTTTGTGTGGTTGCTATGGTGTTGCTAGGGTATTTTGGGTGGTTGCTAGGGTATTTTGGGTGGTTGCTAGGCGGTTGCTAGGGTGTTTTGGGTGGTTGCTAGGGTGTTTTGGGTGGTTGCTATGGTCTTTTAAGGTGGTTGCTAGGCGGTTGCTAGGATATTTTGGGTGGTTGCTAGGGTGTTCTGGGTGGTTGCTAGGTGGTTGCTAGGGTGTTCTGGGTGGTTGCTATGGTATTCAGAGCGGTAGATAGATAGATACACACACACACACACACACACACACTCAGAGTTTATGAGTTTAGAGTTTATAAGTGTATAAATTGATGAGTTTATAAGTGTACAAGTTTTTGAGTTTAGAGTTTATAAGTTTAAATGAGTTTAGAGTTCAGAGTTTATTAATTTATGAGTTTAAGAGTTCATAAGTCTATGAATTCATGAGTTTATTAGTTAATTAGTTATTCAATTTAAGTTAATTAGTTTATAAGTGTATGAAATTAGAGTTTATTAGTTTAAATGAGTTTCATTGGCTAATATATATAGAATGGCAGTTTGATTTAGTTTTCAAGGGATTTAGATTTGAATTTTTGTCGGTTGGTGAGTTTGAATTTTTTTAGAATGCCCAATGTTAAGTCAATGGGACTTTTTCCGAGTTTTGATCGTCATTTGTAGGAAAACCGTAAGTCCGATCAGTCTGAAAAGATATAGCATAAAACTTCAGATCAGTTTGAGTGTCTGAGCCGAGTTTGGAGTATGTAGAGTTAAAGCTCTAGGGCGAGTTTGAGTCAATAGTTTCCACAGAAGAATAATAATAATATTAATAATAAGTTTAAATAGGATTTCAATATGTTGGCTTTCTCAAGCCAACTTAACTAGATGCGAAAGTTCGTCGAGACAAACTTTAAATTGGCTTGAGAAAGTTTGGAGCAGAAAGTTTTTTGCTAGGCGGTTGCTAGGATGTTATGGGTGGTTGCTATGGTGTTGCTAGGGTATTTTGGGAGGTTGCTAGGGTGTTCTGGGTGGTTGCTAGGTGGTTGCTAGGGTGTCCTGGGTGGTTGCTAGGGTCTTTTGGGTGGTTGCTAGGCGGTTGCTAGGGTGTTTTGGGTGGTTGCTAGGGTATTCTGGGTGGTTGCTAGGCGGTTGCTAGGATATTTTGGGTGGTTACTAGGGTCTTTTGGGTGGTTGCTAGGGTCTTTTGGGTGGTTGCTAGGCGGTTGCTAGGGTGTTCTGGGTGGTTGCTAGGGTGTTTGGGTGGTTGCTAGGGTATTCTGGGTGGTTGCTATGCGGTTGCTAGGATATTTAGGGTGGTTGCTAGGGTCTTTTGGGTGGTTGCTAGGCGGTTGCTAGGGTATTTTGAGTGGTTGCTAGGGTATTTTGGGTGGTTGCTAGGCTATTTTGGGTGGTTGCTAGGGTCTTTTGGGTGGTTGCTAGGCGGTTGCTAGGGTATTTTGGGTGGTTGCTATGGTATTCTGGGTGGTTGCTAGGGTCTTTTGGGTGGTTGCTAGGCGGTTGCTAGGGTGTTCTGGGTGGTTGCTAGGGTGTTTTGGGTGGTTGCTAGGGTATTCTGGGTGGTTGCTATGCGGTTGCTAGGATATTTTGGGTGGTTGCTAGGGTCTTTTGGGTGGTTGCTAGGCGGTTGCTAGGGTATTTTGAGTGGTTGCTAGGGTATTTTGGGTGGTTGCTAGGCTATTTTGGGTGGTTGCTAGGGTCTTTTGGGTGGTTGCTAGGCGGTTGCTAGGGTATTTTGGGTGGTTGCTATGGTATTCTGGGTGGTTGCTAGGGTCTTTTGGGTGGTTGCTAGGCGGTTGCTAGGGTGTTCTGGGTGGTTGCTAGGGTGTTTTGGGTGGTTGCTAGGGTATTCTGGGTGGTTGCTAGGCGGTTGCTAGGATATTTTGGGTGGTTGCTAGGGTCTTTTGGGTGGTTGCTAGGCGGTTGCTAGGGTATTTTGGGTGGTTGCTATGGTATTCTGGGTGGTTGCTAGGGTCTTTTGGGTGGTTGCTAGGCGGTTGCTAGGGTGTTCTGGGTGGTTGCTAGGGTGTTTTGGGTGGTTGCTAGGGTATTCTGGGTGGTTGCTAGGCGGTTGCTAGGATATTTTGTGTGGTTGCTATGGTATTCTGGGTGGTTGCTAGGGTCTTTTGGGTGGTTGCTAGGCGGTTGCTAGGGTGTTCTGGGTGGTTGCTAGGGTCTTTTGGGTGGTTGCTAGGCGGTTGCTAGGGTATTTTGGGTGGTTGCTAGGGTCTTTTGGGTGGTTGCTAGGGTCTTTTGGGTGGTTGCTAGGGTGTTCTGGGTGGTTGCTAGGGTTTTTTGGGTGGTTGCTAGGGTATTCTGGGTGGTTGCTAGGCGGTTGCTAGGATATTTTGGGTGGTTGCTAGGGTGTTCTGGGTGGTTGCTAGGCGGTTGCTAGGGTGTTATGGGTGGTTACTAGGATGTTTTGTGTGGTTGCTATGGTGTTGCTAGGGGTATTTTGGGTTGTTGCTAGGGTCTTTTGGGTGGTTGCTAGGCGGTTGCTAGAGTATTTTGGGTGGCTGCTAGGGTGTTCTGGGTGGTTGCTAGGGTCTTTTGGGTGGTTGCTAGGGTGTTCTGGGTGGTTGCTAGGGTGTTCTGGGTGGTTGCTATGGTATTCAGAGCGGTTGATATGGTGTTACTAGGTGGTTGGTAGTTGTCACAGATAGTTACTATGGAGTTTTTATAGAGTTCTTATTTAACTAATCGCTATTAGCATGTAGTTATTCACTGCTAGCATGTGTAGCATGTTGAAAGTGCTGTTTGCTAGCATGAGTCAAAAGAGCCAAACCTCATCTCTATACGATGTTCTGATACAGAGATATAGGTCTTGCAAAACGGTTGCTAGGGTACTCAAGTTTGGTTGCTATGGAGTTGCTTGGGAGCTGGGAGCTTTAAACTTAAGAAGTTTAAATTGGTTTAAAGTTTATAGTTTGAAGTTTATGACAGAGAGATAGATAGATAAATAAGTTAGATAGATAGATACACACACACACACACACACAAACAGACTAGCTCGCTCACACACTCACTCAGACACTCAGACACACACACACACACACACACACACTCAGAGTTTAGAGTTTATAAGTGTATAAATTGATGAGTTTATAAGTGTACAAGTTTTTGAGTTTAGAGTTTATAAGTTTAAATGAGTTTAAAGTTCAGAGTTTATTAATTTATGAGTTTAAGAGTTCATAAGTCTATGAATTCATGAGTTTATTACTTAATTAGTTATTAAATTTAAGTTAATTAGTTTATAAGTGTATGAGATTAGAGTTTATTAGTTTAAATGAGTTTCATTGGCTAATATATATAGAATGGCAGTTTGATTTAGTTTTCAAGGGATTTAGATTTGAATTTTTGTCGGTTGGTGAGTTTGAATTTTTTTAGAATGCCCAATGTTAAGTCAATGGGAGTTTTTCCGAGTTTTGATCGTCATTTGTAGGAAAACCGTAAGTCCGATCAGTCTGAAAAGATATAGCAACTAACTTCAGATCAGTTTGAGTGTCTGAGCCGAGTTTGGAGTATGTAGAGTTAAAGCTCTAGGGCGAGTTTGAGTCAACAGTTTTTCACAGAAGAATAATAATAACTAGATGCGAAAATTCGTCGAGACAAACTTTAAGATGGCTTGAGAAAGTTTGGAGCAGAACGTTTTTTGCTAGGCGGTTGCTATGGTGTTGCTAGGGCATTTTGGGAGGTTGCTAGGGTGTTCTGGGTGGTTGCTAGGGTCTTTTGGGTGGTTGCTAGGCGGTTGCTAGGGTGTTCTGTGTGGTTGCTAGGGTGTTTTGGGTGGTTGCTAGGGTATTCTGGGTGGTTGCTATGCGGTTGCTAGGATATTTAGGGTGGTTGCTAGGGTCTTTTGGGTGGTTGCTAGGCGGTTGCTAGGGTATTTTGGGTGGTTGCTAGGGTATTCTGGGTGGTTGCTAGGGTATTTTGGGTGGTTGCTAGGCTATTTTGGGTGGTTGCTAGGGTGTTTTGGGTGGTTGCTAGGGTATTCTGGGTGGTTGCTAGGCGGTTGCTAGGATATTTTGGGTGGTTGCTATGGTGTTTTGGGTGGTTGCTAGGGTGTTCTGGGTGGTTGCTAGGCGGTTGCTAGGGTGTTATGGGTGGTTACTAGGATATTTTGTGTGGTTGCTATGGTGTTGCTAGGGTATTTTGGGTGGTTGCTAGGGTGTTTTGGGTGGTTGCTAGGGTGTTCTGGGTGGTTGCTAGGTGGTTGCTAGGGTGTTATGGGTGGTTACCAGGATGTTTTGTGTGGTTGCTATGGTGTTGCTAGGGTATTTTGGGTGGTTGCTAGGGTCTTTTGGGTGGTTGCTAGGCGGTTGCTAGGGTGTTTTGGGTGGTTGCTAGGTGGTTGCTAGGGTGTTCTGGGTGGTTGCTAGGATATTTTGGGTGGTTGCTTGGGTGTTCTGGGTGGTTGCTAGGTGGTTGCTAGGGTGTTCTGGGTGGTTGCTATGGTATTCAGAGCGGTTGATATGGTGTTACTAGGTTGGTTGGTAGTTGTCACAGATGGTTACTATGGAGTTTTTATAGAGTTCTTACTTAACTAATCGCTATTAGCATGTAGCTATTCACTGCTAGCATGTGTAGCATGTTGAAAGTGCTGTTTGCTAGCATGAGTCAAAAGAGCCAAACCTCATCTCTATACGATGTTCTGATACAGAGATATAGGTCTTGCAAAACGGTTGCTAGGGTACTCAAGTTTGGTTGCTATGGCGTTGCTTTGGAGCTGGTATATTTAAATTAAGAAGTTTAAAGTGGTTTGAAGTTTAAAGTGTTTTGAAGTTTAAAGTAGTTTGAAGTTATGATAGATAGATAGATAGATAGATAGATAGATAGATAGATAGATAGATAGATAGATAGATAGATAGATAAGTTAGATTGATAGACAGACAGACACACACACACACACTAACTCGCTCACACACTCACTCAGACACACACTCACACTCACAGTTTATGAGTTTAGAGTTTATAAGTATAAATTGATGAGTTTATAAGTGTACGAGTTTTTGAGTTTAGAGTTTATAAGTTTAAATGAGTTTACAGTTTATAAGTTTGAGTTTAAGAGTTCAGAGTTTATACATTTATGAGTTTAAGAGTTCATTAATCTATGAATTCATGAGTTTATAAGTTAATTAGTTTATAAGTGTATGAGTTTAGAGTTTATAAGTTTAAATGAAGTAAATTTAGTAGTTTGAAGTTTAATTTAGTTTGAAGTTTAATTTAGTTTGAAGTAGATAGATGAGTTTATTAGTTTAAATGAAGTAAATTTAGTAGTTTGAAGTTTAAATTAGTTTAAAGTTTAAATTAGTTTGAAGTTTAATTTAGTTTGAAGTTTAATTTAGTTTGAAGTTTAATTTAGTTTGAAGTAGATAGATAGATGACTTTATTAGTTTAAATGAGTCTCAATGGCTCATATAGTATATAGAACGGCAGTTTGGTTTAGTCTTCAAGGGATTTAGATTTGAATTTTTGTCGGTTGGTCAGTTTGAAAAAGTCAATGGGAGTTTTTCTGAGTTTTGATCGTCATTTTTAGGAAAACCATAAGTCCTATCAGTTAGAAAAGATATAGCATACCGAGTCAGAATAGTCTGAAGGTCTGAGCCGAGTTTGGAGTATGTAGAGTTAAAGCTCTAGGCTGTATTAAAGTTATATTTTTTTAGTCTCAGAAGAAGAATAATAACTAGATGCGAAAGTTCGTCGAGACAAACTTTAAGTTGGCTTGAGAAAGTTTGGAGCAGAACGTTTTTTGCTAGGCGGTTGCTAGGATGTTGCTATGGTGTTGCTATGGTGTTGCTAGGGTATTTTGGGAGGTTGCTAGGGTGTTCTGGGTGGTTGCTAGGTGGTTTCTAGGTGGTTGCTAGGGTGTCCTGGGTGGTTGCTAGGGTCTTTTGGGTGGTTGCTAGGTGATTGCTAGGGTCTTTTGGGTGGTTGCTAGGCGGTTGCTAGGGTGTTCTGGGTTGTTGCTAGGGTGTTTTGGGTGGTTGCTAGGGTCTTTTGGGTGGTTGCTAGGTGGTTGCTAGGGTCTTTTGGGTGGTTGCTAGGGTCTTTTGGGTGGTTGCTAGGCGGTTTCTAGGGTGTTTTGGGTGGTTGCTAGGCGGTTGCTAGGGTGTTATGGGTGGTTACTAGGATGTTTTGTGTGGTTGCTATGGTGTTGCTAGGGTGTTTTGGGTGGTTGCTAGGGTGTTTTGGGTGGTTGCTAGGCGGTTGCTAGGGTGTTCTGGGTGGTTGCTAGGGTGTTTTGGGTGGTTGCTATGCGGTTGCTAGGATATTTAGGGTGGTTGCTAGGGTGTTTTGGGTGGTTGCTAGGCGGTTGCTAGGGTATTTTGGGTGGTTGCTAGGGTATTCTGGGTGGTTGCTAGGGTGTTTTGGGTGGTTGCTAGGGTCTTTTGGGTGGTTGCTAGGCAGTTGCTAGGATGTTCTGGGTGGTTGCTAGGGTGTTTTGGGTGGTTGCTAGGCGGTTGCTAGGATATTTTGGGTGGTTGCTAGGGTGTTTTGGGTGGTTGCTAGGCGGTTGCTAGGGTGTTATGGGTGGTTACTAGGATGTTTTGTGTGGTTGCTATGGTGTTGCTAGGGTATTTTGGGTGGTTGCTAGGGTCTTTTGGGTGGTTGCTAGGGTCTTTTGGGTGGTTGCTAGGGTATTCTGGGTGGTTGCTAGGGTCTTTTGGGTGGTTGCTATGGTATTCTGGGTGGTTGCTAGGGTCTTTTGGGTGGTTGCTAGGCGGTTGCTAGGGTGTTCTGGGTGGTTGCTAGGGTATTCTGGGTGGTTGCTAGGCGGTTGCTAGGATATTTTGGGTGGTTGCTAGGGTATTTTGGGTGGTTGCTAGGGTGTTCTGGGTGGTTGCTAGGCAGTTGCTAGGGTGTTAGTGGTGGTTACTAGGATGTTTTGTGTGGTTGCTATGGTGTTGCTAGGGTATTTTGGGTGGTTGCTAGGGTGTTTTGGGTGGTTGCTAAGGTGTTCTGGGTGGTTGCTAGGCGGTTGCTAGGGTGTTATGGGTGGTTACTAGGATGTTTTGTGTGGTTGCTATGGTGTTGCTAGGGTATTTTGGGTAGTTGCTAGGGTCTTTTGGGTGGTTGCTAGGCGGTTGCTAGGGTGTTTTGGGTGGTTGCTAGGGTGTTCTGGGTGGTTGCTAGGATATTTTGGGTGGTTGCTAGGGTCTTTTGGGTGGTTGCTAGGGTGTTCTGGGTGGTTGCTAGGCGGTTGCTAGGGTATTTTGGGTGGTTGCTAGGGTATTCTGGGTGGTTGCTAGGCGGTTGCTAGGGTGTTTTGGGTGGTTGCTAGGGTCTTTTGGGTGGTTGCTAGGCAGTTGCTAGGATGTTCTGGGTGGTTGCTAGGGTGTTTTGGGTGGTTGCTAGGCGGTTGCTAGGATATTTTGGGTGGTTGCTAGGGTGTTTTGGGTGGTTGCTAGGCGGTTGCTAGGGTGTTATGGGTGGTTACTAGGATGTTTTGTGTGGTTGCTATGGTGTTGCTAGGGTATTTTGGGTGGTTGCTAGGGTCTTTTGGGTGGTTGCTAGGGTATTCTGGGTGGTTGCTAGGCGGTTGCTAGGGTCTTTTGGGTGGTTGCTATGGTATTCTGGGTGGTTGCTAGGGTCTTTTGGGTGGTTGCTAGGCGGTTGCTAGGGTGTTCTGGGTGGTTGCTAGGGTGTTTTGGGTGGTTGCTAGGGTATTCTGGGTGGTTGCTAGGCGGTTGCTAGGATATTTTGGGTGGTTGCTAGGGTATTTTGGGTGGTTGCTAGGGTGTTCTGGGTGGTTGCTAGGCAGTTGCTAGGGTGTTAGTGGTGGTTACTAGGATGTTTTGTGTGGTTGCTATGGTGTTGCTAGGGTATTTTGGCTAGTTGCTAGGGTGTTTTGGGTGGTTGCTAGGGTGTTCTGGGTGGTTGCTAGGCGGTTGCTAGGGTGTTATGGGTGGTTACTAGGATGTTTTGTGTGGTTGCTATGGTGTTGCTAGGGTATTTTGGGTGGTTGCTAGGGTGTTTTGGGTGGTTGCTAGGCGGTTGCTAGGGTGTTTTGGGTGGTTGCTAGGGTGTTCTGGGTGGTTGCTAGGGTCTTTTGGGTGGTTGCTAGGGTGTTCTGGGTGGTTGCTAGGTGGTTGCTAGGGTGTTCTGGGTGGTTGCTATGGTATTCAGAGCGGTAGATAGATAGATACACACACACACACACACACACACACACACACACACTCAGAGTTTATGAGTTTAGAGTTTATAAGTGTATAAATTGATGAGTTTATAAGTGTACAAGTTTTTGAGTTTAGAGTTTATAAGTTTAAATGAGTTTAGAGTTCAGAGTTTATTAATTTATGAGTTTAAGAGTTCATAAGTCTATGAATTCATGAGTTTATTAGTTAATTAGTTATTAAATTTAAGTTAATTAGTTTATAAGTGTATAAGATTAGAGTTTATTAGTTTAAATGAGTTTCATTGGCTAATATATATAGAATGGCAGTTTGAATTAGTTTTCAAGGGATTTAGATTTAAATTTTTGTCGGTTGGTGAGTTTGAATTTTTTTAGAATGCCCAATGTTAAGTCAATGGGAGTTTTTCCGAGTTTTGATCGTCATTTGTAGGAAAACCGTAAGTCCGATCAGTCTGAAAAGATATAGCATTATAGCTTCAGATCAGTTTGAGTGTCTGAGCCGAGTTTGAAGTATGTAGAGTTAAAGCTCTAGGGCGAGTTTGAGTCAACAGTTTTAGTAAGAAGAATAATAATAACTAGATGCGAAAGTTCGTCGAGACAAACTTTAAGTTGGCTTGAGAAAGTTTGGACCAGAACGTTTTTTGCTAGGCGGTTGCTAGGATTTTATGGGTGGTTGCTATGGTGTTCCTAGGGTATTTTGGGAGGTTGCTAGGGTGTTCTGGGTGGTTGCTAGGTGGTTGCTAGGGTGTCCTGGGTGGTTGCTAGGGTCTTTTGGGTGGTTGCTAGGTGGTTGCTAGGGTCTTTTGGGTGGTTGCTAGGCGGTTGCTAGGGTGTTCTGGGTGGTTGCTACGGTTTTTTGGGTCATTGCTAGGGTATTCTGGGTGGTTGCTAGGCGGTTGCTAGGATATTTTGGGTGGTTGCTAGGGTCTTCTGGGTGGTTGCTAGGCAGTTGCTAGGGTGTCCTGGGTGGTTGCTAGGGTCTTTTGGGTGGTTGCTAGGCGGTTGCTAGGGTGTTCTGGGTTGTTGCTAGGGTGTTTTGGGTGGTTGCTAGGTGGTTGCTAGGGTCTTTTGGGTGGTTGCTAGGCGGTTGCTAGGGTGTTCTGGGTGGTTGCTAGGGTGTTTTGGGTGGTTGCTAGGGTATTCTGGGTGGTTGCTAGGATATTTTGGGTGGTTGCTAGGGTCTTTTGGGTGGTTGCTAGGCGGTTGCTAGGGTGTTCTGGGTGGTTGCTTGGGTCTTTTGGGTGGTTGCTAGGGTCTTTTGGGTGGTTGCTAGGCGGTTGCTAGGGTCTTTTGGGTGGTTGCTAGGGTGTTTTGGGTGGTTGCTAGGGTATTCTGGGTGGTTGCTAGGCGGTTGCTAGGGTCTTTTGGGTGGTTGCTAGGCGGTTGCTATGGTGTTCTGGGTGGTTGCTAGGGTGTTTTGGGTGGTTGCTAGGGTATTCTGGGTGGTTGCTAGGCGGTTGCTAGGGTGTTCTGGGTGGTTGCTAGGGTGTTTTGGGTGGTTGCTAGGGTATACTGGGTGGTTGCTAGGCGGTTGCTAGGGTCTTTTGGGTGGTTGCTAGGGTCTTTTGGGTGGTTGCTAGGGTGTTCTGGGTGGTTGCTAGGCGGTTGCTAGGGTGTTATGGGTGGTTACTAGGATGTTTTGTGTGGTTGCTATGGTGTTGCTAGGGTATTTTGGGTGGTTGCTAGGGTCTTTTGGGTGGTTGCTAGGGTGTTTTGGGTGGTTGCTAGGTGGTTGCTAGGGTGTTCTGGGTGGTTGCTAGGATATTTTGGGTGGTTGTTAGGGTCTTTTGGGTGGTTGCTAGGATGTTCTGGGTGGTTGCTAGGGTGTTCTGGGTGGTTGCTATGGTATTCAGAGCGGTAGATAGATAGACACACACACACACACACACACACACACTCAAACAGACTACCTCGCTCACACACTCACTCAGACACTCAGACACACACACACACACACACACACACACACTCAGAGTTTATGAGTTTAGAGTTTATAAGTGTATAAATTGATGAGTTTATAAGTGTACAAGTTTTTGAGTTTAGAGTTTATAAGTTTAAATGAGTTTAGAGTTCAGAGTTTATTAATTTATGAGTTTAAGAGTTCATAAGTCTATGAATTCATGAGTTTATTAGTTAATTAGTTATTAAATTTAAGTTAATTAGTTTATAAGTGTATGAGATTAGAGTTTATTAGTTTAAATGAGTTTCATTGGCTAATATATATAGAATGGCAGTTTGAATTAGTCTTCAAGGGATTTAGATTTGAATTTTTGTCGGTTGGTGAGTTTGAATTTTTTTAGAATGCCCAATGTTAAGTCAATGGGAGTTTTTCCGAGTTTTGATCGTCATTTGTAGGAAAACCGTAAGTCCGATCAGTCTGAAAAGATATAGCATATAACTTCAGATCAGTTTGAGTGTCTGAGCCAAGTTTGGAGTATGTAGAGTTAAAGCTCTAGGGCGAGTTTGAGTCAATAGTTTTTCACAGAAGATTAATAATAATAATAAGTTTAAGTACAATATCAGTAAGTTGGCTTTCTCAGCCAACTTAACTAGATGCGAAAGTTCGTCGAGACAAACTTCAAGTTGGCTTGAGAAAGTTTGGACCGGAAAGTTTTTTGCTAGGCGGTTTCTAGGATGTTATGGGTGGTTGCTATGGTGTTGCTAGGGTATTCTGGGTGGTTTCTAGGCGGTTGCTAGGGTGTTTTGGGTGGTTGCTAGGATATTTTGGGTGGTTGCTAGGGTCTTTTGGGTGGTTGCTAGGCAGTTGCTAGGGTGTTTTGGGTGGTTGCTAGGGTGTTCTGGGTGGTTGCTAGGCGGTTGCTAGGGTGTTATGGGTGGTTACTAGGATGTTTTGGGTGGTTGCTAGGGTGTTGCTAGGGTATTGTGGGTGGTTACTAGAGTGTTCTGGGTGGTTTCTATGGTGTTGCTAGGGTATTTTGGGTGGTTGCTAGGGTCTTTTGGATGGTTGCTAGGCGGTTGCTAGGGTGTTTTGGGTGGTTGCTAGGATATTTTGGGTGGTTGCTGGGGTCTTTTGGATGGTTGCTAGGCAGTAGCTAGGGTGTTTTGGGTGGTTGCTAGGGTGTTATGGGTGGTTACTAGGATGTTTTGTGTGGTTGCTATGGTGTTGCTAGGGTATTTTGGCTGGTTGCTAGGCGGTTGCTAGGGTGTCCTAAGGTATTTTGGGTGGTTGCTAGGGTGTTCTGGGTGGTTGTTAGGCAGTTGCTAGGGTGTTTTGGGTGGTTGCTAGGGTGTTCTGGCTGGTTGCTAGGGTGTTATGGGTGGTTACTAGGATGTTTTGTGTGGTTGCTATGGTGTTGCTAGGATATTTAGGGTGGTTGCTAGGGTCTTTGGGTGGTTGCTAGGCGGTTGCTAGGGTATTTTGGGTGGTTGCTAGGGTATTCTGGGTGGTTGCTAGGGTATTTTGGGTGGTTGCTAGGGTCTTTTGGGTGGTTGCTAGGCGGTTGCTAGGGTATTTTGGGTGGTTGCTATGGTATTCTGGGTGGTTGCTAGGGTCTTTTGGGTGGTTGCTAGGGTGTTCTGGGTGGTTGCTAGGTGGTTGCTAGGGTGTTCTGGGTGGTTGCTATGGTATTCAGAGCGGTTGATGTGGTGTTACTAGGTGGTTGGTAGTTGTCACAGATGGTTACTATGGAGTTTTTATAGAGTTCTTACTTAACTAATCGCTATTAGCATGTAGCTATTCACTGCTAGCATGTGTAGCATGTTGAAAGTGCTGTTTGCTAGCATGAGTCAAAAGAGCCAAACCTCATCTCTATACGATGTTCTGATACAGAGATATAGGTCTTGCAAAACGGTTGCTAGGATACTCAAGTTTGGTTGCTATGGAGTTGCTTGGGAGCTGGGAGCTTTAAACTTAAGAAGTTTAAATTGGTTTAAAGTTTAAAGTAGTTTGAAGTTTATGACAGAGAGATACCGTAAAACTTCAAATAATAGCCCGGGCTTCTATTTACCCAAATCGAATAGTGATGAGTCGTTCATGAACGGTTGCGTCTGTCACGTGAAATCTAATCAAAACATAGAACAGACGATCTGACTGGTTTTAGAATATCATGTATAACCCGATACTAAAAAACAGACCAGGCCTCTATTTGAGACCGGCCTTTATTTACCCAAACCTGTCGTCACACCAGGCGTTTAAAAGAGACAGGCGTCTATTTGGGACTCGGCTATTATTTGAAGTTTTACGGTAGATAGATAAGTTAGATAGATAGATACACACACACACACACACACTCAAACAGACTACCTCGCTCACACACTCACTCAGACACACACACACACACACACACACTCAGAGTTTATGAGTTTAGAGTTTATAAGTGTATAAATTGATGAGTTTATAAGTGTACAAGTTTTTGAGTTTAGAGTTTATAAGTTTAAATGAGTTTAGAGTTCAGAGTTTATTAATTTATGAGTTTAAGAGTTCATAAGTCTATGAATTCATGAGTTTATTAGTTAATTAGTTATTCAATTTAAGTTAATTAGTTTATAAGTGTATGAAATTAGAGTTTATTAGTTTAAATGAGTTTCATTGGCTAATATATATAGAATGGCAGTTTGATTTAGTTTTCAAGGGATTTAGATTTGAATTTTTGTCGGTTGGTGAGTTTGAATTTTTTTAGAATGCCCAATGTTAAGTCAATGGGAGTTTTTCCGAGTTTTGATCGTCATTTGTAGGAAAACCGTAAGTCCGATCAGTCTGAAAAGATATAGCATAAAACTTCAGATCAGTTTGAGTGTCTGAGCCGAGTTTGGAGTATGTAGAGTTAAAGCTCTAGGGCGAGTTTGAGTCAATAGTTTTTCACAGAAGAATAATAATAATAATATTAATAATAATAAGTTTAAATAGGATTTCAATATGTTGGCTCTCTCAAGCCAACTTAACTAGATGCGAAAGTTCGTCGAGACAAACTTTAAGTTGGCTTGAGAAAGTTTGGAGCAGAAAGTTTTTTGCTAGGCGGTTGCTAGGATGTTGCTATGGTGTTGCTAGGGTATTTTGGGAGGTTGCTAGGGTGTTCTGGGTGGTTGCTAGGGTCTTTTGGGTGGTTGCTAGGTGGTTGCTAGGGTCTATTGGGTGGTTGCTAGGCGGTTGCTAGGGTGTTCTGGGTGGTTGCTAGGGTATTCTGGGTGGTTGCTAGGCGGTTGCTAGGATATTTTGGGTGGTTGCTAGGGTCTTTTGGGTGGTTGCTAGGCGGTTGCTAGCGTATTCTGGGTGGTTGCTAGGGTGTTTTGGGTGGTTGCTAGGGTCTTTTGGGTGTTTGCTAGGCGGTTGCTAGGGTGTTCTGGGTGGTTGCTAGGGTGTTCTGGGTGGTTGCTAGGGTATTCTGGGTGGTTGCTAGGCGGTTGCTAGGATATTTAGGGTGGTTGCTAGGGTCTTTTGGTTGGTTGCTAGGCGGTTGCTAGGGTATTCTGGGTGGTTGCTAGGGTATTTTGGGTGGTTGCTAGGGTCTTTTGGGTGGTTGCTAGGCGGTTGCTAGGGTATTTTGGGTGGTTGCTATGGTATTCTGGGTGGTTGCTAGGGTCTTTTGGGTGGTTGCTAGGTGGTTGCTAGGGTATTCTGGGTGGTTGCTAGGGTCTTCTGGGTGGTTGCTAGGCAGTTGCTAGGGTGTCCTGGGTGGTTGCTAGGCAGTTGCTAGGGTGTTTTGGGTGGTTGCTAGGGTGTTCTGGGTGGTTGCTAGGCGGTTGCTAGGGTGTTATGGGTGGTTGCTATGGTATTCTGGGTGGTTGCTAGGGTCTTTTGGGTGGTTGCTAGGTGGTTGCTAGGGTATTCTGGGTGGTTGCTAGGGTCTTCTGGGTGGTTGCTAGGCAGTTGCTAGGGTGTCCTGGGTGGTTGCTAGGGTCTTTTGGGTGGTTGCTAGGCGGTTGCTAGGGTGTTCTGGGTGGTTGCTAGGGTGTTTTGGGTGGTTGCTAGGTGGTTGCTAGGGTCTATTGGGTGGTTGCTAGGCGGTTGCTAGGGTGTTCTGGGTGGTTGCTAGGGTGTTTTGGGTGGTTGCTAGGGTATTCTGGGTGGTTGCTAGGATATTTTGGGTGGTTGCTAGGGTCTTTTGGGTGGTTGCTAGGGTCTTTTGGGTGGTTGCTAGGCGGTTGCTAGGGTGTTCTGGGTGGTTGCTTGGGTCTTTTGGGTGGTTGCTAGGGTGTTTTGGGTGGTTGCTAGGGTATTCTGGGTGGTTGCTAGGCGGTTGCTAGGGTCTTTTGGGTGGTTGCTAGGCGGTTGCTAGGGTGTTTTGGGTGGTTGCTAGGGTATTATGGGTGGTTGCTAGGCGGTTGCTAGGGTGTTCTGGGTGGTTGCTAGGGTATTCTGGGTGGTTGCTAGGCGGTTGCTAGGGTCTTTTGGGTGGTTGCTAGGGTCTTTTGGGTGGTTGCTAGGGTGTTCTGGGTGGTTGCTAGGCGGTTGCTAGGGTGTTATGGGTGGTTACTAGGATGTTTTGTGTGGTTGCTATGGTGTTGCTAGGGTATTTTGGGTGGTTGCTAGGGTGTTTTGGGTAGTTGCTAGGGTGTTCTGGGTGGTTGCTAGGCGGTTGCTAGGGTGTTATGGGTGGTTACTAGGATGTTTTGTGTGGTTGCTAGGGTATTTTGGGTGGTTGCTAGGGTCTTTTGGGTGGTTGCTAGGGTGTTTTGGGTGGTTGCTAGGTGGTTGCTAGGGTGTTCTGGGTGGTTGCTAGGATATTTTGGGTGGTTGCTAGGGTCTTTGGGTGGTTGCTAGGGTGTTCTGGGTGGTTGCTAGGTGGTTGTTAGGGTGTTCTGGGTGGTTGCTATGGTATTCAGAGCGGTAGATAGATAGACACACACACACACACACACACACACACACACACTCAAACAGACTACCTCGCTCACACACTCACTCAGACACTCAGACACACACACACACACACACTCAGAGTTTATGAGTTTAGAGTTTATAAGTGTATAAATTGATGAGTTTATAAGTGTACAAGTTTTTGAGTTTAGAGTTTATAAGTTTAAATGAGTTTAGAGTTCAGAGTTTATTAATTTATGAGTTTAAGAGTTCATAAGTATATGAATTCATGAGTTTATTAGTTAATTAGTTATTAAATTTAAGTTAATTAGTTTATAAGTGTATGAGATTAGAGTTTATTAGTTTAAATGAGTTTCATTGGCTAATATATATAGAATGGCAGTTTGATTTAGTTTTCAAGGGATTTAGATTTGAATTTTTGTCGGTTGGTGAGTTTGAATTTTTTTAGAATGCCCAATGTTAAGTCAATGGGAGTTTTTCCGAGTTTTGATCGTCATTTGTAGGAAAACCGTAAGTCCGATCAGTCTGAAAAGATAAAGCAACTAACTTCAGATCAGTTTGAGTGTCTGAGCCGAGTTTGGAGTATGTAGAGTTAAAGCTCTAGGGCGAGATTGAGTCAACAGTTTTTCACAGAAGAATAATAATATTAACTAGATGCGAAAGTTCGTCGAGACAAACTTTATGTTGGCTTGAGAAAGTTTGGAGCAGAACGTTTTTTGCTAGGCGGTTGCTAGGATGTTGCTATGGTGTTGCTAGGGTATTTTGGGAGGTTGCTAGGGTGTTCTGGGTGGTTGCTAGGTGGTTGCTAGGGTGTCCTGGGTGGTTGCTAGGGTCTTTTGGGTGATTGCTAGGGTCTTCTGGGTGGTTGCTAGGTGGTTGCTAGGGTCTTTTGGGTGGTTGCTAGGGTGTTCTGGGTGGTTGCTAGGCGGTTGCTAGGGTGTTATGGGTGGTTGCTAGGGTGTTTTGGGTGGTTGCTAGGGTCTTTTGGGTGGTTGCTAGGTGGTTGCTAGGGTCTTTTGGGTGGTTGCTAGGCGGTTGCTAGGGTGTTCTGGGTGGTTGCTAGGGTGTTTTGGGTGGTTGCTAGGGTATTCTGGGTGGTTGCTAGGGTCTTTTGGGTGGTTGCTAGGGTCTTTTGGGTGGTTGCTAGGCGGTTGCTAGGGTGTTCTGGGTGGTTGCTAGGGTCTTTTGGGTGGTTGCTAGGCGGTTGCTAGGGTCTTTTGGGTGGTTGCTAGGGTATTCTGGGTGGTTGCTAGGGTCTTTTGGGTGGTTGCTAGGGTGTTCTGGGTGGTTGCTAGGCGGTTGCTAGGGTGTTATGGGTGGTTACTAGGATGTTTTGTGTGGTTGCTATGGTGTTGCTAGGGTATTTTGGGTGGTTGCTAGGGTCTTTTGGGTGGTTGCTAGGCGGTTGCTAGGGTATTTTGGGTGGTTGCTAGGGTCTTTTGGGTGGTTGCTAGGGTCTTTTGGGTGGTTGCTAGGCGGTTGCTAGGGTATTTTGGGTGGTTGCTAGGGTCTTTTGGGTGGTTGCTAGGCGGTTGCTAGGGTGTTCTGGGTGGTTGCTAGGGTGTTTTGGGTGGTTGCTAGGGTATTATGGGTGGTTGCTAGGGTGTTCTGGGTGGTTGCTAGGCGGTTGCTAGGGTGTTATGGGTGGTTACTAGGATGTTTTGTGTGGTTGCTATGGTGTTGCTAGGGTATTTTGGGTGGTTGCTAGGGTGTTTTGGGTGGTTGCTAGGGTCTTTTGGGTGGTTGCTAGGCGGTTGCTAGGGTTTTTTGGGTGGTTGCTAGGGTCTTTTGGGTGGTTGCTAGGATATTTTGGGTGGTTGCTAGGGTCTTTTGGGTGGTTGCTAGGTGGTTGCTAGGGTGTTCTGGGTGGTTGCTATGGTATTCAGAGCGGTAGATAGATAGATACACACACACACACACACACACACACACACACACACTCACTCAGACACACACACTCACTCAGACACACACACACACACACACACACACACACACACACACACACACTCAGACACACTCAGACACACACACTCAGAGTTTATGAGTTTAGAGTTTATAAGTGTATAAATTGATGAGTTTATAAGTGTACACGTTTTTGAGTTTAGAGTTTATAAGTTTAAATGAGTTTAGAGTTCAGAGTTTATTAATTTATGAGTTTAAGAGTTCATAAGTCTATGAATTCATGAGTTTATTAGTTAATTAGTTATTAAATTTAAGTTAATTAGTTTATAAGTGTATGAAATTAGAGTTTATTAGTTTAAATGAGTTTCATTGGCTAATATATATAGAATGGCAGTTTGATTTAGTTTTCAAGGGATTTAGATTTGAATTTTTGTCGGTTGGTGAGTTTGAATTTTTTTAGAATGCCCAATGTTAAGTCAATGGGAGTTTTTCCGAGTTTTGATCGTCATTTGTAGGAAAACCGTAAGTCCGATCAGTCTGAAAAGATATAGCATAAAACTTCAGATCAGTTTGAGTGTCTGAGCCGAGTTTGGAGTATGTAGAGTTAAAGCTCTAGGGCGAGTTTGAGTCAATAGTTTTGTACAGAAGAATAATAATAATAATAAGTTTAAATAGGATTTCAATATATTGGCTTTCTCAAGCCAACATAACTAGATGCGAAAGTTCGTCGAGACAAACTTTAAGTTGGCTTGAGAAAGTTTGGAGCAGAACGTTTTTTGCTAGGCGGATGCTAGGATGTTGCTATGGTGTTGCTAGGGTATTTTGGGAGGTTGCTAGGGTGTTCTGGGTGGTTGCTAGGGTCTTTTGGGTGGTTGCTAGGCAGTTGCTAGGGTCTTTTGTGTGGTTGCAAGGCGGTTGCTAGGGTGTACTGGGTGGTTGCTAGGGTGTTTTGGGTGGTTGCTAGGGTATTCTGGGTGGTTGCTAGGTGGTTGCTAGGATATTTTGGGTGGTTGCTAGGGTCTTTTGGGTGGTTGCTAGGCGGTTGCTAGGGTGTTCTGGGTGGTTGCTAGGGTGTTTTGGGTGGTTGCTAGGGTATTCTGGGTGGTTGCTATGCGGTTGCTAGGATATTTAGGGTGGTTGCTAGGGTCTTTTGGGTGGTTGCTAGGCGGTTGCTAGGGTATTTTGGGTGGTTGCTAGGGTATTTTGGGTGGTTGCTAGGGTCTTTTGGGTGGTTGCTAGGCGGTTTTTCTAGGGTATTTTGGGTGGTTGCTATGGTATTTTGGGTGGTTGCTAGGGTATTCTGGGTGGTTGCTAGGCGGTTGCTAGGATATTCTGGGTGGTTGCTAGGGTCTTTTGGGTGGTTGCTAGGCGGTTGCTAGGGTGTTCTGGGTGGTTGCTAGGGTGTTTTGGGTGGTTGCTAGGGTATTCTGGGTGGTTGCTAGGCGGTTGCTAGGATATTTTGGGTGGTTGCTATGGTATTCTGGGTGGTTGCTAGGGTCTTTTGGGTGGTTGCTAGGCGGTTGCTAGGGTGTTCTGGGTGGTTGCTAGGGTGTTTTGGGTGGTTGCTAGGGTATTCTGGGTGGTTTCTAGGTGGTTGCTAGGATATTTTGGGTGGTTGCTAGGGTGTTTTGGGTGGTTGCTAGGGTGTTCTGGGTGGTTGCTAGGCGGTTGCTAGGGTATTTTGGGTGGTTGCTAGGGTATTTTGGGTGGTTGCTAGGGTCTTTTGGGTGGTTGCTAGGGTGTTCTGGGTGGTTGCTAGGGTGTTTTGGGTGGTTGCTAGGGTATTCTGGGTTGTTGCTAGGCGGTTGCTAGGATATTTTGGGTGGTTGCTAGGGTGTTTTGGGTGGTTGCTAGGGTGTTCTGGGTGGTTGCTAGGCGGTTGCTAGGGTGTTATGGGTGGTTACTAGGATGTTTTGTGTGGTTGCTATGGTGTTGCTAGGGGTATTTTGGGTTGTTGCTAGGGTCTTTTGGGTGGTTGCTAGGCGGTTGCTAGGGTATTTTGGGTGGCTGCTAGGGTGTTCTGGGTGGTTGCTAGGATATTTTGGGTGGTTGCTAGGGTCTTTTGGGTGGTTGCTAGGGTGTTCTGGGTGGTTGCTAGGGTGTTCTGGGTGGTTGCTATGGTATTCAGAGCGGTTGATATGGTGTTACTAGGTGGTTGGTAGTTGTCACAGATGGTTACTATGGAGTTTTTATAGAGTTCTTACTTAACTAATCGCTATTAGCATGTAGCTATTCACTGCTAGCATGTGTAGCATGTTGAAAGTGCTGTTTGCTAGCATGAGTCAAAAGAGCCAAACCTCATCTCTATACGATGTTCTGATACAGAGATATAGGTCTTGCAAAACAGTTGCTAGGGTACTCAAGTTTGGTTGCTATGGAGTTGCTTGGGAGCTGGGAGCTTTAAACTTAAGAAGTTTAAATTGGTTTAAAGTTTATAGTTTGAAGTTTATGACAGAGAGATAGATAGATAAATAAGTTAGATAGATACACACACACACACACACACACACACACACACACAAACAGACTAGCTCGCTCACACACTCACTCAGACACACACACACACACACACACACTCAGAGTTTATGAGTTTAGAGTTTATAAGTGTATAAATTGATGAGTTTATAAGTGTACAAGTTTTTGAGTTTAGAGTTTATAAGTTTAAATGAGTTTAGAGTTCAGAGTTTATTAATTTATGAGTTTAAGAGTTCATAAGTCTATGAATTCATGAGTTTATTACTTAATTAGTTATTAAATTTAAGTTAATTAGTTTATAAGTGTATGAGATTAGAGTTTATTAGTTTAAATGAGTTTCATTGGCTAATATATATAGAATGGCAGTTTGAATTAGTTTTCAAGGGATTTAGATTTAAATTTTTGTCGGTTGGTGAGTTTGAATTTTTTTAGAATGCCCAATGTTAAGTCAATGGGAGTTTTTCCGAGTTTTGATCGTCATTTGTAGGAAAACCGTAAGTCCGATCAGTCTGAAAAGGGAAAGCAACTAACTTCAGATCAGTTTGAGTGTCTGAGCCGAGTTTGGAGTATGTAGAGTTAAAGCTCTAGGACGAGTTAGAGTCAACAGTTTTTCACAGAAGAATAATAATAATAACTAGATGCGAAAGTTCGTCGAGACAAACTTTAAGTTGGCTTGAGAAAGTTTGGACCGGAAATTTTTTTGCTAGGCGGTTTCTAGGATGTTATGGGTGGTTGCTATGGTGTTGCTAGGGTATTTTGGGTGGTTGCTAGAAGGTTGCTAGGGTGTTTTGGGTGGTTGCTAGGATATTTTGGGTGGTTGCTAGGGTCTTTTGGGTAGTTGCTAGGGTGTTCTGGGTGGTTGCTAGGTGGTTGCTAGGGTGTCCTGGGTGGTTGCTAGGGTCTTTTGGGTGGTTGCTAGGTGGTTGCTAGGGTGTTATGGGTGGTTACTAGGATGTTTTGTGTGGTTGCTATGGTGTTGCTAGGGTATTTTGGGTGGTTGCTAGGGTGTTTTGGGTGGTTGCCAAGGTGTTCTGGGTGGTTGCTAGGCGGTTGCTAGGGTGTTATGGGTGGTTACTAGGATGTTTTGTGTGGTTGCTATGGTGTTGCTAGGGTATTTTGGGTGGTTGCTAGGGTCTTTTGGGTGGTTGCTAGGTGGTTGCTAGGGTCTTTTGGGTGGTTGCTAGGGTGTTCTGGGTGGTTGCTAGGTGGTTGCTAGGGTGTTCTGGGTGGTTGCTATGGTATTCTGGGTGGTTGCTAGGGTCTTTTGGGTGGTTGCTAGGGTGTTCTGGGTGGTTGCTAGGCGGTTGCTAGGGTGTTCTGGGTGGTTGCTAGGGTGTTCTGGGTGGTTGCTAGGCGGTTGCTAGGATATTTTGGGTGGTTGCTAGGGTGTTTTGGGTGGTTGCTAGGGTGTTCTGGGTGGTTGCTAGGCGGTTGCTAGGGTGTTATGGGTGGTTACTAGGATGTTTTGTGTGGTTGCTATGGTGTTGCTAGGGTCTTTTGGGTGGTTGCTAGGGTCTTTTTGGTGGTTGCTAGGGTCTTTTGGGTGGTTGCTAGGCGGTTGCTAGGGTGTTTTGGGTGGTTGCTAGGGTCTTTTGGATGGTTGCTGGGATATTTTGGGTGGTTGCTAGGGTCTTTTGGGTGGTTGCTAGGGTGTTCTGGGTGGTTGCTAGGGTCTTTTGGGTGGTTGCTATGGTATTCTGGGTGGTTGCTAGGGTATTTTGGGTGGTTGCTAGGCTATTTTGGGTGGTTGCTAGGGTCTTTTGGGTGGTTGCTAGGCGGTTGCTAGGGTGTTTTGGTTGGTTGCTAGGGTGTTCTGGGTGGTTGCTAGGCGGTTGCTAGGATATTTTGGGTGGTTGCTAGGGTGTTTTGGGTGGTTGCTAGGGTGTTCTGGGTGGTTGCTAGGCGGTTGCTAGGGTGTTATGGGTGGTTACTAGGATGTTTTGTGTGGTTGCTATGGTGTTGCTAGGGTCTTTTGGGTGGTTGCTAGGGTCTTTTGGGTGGTTGCTAGGGTCTTTTGGGTGGTTGCTAGGATATTTTGGGTGGTTGCTAGGGTCTTTTGGGTGGTTGCTAGGGTGTTCTGGGTGGTTGCTAGGTGGTTGCTAGGGTGTTCTGGGTGGTTGCTATGGTATTCAGAGCGGTAGATAGATAGATACACACACACACACACACACACACACACTCAGAGTTTATGAGTTTAGAGTTTATAAGTGTATAAATTGATGAGTTTATAAGTGTACAAGTTTTTGAGTTTAGAGTTTATAAGTTTAAATGAGTTTAGAGTTCAGAGTTTATTAATTTATGAGTTTAAGAGTTCATAAGTATATGAATTCATGAGTTTATTAGTTAATTAGTTATTACATTTAAGTTAATTAGTTTATAAGTGTATGAGATTAGAGTTTATTAGTTTAAATGAGTTTCATTGGCTAATATATATAGAATGGCAGTTTGATTTAGTTTTCAAGGGATTTAGATTTGAATTTTTGTCGGTTGGTGAGTTTGAATTTTTTTAGAATGCCCAATGTTAAGTCAATGGGAGTTTTTCCGAGTTTTGATCGTCATTTGTAGGAAAACCGTAAGTCTGATCAGTCTGAAAAGATAAAGCAACTAACTTCAGATCAGTTTGAGTGTCTGAGCCGAGTTTGGAGTATGTAGAGTTAAAGCTCTAGGGCGAGTTTGAGTCAACAGTTATTCACAGAAGAATAATAATAATAACTAGATGCGAAAGTTCGTCGAGACAAACTTTAAGTTGGCTTGAGAAAGTTTGGACCAGAATGTTTTTTGCTAGGCAGTTGCAAGGATGTTATGGGTGGTCGTTATGGTGTTGCTAGGCGGTTGCTAGGGTATTCTGGGTGGTTGCTATGGTGTTGCTAAGCAGTTGCTAGGGTATTCTGGGTGGTTGCTAGGCGGTTGCTATGTTGTTGCTAGAAGGTTGCTAAGGTATTTTGGTTGGTTGCTAGGGTGTTGCTAGGCGGTTGCTAGGGTGTTCTGGGTGGTTGCTATGGTGTTGCTAGGCGGTTGCTAAGGTATTCTGGGTGGTTGCTAGGCGGTTGCTAGGGTGTTCTGGGTGGTTGCTAGGGTCTTTTGGGTGGTTGCTAGGGTCTTTTGGGTGGTTGCTAGGTGGTTGCTAGGGTGTTTTGGGTGGTTGCTAGGGTCTTTTGGGTGGTTGCTAGGCGGTTGCTAGGGTCTTTTTGGTGGTTGCTAGGGTGTTTTGGGTGGTTGCTAGGGTATTCTGGGTGGTTGCTAGGCGGTTGCTAGGGTCTTTTTGGTGGTTGCTAGGGTGTTTTGGGTGGTTGCTAGGCGGTTGCTAGGGTATTCTGGGTGGTTGCTAGGCGGTTGCTAGGGTCTTTTGGGTGGTTGCTAGGCGGTTGCTAGGGTGTTCTGGGTGGTTGCTAGGGTGTTTTGGGTGGTTGCTAGGGTATTCTGGGTGGTTGCTAGGCGGTTGCTAGGCTATTTTGGGTGGTTGCTAGGGTCTTTTGGGTGGTTGCTAGGCGGTTGCTAGGGTATTTTGGGTGGTTGCTAGGGTCTTTTGGGTGGTTGCTAGGCGGTTGCTAGGGTGTTTTGGGTGGTTGCTAGGGTATTATGGGTGGTTGCTAGGCGGTTGCTAGGATATTTTGGGTGGTTGCTAGGGTGTTTTGCTAGGGTGTTCTGGGTGGTTGCTACGCGGTTGCTAGGGTGTTATGGGTGGTTACTAGGATGTTTTGTGTGGTTGCTAGGATATTTTGGGTTGTTGCTAGGGTCTTTTGGGTGGTTGCTAGGGTGTTCTGGGTGGTTGCTAGGGTGTTCTGGGTGGTTGCTATGGTATTCAGAGCGGTAGATAGATACACACACACACACACACACACACACTCAGAGTTTATGAGTTTAGAGTTTATAAGTGTATAAATTGATGAGTTTATAAGTGTACAAGTTTTTGAGTTTAGAGTTTATAAGTTTAAATGAGTTTAGAGTTCAGAGTTTATTAATTTATGAGTTTAAGAGTTCATAAGTCTATGAATTCATGAGTTTATTAGTTAATTAGTTATTAAATTTAAGTTAATTAGTTTATAAGTGTATGAGATTAGAGTTTATTAGTTTAAATGAGTTTCATTGGCTAATATATATAGAATGGCAGTTTGATTTAGTT
Organism: Leuciscus idus; assembly: GCA_021554675.1. Taxonomy (NCBI): domain Eukaryota; kingdom Metazoa; phylum Chordata; class Actinopteri; order Cypriniformes; family Leuciscidae; genus Leuciscus; species Leuciscus idus. Next base: position 22,765,065 of record CM038631.1, read on the forward strand.
TTCAAGGGATTTAGATTTGAATTTTTGTCGGTTGGTGAGTTTGAATTTTTTTAGAATGCCCAATGTTAAGTCAATGGGAGTTTTTCCGAGTTTTGATCGTCATTTGTAGGAAAACCGTAAGTCCGATCAGTCTGAAAAGATAAAGCAACTAACTTCAGATCAGTTTGAGTGTCTGAGCCGAGTTTGGAGTATGTAGAGTTAAAGCTCTAGGGCGAGTTTGAGTCAACAGTTATTCACAGAAGAATAATAATAATAATAATAATATTAATAATAAGTTTAAATAGGATTTCAATATGTTGGCTTTCTCAAGCCAACTTAACTAGAATGTACATTTCCTGAAGAAAATGTGAAGTGGTGCTTGCAGTGGCAAAACTCGCCACTGGGCAGATGCTAACACAATTAACATGTTGTGATACCATGATATACCACGTTTTAGCATTATTTACCACGATTTACCATGTTTCTAAGATGATTTACTACGATTTACCACATTCCAGCATGATTTACTATGATTAACATGTTGTTAAAATGATGCTAGCATGATTAGCATGTTGTTAACATGATTAGCATGTTGGTAGCATGATGCTAACATGATTAGCATGTTGCTAGCATGCTTTTAACAAGATGTTAGCATGATTAGCATTTTGCTAGCATGTTTTAGCCAGATGCTAACATGATTAGCATGTTGCTAGCATTATGCTAGCTTGATTAACATATTGTTAGCATAATGCTAGCTTGAATAGCATTTTGCTAGCATGATGCTAGCTTAATTAGCATATTGGTAGCATGATTAGCATGTTGCTAGCAAGATGCTAGCTTGATTAGCATTATGTTAGCATGATGCTAGCTTGATTAGCATTTTGGTAGCTTGATGCTAGCATGATTAGCATGTTTTTAGCTAGACGCTAACATGATTAGCATGTTTCTAACATAATGCTAGTTTGATTAGCATGTTGCTAGCATGATGCTAGCTTGATTAGCATGTTGCTAGCATTATGCTAGCTTGATTAGCATTATGTTAGCATGATGCTAGCTTGATTAGCATGTTGGTAGCTTGATGCTAGCATGATTAGCATGTTGCTAGCATGTTTTTAGCTAGACGCTAACATGATTAGCATGTTGCTAGCATAATGCTAGCTTGATTAGCATGTTGCTAGCATGATGCTAGCTTGATTAGCATTTTGCTAGCATTATGATAGCTTGATTAGCATGTTGCTAGCATGATGTTAGCTTGATTAGCATGTTGGTAGCATAATGCTAGCTTGATTAGCATGTTGCTAGCATGATGCTAACATGATTAGTATGTTGCTAGCATGTTTTTAGCAAGATGCTGTTGCCAGGTGGTGGTTGCTAGGGTTTTCTGGGTGGTTGCTATGGTGTTGCTAGGCAGTTGCTAAGGTTTTCTGGGTGGTTGCTAGGCAGTTGCTAGGGTATTCTTGGTGGTTGCTAGGCAGTTGCTAGGGTATTCTTGGTGGTTGCTAGGGCATTGCTAGGTGGTTGCTATGGTGTTGCTAGGCAGTTGCTAGGGTGTTCTGGGTGGTTGCTAGGCGTTTTGGGTGGTTACTAGGCAGTTGCTAGGTGTTCTGGGTGGTTGCTAGGCAGTTGCTAGGGTGTTCTGGGTGGTTGCTAGAGTTTTTTGGTGGTTACTAGAGCATTTCTAGACGTTGCTAGGGTGTTCAGGGAGGTTGCTAAGGTATTTTTGGTAGTTGCTATGGTGTTACTAGGTGGTTGGTAGTTGTCAAATATGTTTACTATGGAGTTTTTATAGAGTTCTTAAAATCTTTAATAACGAGTTCCTTCAGTACGGCACTCGGCCTGCGGCCTCGTGCCTATGGCCGAATAGGCACAAGCATGGAGCGATATCGCAAGGCTACGAGTGTGATATTGCTTTAAAAAATGTAAAAAAAATGTTTTTATATTATTTATTGGTTTAGGGTGATTGCTAGGGAGCTCAGAGTGGTTGCTAGGGTGCTGTAACTGGTTGCTAGGGTGTGGCTATGAAGATTTTAGGCCATTACTTATTGGCTGCTTGATAATATAAATCCTCTGAGGGAGAGAGAGAGGGAGAGAAACGCAGGGGTGTCAGGCCCTTTGGAGTGGTGTGTGTGAAAACGGCAGTTGGGATTCAAATGTTTTTAGAACTCCCCATGTTAAGTCAATGGGACTTTTTTGGCCGCTTTTTCGTTCGCTGTGCGAACATCGTACACCCGATCGCTTAGAAAAGATATAGCACACCTCTCCTCAATGAGCCGCTCGATTTGACACCTCACTCAGGGGTCTGTGACAAACGGTGCGGGGCGCATTACGCGCCAAACTTTTGGCAGAATAATAATAATAAAAATAAGAAGAATAATAAGTATGAGTGACAATAACACTAGTGTTGCTTTGAAAAAGCACCACTAATAATATTAATAATAAGTTTAAATAGGATTTCAATATGTTGGCTCTCTCAAGCCAACTTAATAATAATATTAATAATAAGTTTAAATAGGATTTCAATATGTTGGCTTTCTCAAGCCAACTTAACTAGAATGTACATTTCCTGAAGAAAATGTGAAGTGGTGCTTGCAGTGGCAAAACTCGCCACTGGGCAGATGCTAACACAATTAACATGTTGTGATACCATGATATACCACGTTTTAGCATTATTTACCACGATTTACCATGTTTCTAAGATGATTTACTACGATTTACCACATTCCAGCATGATTTACTATGATTAACATGTTGTTAAAATGATGCTAGCATGATTAGCATGTTGTTAACATGATTAGCATGTTGGTAGCATGATGCTAGCATGATTAGCATGTTGCTAACATGCTTTTAACAAGATGTTAGCATGATTAGCATTTTGCTAGCATGTTTTTAACCAGATGCTAACATGATTAACATGTTGCTAGCATTATGTTAGCTTGATTAACATATTGTTAGCATAATGCTAGCTTAATTAGCATATTGGTAGCATGACGCTAGCATGATTAGCATGTTGCTAGCATTATGCTAGCTTGATTAGCATTATGTTAGCATGATGCTAGCTTGATTAGCATGTTGGTAGCTTGATGCTAGCATGATTAGCATGTTGCTAGCATGTTTTTAGCTAGACGCTAACATGATTAGCATGTTGCTAGCATTATGCTAGCTTGATTAGCATGTTGCTAGCTTGATTAGCATTTTGCTGGCATTATGATAGCTTGATTAGCATGTTGCTAGCATGATGCTAGCTTGATTAGCATGTTGGTAGCATAATGCTAGCTTGATTAGCATGTTGCTAGCATGATGCTAACATGATTAGTATGTTGCTAGCATGTTTTTAGCAAGATGCTGTTGCCAGGTGGTGGTTGCAAGGGTTTTCTGGGTGGTTGCTATGGTGTTGCTAGGCAGTTGCTAAGGTGTTCTGGGTAGTTGCTAGGCAGTTGCTAGGGTATTTTTGGTGGTTGCTAGGCAGTTGCTAGGGTATTCTTGGTGGTTGCTAGGGCATTGCTAGGTGGTTGCTATGGTGTTGCTAGGCAGTTGCTAGGGTGTTCTGGGTGGTTGCTAGGCGTTTTGGGTGGTTACTAGGCAGTTGCTAGGTGTTCTGGGTGGTTGCTAGGCAGTTGCTAGGGTGTTCTGGTTGGTTGCTAGAGTTTTTTGGTGGTTACTAGAGCATTTCTAGACGTTGCTAGGGTGTTCAGGGTGGTTGCTAAGGTATTTTTGGTAGTTGCTATGGTGTTACTAGGTGGTTGGTAGTTGTCAAATATGGTTACTATGGAGTTTTTATAGAGTTCTTAAAATCTTTAATAACGAGTTCCTTCAGTACGGCACTCGGCCTGCGGCCTCGTGCCTATGGCCGAATAGGCACAAGCATGGAGCAATATCGCAAGGCTACGAGTGTGATATTGCTTTAAAAAATGTAAAAAAAATGTTTTTATATTATTTATTGGTTTAGGGTGGTTGCTAGGGAGCTCAGAGTGGTTGCTAGGGTGCTGTAACTGGTTGCTAGGGTGTGGCTATGAAGATTTTAGGCCATTACTTATTGGCTGCTTGATAATATAAATCCTCTGAGGGAGAGAGAGAGGGAGAGAAACGCAGGGGTGTCAGGCCCTTTGGAGTGGTGTGTGTGAAAACGGCAGTTGGGATTCAAATGTTTTTAGAACTCCCCATGTAAAGTCAATGGGACTTTTTTGGCCGCTTTTTCGTCCGCTGTGCGAACATCGTACACCCGATCGCTTAGAAAAGATATAGCACACCTCTCCTCAATGAGCCGCTCGATTTGACACCTCACTCAGGGGTCTGTGACAAACGGTGCGGGGCGCATTACGCGCCAAACTTTGTCCAGAATAATAATAATAACTAGAATGTACATTTCCTGAAGAAAATGTGAAGTGGTGCTTGCAGTGGCAAAACTCGCCACTGGGCAGATGCTAACACAATTAACATGTTGTGATACCATGATATACCACGTTTTAGCATTATTTACCACGATTTACCATGTTTCTAAGATGATTTACTACGATTTACCACATTCCAGCATGATTTACTATGATTAACATGTTGTTAAAATGATGCTAGCATGATTAGCATGTTGTTAACATGATTAGCATGTTGGTAGCATGATGCTAGCATGATTAGCATTTTGCTAGCATGTTTTTAGTTAGATGCTAACATGATTAGCATGTTGCTAGCATTATGCTAGCTTGATTAACATGTTGTTAGCATGATGCTAGCTTGAATATCATTGTGCTAGCTTAATTAGCATATTGGTAGCATGATGCTAGCATGATTAGCATTATGTTAGCATGATGCTAGCTTGATTAGCATGTTGGTAGCTTGATGTTAGCATGATTAGCATGTTGCTAGCATGTTTTTAGCTAGATGCTAACATGATTAGCATGTTGCTAGCATTATGCTAGCTTGATTAGCATGTTGTTAGCATGATGCTAGCTTGATTAGCATGTTGCTAGTATTATGCTAGCTTGATTAACATGTTGTTAGCATGATGCTAGCTTGAATAGCATTGTGATAGCTTAATTAGCATATTGGTAGCATGATGCTAGCATGATTAGCATTATGTTAGCATAATGCTAGCTTGATTAGCATGTTGGTAGCTTGATTAGCATGTTGCTAGCATGTTTTTAGCTAGATGCTAACATGATTAGCATGTTGCTAGCATTATGCTAGCTTGATTAGCATGTTGCTAGCATGATGCTAGCTTGATTAGCATGTTGCTAGCATGATGCGAGCTTGATTAGCATGTTGCTAGCATTATGCTAGCTTGATTAGCATGTTGCTAGCATGATGCTAGCTTGATTAGCATGTTGGTAGCATTATGCTAGCATTATTAGCATTTTGCTAGCTTGATTAGCATGATGCTAGCTTGATTAGCATGTTGCTAGCATGATACTAGCATGATTAGTATGTTGCTAGCATGTTTTTAGCAAGATGCTGTTGCCAGGTGGTGGTTGCTAGGGTTTTCTGGGTGGTTGCTATGGTGTTGCTAGGCAGTTGCTAAGGTGTTCTGGGTGGTTGCTAGGCAGTTGCTAGGGTATTCTTGGTGGTTGCTAGGTGGTTGCTATGGTGTTGCTAGGCAGTTGCTATGGTATTCTGGGTGGATGCTAGGGCGTTGCTAGGCAGTTGCTAGGGTGTTCTGGGTGGTTGCTAGGCGTTCTGGGTGGTTACTAGGCAGTTGCTAGGTGTTCTGGGTGGTTGCTAGGCAGTTGCTAGGGTGTTCTGGGTGGTTGCTAGAGTTTTTTGGTGGTTAATAGAGCATTTCTAGACGTTGCTAGGGTGTTCAGGGTGGTTGCTAAGGTATTTTTGGTAGTTGCTACGGTGTTACTAGGTGGTTGGTAGTTGTCAAATATGGTTACTATGGAGTTTTTATAGAGTTCTTAAAATCTTTAATAACGAGTTCCTTCAGTACAGCACTCGGCCTGCGGCCTCGTGCCTATGGCCGAATAGGCACAAGCATGGAGCAATATCGCAAGGCTACGAGTGTGATATTGCTTTAAAAAATGTAAAAAAAAAAAATGTATATTATTTATTGGTTTAGGGTGGTTGCTAGGGAGCTCAGAGTGGTTGCTAGGGTGCTGTAACTGGTTGCTAGGGTGTGGCTATGAAGATTTTAGGCCATTACTTATTGGCTGCTTGATAATATAAATCCTCTGAGGGAGAGAGAGAGGGAGAGAAACGCAGGGGTGTCAGGCCCTTTGGAGTGGTGTGTGTGAAAACGGCAGTTGGGATTCAAATGTTTTTAGAACTCCCCATGTTAAGTCAATGGGACTTTTTTGGCCGCTTTTTCGTCCGCTGTGCGAACATCGTACACCCGATCGCTTAGAAAAGATATAGCACACCTCTCCTCAATGAGCCGCTCGATTTGACACCTCACTCAGGGGTCTGTGACAAACGGTGCGGGGCGCATTACGCGCCAAACTTTTGGCAGAATAATAATAATAATAAAAAGAATAATAAGTATGAGTGACAATAACACTAGTGTTGCTTTGAAAAAGCACCACTAATAAAAACTAGAATGTACATTTCCTGAAGAAAATGTGAAGTGGTGCTTGCAGTGGCAAAATTCACCACTGGGCAGATGCTAACACAATTAACATGTTGTGATACCATGATATACCACGTTTTAGCATTATGTACCACAATTTACCATGTTTCTAAGATGATTTACTACGATTTACCACATTCCAGCATGATTTACTATGATTAACATGTTGCTAGAATGATGCTAGCATGATTAGCATGTTGCTAGCATGCTTTTAACAAAATGTTAACATGTTTTTAGCTAGATTCTAACATGATTAGCATGTTGCTAGCATGATGCTAGCTTGATTAGCATGTTGCTAGCATTATGCTAACATGATTAGCATGTTGGTAGCATTATGCTAGCATGATTAGCATGTTGCTAGCATGATGTTAGCTTGATTAGCATGTTGCTAGCATGTTTTTAGCAAGATGCCAGGGTGTTCTGGGTGGTTGCTAGGCAGTTGCTAGGTGTTCTGGGTGGTTGCTAGGCAGTTGCTAGGGTATTCTGGGTGGTTGTTATAGTGTTGCTAGGCAGTTGCTAGGGTATTCCGGTTGGTTGCTAGGCGGTTGCTAGGGTATTCTGGGTGGTTGCTAGGGTGTTGCTAGGCAGTTGCTAGGGTGTTCTGGGCGGTTTCTAGGTGGTTGCTAGGCAGTTGCTAAGGTGTTCTGGGTGGTTGCTAGGTGGTTGCTAGGGTATTCTTGGTGGTTGCTAGGTGGTTGCTAGGGTGTTCTGGGTGGTTGCTATGGTGTTGCTAGGCAGTTGCTATGGTATTCTGGGTGGATGCTAGGGCGTTGCTAGGCAGTTGCTAGGGTGTTCTGGGTGGTTGCTAAGCAGTTGCTAGGTGTTCTGGGTGGTTGCTAGGCAGTTGCTAGGGTGGTCTGGGTGGTTGCTAGGGTATTTTTGGTGGTTACTAGAGCGTTTCTAGATGTTGCTAGGGTGTTCAGGGTGGTTGCTAAGGTATTTTTGGTAGTTGCTATGGTGTTACTAGGTGGTTAGTAGTTGTCAAAGATGGTTACTATGGAGTTTTTATAGAGTTCTTAAAATCTTTAATAACAAATGCCTTCAGTGCCTATAGCCGAATATGCACAAGCATGGAGCAATATCACAAGGCTACGAGTGTGATATTGCTTTAAAAAATGTAAAAAAAAATGTTTTTAATTATTTATTGGTTTAGGGTGGTTGCTAGGGAGCTCTTAGTGGTTGCTAGGGTGCTGTAACTGGTTGCTAGGGTGTGGCTATGGAGATTTTAGGCCATTAATTATTGGTTGCTTGATAATATAAATCCTCTGAGGGAGAGAGAGAGGGAGAGACGCAGGGGTGTCAGGCCCTTTGGAGTCTGTGTGTGTGAAAACGTCGGTTTGGATTTGAATATTTTTAGAATGCCCAATGTTAAGTCAATGGGACTTTTTTGGCCGCTTTTTCGTCCGCTGTGCGAACATCCTACACCCGATCGCTTAGAAAAGTCATAGCACACCTCTCCTTAATGAGCCGGTCGATTTGACACCTCACTCAGGGGTCTGTGACAAACGGTGCGGGGCGCATTACGCGCCAAACTTTGTGTGGAATATAAGTATGAGCAATAACAATAGTGTTGCTTTGAAAAGCACCACTAATAATAAGTATGGAGGATAACAATAGTGATGCCTTGCTTTCAGCAAGCACCACTAATAAGTTTAAGTACAATATCAGTAAGTTGGCTTTTCCAAGCCAACTTAATAAATGTGGAAATAATACAATTATACATAAATAAGGAAGTAAAATTATAAATAATAAATACTAATTTATTATTATTAATATTAATAATTATTTATTATTTTAGTTTTTTACATTTCTTTGTAGGCTATATTCATTTATTTATGTTTTTTTTTTCTTTTTTTTACATTTCTTAGTATATTTTTTTATGTATTTATTTATTTATTATTATGTCAGCTTTGGCATTTCCAGACAGACTTACCTGTGAAAGGTTATTCCCAGATATCTGCTTTGGATTGTGCCACCTCTTTCTTGTTCTTTTTTTTAACCCAAACTAGTCAGGCATCTTTTCTTTGGTCCACTAATGAAAGTTAACAAGTTGCAGTGTCCAAAACATGGCGTCTATGTATATGAGGATAATGGTGCCCAGTAATGCATTCTGTCTCACTGGGTTTTAAACTACTTTAATTTAGCAATAATTCAGCAACATTTCACTAAACTCAATCTTATGGCTAATATATATATATATATATATATATATATATATATATATATATATATATATATATATATATATATATATATATATATATATATCCTAAATAGTTAATTTAGTTAACTTAATGATAGTGATCTGTTCTGGCTTCACATTGTCAAGATAGCGAACTATTTCCCTGTACAGTGAGCCAAGTGATGATGTTGACGTATTGCTCGCTATTGTAATCGCTTGAGCAAATGATTCAGTGGTATGCCGTAGATCAGTTATAATTACGCAAGCAATTCAATACATTCATGATTTTCTAACCTTTCCCATTTCAACACCATCTCTCCTTCAACAGCCATTGTGATGTCCGATTTTTGAATGTATCGTTCTTTTGAGCCGTAATCAAACTTTAGTTCCGGGTTGATGACGCAAGACGCACAGCCGAAGTTGCACGTCAGACTCAAAAAGAACCGAATGAACTTGTCATGACACCAGTAAAACCATCTGTCGAAGTTTGCCGAGGATTACCGAGTCTGATGAGGGAATTGACGATACTACGCAAGCCTGAGGGCGGCACGTTCTGGAATTATGATTATTATGACTACCATTATAAAATGTAATTTATTTAAACCTGCATCTTTCTGTCAATATATGTAACATTATATTATGATTTATTGTGCATGCAGATTATATTTTAAATTGTTAAGCTAAATCAAGGAGTTTATAAGACAGGTTTATTCTTTCTATGTATTTTAGACATGCAGAACATCAGAGTGTGTGCATCAATATGTGCTGTAGGTGCACATTTAGGAAAGATAGTTCTTAAGATACCCCTTAAGAACAATGTGGATTTACATTTAAGCTGTAACATTTAGATATAAGTTTAGCATATGCAGGATGATGATGCATCAACCAATAGTGTAGGAAATAAATAGAATAATTTGATAATTTAGTTATGGCACAAAATGTAAAATATTAAAAGAGGGGTTGGGTGGCCCCTACTAAGGTAAGTAGCCCTCCCTGAATAAACTTTTACAGAATGTATAAATTACTTTTGATATAGTTGTTAATATTTATCCATTTCATTAATGTAAAATACTAAATCATCTATTCTATTTAAAATTTTATTTTGACAATTTAGTTGAATTAAATAACTAATGACAGACAAATCAGAATCCCAGTAAAATTATACTATGACTATGTCACGTTCTGCATGGAGACACGAAGAGTGAAGATCCAAGGGCAGCTTTATTTGAGGGTAGTCCAGAATCGTAGTCAATACAGCAAGCAAAGGGTCAAAACACATAAACCATCCAAAAACAAATAAAAGGCAGGTAACTCAGGGAAATCCGGGAAACTGAGGGTTCAGAAATGCAATGGTGACATATAGGCTACGTTTACATGTGGAGGACTGTTTTCATAAACGTACACTGTTAAAAATTTATTGTCATTTTACAGGAAATTCCTGGCAACTAATTGCTGTAAATTTACAGCAAGTAATATACAGGATTATTACTGTTTACGATTACAATAAAGTAATGTATTTATACAGCAGTGCTACTGTGATTATAGTAGCATAATTACAGTAAAATGCTGTAATTTATTTCAATTTACTGTATATTTACTGCAACTCAGTTGCCAGGAATTTCCTGTATTTTTACAGGACAGAATTAAAATTTTATATTGTAATTCAATGTACTGTATATATCCTGTTATTTGTAAATATTACAATACAATGCTGTAATTATCCGTATTAGGCAATTAAAAACACAACAATGATATCTTTTTAATCTTTTATTAAAAACTGTTTTCTTAGGAGGGTGTAAACAGGTGCGTTGAGCCCGTATCTCTTCTTTGCTTTGCAGCCCGTCTGGGAGTTGATTCCACAAAAGTTCTGAAAACCAAGAGAGAGGAAAAAAAGTTTTAAGTTTTCATATCTGTTAAATAATTACAAATACTGTGTAAAAAACAAAAGTAACCTATTCCTACTTTCTCATAAACGAAAATGATTTTGATGTATTTATTTAATATTAACAACTTAACATTTAGAATTACATTGGCTTTTACATTGTTTTTTGTAAATATATAATGTCATTGTATGCATGCAATGTATATCGAATGACGCTTTGGACAAAAGCATCTGCTAAATACCTTAACCACACGTTTTATTTAATTAATTAATGAAAGTCGTAATGTTAAACTGATGTCCGTCAGACTCTTCTGTTTACACATAAATGTCCTGCATGGGAATATCAACTTAGAACATAGAACAGACACTTAACAGTAATAGCTGGGTCTCCATCCAACTTTTTAATGCACATTTTAACCATTTGAAAAAGAAATCCTGACCTAGAAACGGATAAAATTCATAATATATTTACAATCAGAGTTATATTAATAAACACCCTGATGCTTCCGAGCTTTATAATGGCAGTGGATTGCAACATCAGTTTGAAGCTCAAAAAAGTGCATCTATCCATCATAAAAGTGCTTCACACAGTTCTGAGGGGTTAATAAAGGCCTTCTGAAGCAAAGCAATGAGTTTGTAAAGTTTTAAATATTAATATTTTTCTTACATGAAGTAAAATTACTAGCTTCCGGCCAAAAGAACAATAACATACAGATTATACAACGTACTGCTGATATTTACACTACGCCATGACGCACCACGCTACTTCTGACGTCATAAATTGCGTAAGTTGCACTTTGAATGCAAGTAGACTACATATGGCTGTTTGGCCGTAAGCTAGAATTTTACTTTGTGACGTGTTAAATATGGATATTTTTCTTACACAAACTCTTCGCTTCAGGAGGCCTATTTTAACCCCTCAGAGCCGCGTGGAGCTCTTTTATGATGGATAGATGCACTTTTTTGAGCTTCAAACTGATCCACTAACATTATAAAGCTTGGATGTGTCTGTTTTTTTTTTTTTTTTTTTTTTTTTTTGTATAACTCAGATTGTATTTGTCTGAAAGAATGGCTTGAAGGCAAGTAAATCATAGGGTAATTTTCATTTAAAAGTGAACTACCCTTTTAACAAAATAAGTGAAGAATATACCTTGTACAGTTAAGCAAGGTGTGCTTGGTAGGGTCTCTCTCTGGATATCAGCAGCTGTGGCAGAGGGCTAGGGAATAAAAAATGTAAACATTACCAAATGTATTACCAATTACACAACAAATACCAATTACAAATCTATTAATTTAATATTCCATACAGTCTGCCAGGCAGCCACATATAATTTGAGACAAACAAAATGGTTAACTTGATTTTAATACTACTGATAATTTGCTGCCTTCTCTGAACACAAAGAGAGCAGTGAAAGCCTGTCCACAGAACCCAGGCTTAAAAATATTTAACCCTCTGGGGTCCTTCGGGTCCAAATGGACCCGAAGCGTTTAAATAAAAAAATGTAAAAAATCATAGCTTCATCGGAATGGTCCGAAATTTGGTGACTTTGTTGGTAAAAAAAATTGGGGACAGGATTTGAATAGTCTAAGTGGTTGTAAAAAAAATAGTCACACTCAGGACCTTCGGGTCCAAATGGACCCCCATAGGAAATGAATGGGAAATTGGCAAAAATGTGACAATACAGAGTTTTTTTGTGCGTACAATCTACAAATCAGCCACGATCCAGAAAAAAAGCACACAACAGTGAAGGGGTAAATCTATAAAACATCAAGAGTGCAAAACAGACACATCCACACACACACACACACACACACACACACACACACACACACACACACACACACACACACACACACACACACAAACACACTTTTATACACATACACACTAATAAATTCAGATTACAAAAATCTGTTTTGAATTTTTAAAAATCACAGCTTCATCGGAATGTTACGAAACTTGGTGACTTTTATGGTATTAGGTATGTGAACACACAAAAAATACAGCTTAAAAAAAAAAAAAAATTATATATATATAAAAATTTTATTATATTCAATGGGAAAAAATGGGTCATAATTATTGCATAAATATTAATTATAAATCATAAAATTATCTCAAAACACCAAAAAAGAAAAGAAAAAATATTATAAAAAACAAGTAAAAAAAAAAAAATATATATTTTTTTTAATATATATTAATCCCGCCCTCCGGGTCCATTTGGACCCGAAGGTCCTGACTGTGACTGTTAAACGAAGGACCCCAGAGTTAATGACGATGCTGGTTGGTTTAAGTTATTACATGCCTGCTCATTCACCCTGGTTGGCCAAGCACAAAGTAAAGTTATAACATCTGAACATACCAGACGCTATATTCAGCTTTTATCACAGTTAACGTTATAGCTAACTTACAGAATTAAATGAAGATACCAACATTGTCATTTAATTAAAGCCCATATTTCAATCTCGTTATTTGAAATATTAATGAAATTACAATCCTGGTATCTTCGTTTAATTCTGTAAGTTAAGTAATGTTATTCAGTGACCGTACTAGTGTGCAAACCACGACTTCAAGACCCCCGATTACAAGACAGCAAAACAGAAGTCCTAATAACGTTACAACAGCCTGTCCGGTAGCAAGTGTAATCAATGCAATAATAACCTGAGCTAAGGAAGCTTACCGGGCTAACGTTAATGCTTATTTTTACAGTCTGGGATAACGTTATTTGAGCTAGCTTTATCGTCATTGTGGTGGTTTTCCATTAACGTTACGTTACAAGCTCAGCTCGACTCGATTCTACTCACCATGTTTGTTTTTCCATTGTGAATATCTAGTGTCTTGTACCTGATGTGGTAGCTTACCTTTTTCCTTATGGATTGAGCAAGACGCCGCCACTTCACCGGGGTCAGTTCAGGTTGTTTATACCGGGAGTGAGCGAGTCGGGGCGAGTTGAGCTAACGTTATAGGGATCTAACGTGCCTAGCTAATGTCACTGAAATATACCAAACGAAAAATTGTGAATATCTCATACCTTGCACCTGCATGTGGTCCTTTTCCGTATGGATTGAGTAAGAAGACGCCACTTCACTGCGGTCAGTTCAGGTTGTTTTCAGTCGACTCGGGGCGAACGTCACTGAAGCTAATGTCACTGAAATATACCAAACGAAACAATCAGCAGCACTCACTCAAATCAACGGTATTAATATATCCATATACTTATAAAATAGATTTCATGTTAACGTTTCATACCTGAGATGTGTTCTTCTTCCAAAAATGTTTGATTCTCTGGTACCGTTGGCCGCGCAATTTCAAAATTCAAACAGCAGCGATCCCACAATGCTATGCGGTGGCTGTAAAATAATGCTTCTACAGTGTAGTTACAATAAAATTACAGGACTGTCCATAAATTTCCCATCATGCATTTGCATTTACAACAAAAACATGAATACAACATGTTGTTGTAAAATGTATTGTAAAAATTACATCAATTGCTAACAGTGTACATTTCACCCTCTCCGTTTTCAAAAATAACATTGTGCACACCTGTACGTTTTCAGAAAAGTGTTCGTTTACACGAACCCATGTATATATGCCATCAAGAGCATGCCAAATCTGTTGGTGACAGTGTAACGAAAAACTCAAGCCCACGTTAGCCAATCAGAATCCCGAAAATAGCAACAACAGCAACGAATCACTTCCTCTTTCTGGTCGCACTTTTGACACAGGTGCAAGTTCTGTCGCATACTGTGATGTCGGCTGCCTAAAACTCAGTTTTTCTTTGCTCCTTCTCTCAATTTCAATATTTTGTGGAAAAATGAATTGGAACCTGGAAGACTCTTGATTGTTAGAGCTGAAATACATAATATGAATTTAATTTTTGTGAACATTTATGCTCCAAATTTAGGCATTGAGAGAATAAGGCTCTTTTCTAAATTAGAACAGTTTTTAAGACAACAACATGATGGAGATTTTGTTGTTTTTGGTGGAGACTGGAACTGCACCTTAGATTTCATAATAGATAGGAATGGGGAAGAACCATATCAAATGTCAGCCACTTGTCTTGCAAGATTGGTAAAGAATTTTCACCTATCAGAGAAAAGTTAGTCCTTTAGTTAAACAGTACTCTTGGGTGAGTTTTAATAATGACACACTTTCTGCTGCTCGTTTAGACAGGTTTTACCTATCTCATAATATGAGGAACAGGACCCTGAATTCAACTATTACTCCTGTCCCTTTTTCAGACCACAAACTAATCACAATTGAATGTAGTCTCATAACAAAAACCTATAAGAGTTCTTATTGGCATTTTAATGTTAAATTGTTGGAAGACACATTCTTTTGTGAAAATTAAGAATTTTTGGGAAGTTTGGAAGACTGAGAAAGGAAGATATGACAATATTATTCAATGGTGGGAGATTGGGAAAGTGTTTATTAAGGAGTATTGCCAACAATATTCTTCTCATTCTGCTTTGTGTTTTAAGAAAACATTAGAGAGTTTGGAGCAAGAACTTAAGACTGAAGGGAATATGATTGTAAATGCTTCTCCTAACTTGAAGGATATTGTTGAGTGCCTCAAAATAAACGTATTAACACCGTAACTGGAACTTAACGTGTCTTTTTATTATTCACCCACATGTCATGTTCTTCACTTATCTTTTTTATCATTACTGTCTTACACACAAGAGCTCCCTCTAGTGGCTTACTATAGAACACCACATATCCCTCTCTCTTAAGAACAAACATACCATAACAGTGACTCATTACTAGTAACAGTAAGGATACAAGTATGATTTTTTTCCTTAACTTCCTTTTGATAATATTACTTCCAACAGAATTATTTGAAGTCAGAACAAGTAGTCACATATTAATGCAATAACAAAACACTCAATGTAACTCTCACAGACAGTACTCGTAGAATACTCACAGAACAGCTATTCATTATTTTTCTTCTAATGCAGAGACACATATGATGTACTAGCAATGCGTTAAATCACACCTTACATCACATAATCCTGAGTCCATGCAGGCGCATGCCTACTCCGAACAGGCCGTGCAACTATAGGTTGTTCACCCCCTACCGATTCAGTGTTCCCAGAGTCAAACAATGACAGTTCACTTGACTCGTCTGACTCTGTTCTACTTGGACCAAGTGCAGGTGCCAGGTGAGATGCATTCCAGCATCGTCCATCAGACAGTCTATATGTGTATACCCTTACGAAAAAGAAGTTTATTCAAGTGTTCTATTAGTATACTTCTTTTAAACTAAAAATAAGAAAGTATACTTTCAGTCTACGTTTTATATACTTCTCAGAAATATACTTTATGTACTTCTCAGAAATATACTTCAAATTGCACTTAAGTATACTTGACTTATACTGACAGAAAAGTCTAAGTATATTTGGCCTATACTTGTTGATCGAGATATACTTAAAAGTATAATTAAGTATTCTAAGTATTCTTGGCTTGTACTTGTGTTTACTATTTTGATTGAGTAGCTTATTAAATACTTTTTAAAAAACATAATATTACACACCGTCTTATAAACTAACATGTTCAGCTTTATATAGTAACAAACTTTCGGGTGGAATAGCTTATAGAGTAAATAAAATAAGCATGGAAAATAAGTTTATTCAAGTGTTCTATTAATATTCTTCTTTTCAACTAAAAAGAAGAAAGCATACTTTCAGTCTACATTTTATATGCTTCTCAAAAATATACTTAATTACACTTAAGACTTATACTGAGAGAAAAGTCCAAGTATATTTGGCCTATACTTGTACTCAATCTTTTGATCGAGATATACTTAAAATTGGAATTATTCAAAGTATACTTGGCTTGTAGTTGTAAGGAATCAGAACGACACAAACAGGTAACGTAACAAGGATGTTTATTTGCACAACGGAACAGTCACGGCAGGTGAGTAGATGAGTGATGACTTATGCAGGAAGGATCAATGGAAGAGGTAGCACTGACAAAGTCTCTTATCTGTTACAGGTGATAGCTGGCAGATGCACAGTGGATGTTGAGGGGCTGAAGATGAATGGCAGAAGCAGACAGGAGACACGATGGACTGGCTGAGGAATCCAAAGATGCAGGTAAGTGAGCTAGCAGGTAAGTAGTGACGTCGTCTTCTACTTGGTATGGGAGAGTCAGAAAGTTGATGTTGCTTCAACGAGACCTGACAGCTAACTGAGGGAACTGGTGGTGTATTTAACCAGTGAGTGAAATGACAGGAGATTGGCAGCAGGTGAAGATGACAGGTGCAGGTGATTAGAACTCAGGGGAAGCAGAACGAGTGGGCGGAGTGTGGAGGTCTGGTGCTGACGCTGATGTATCCGTGACAGTGCCCCCTCCTCCACGGCCAGCTCCTGAGGGCGGAAATGACCGACGACGGGGACGACCACGACCTCTCGGCGCCGGACGACTGGGATGTTCCGAATGGAAGTTCTGTAAGAGTGAAGGATCGAGTATGTCATCACGGTGAACCCAGCACCTCTCCTCGGGGCCAAAACCTTCCCAGTCCACGAGATATTCTAGTTGGCCGCCCCGTCGCCGGGAGTCGAGAATGTCCTGGACCCGGTAGATGTTCTCGTCTTCGGGGTCCACAGGAGGAGGAGGTACGTTGTCAGCACCAGATCCTGGGGAAGGAGGAATGAGAGGATCAATGTAAGGTTTGAGCAGAGATACATGGAATGAAGGTGAGATGCGGTAGTGTGAGGGGAGTGATAACCGATAGGTGACTTCATTGATCTGCCTCTGTATCGCGAACGGACCGATGTACTTGGGACTCAGCTTGCGGCAGGACTGTCGGAGACGGATATCCCGGGTTGAGAGCCAGACCTTTTGCCCAGGTTGGTATAACGGGGTTGCAGATCTTCTTGCGTCGGCCTGGCTCTTGTGTCTCCGAACAGCCCTTTGCAGATGGACGTGTGCTGAGTCCCAGACCCTCTCGCTTTCCTGGAACCAATGGTGGACTGCTGGAACATCGGATGGCTCACCTGACCAGGGAAACAGGGGCGGTTGGAAGCCGAGTATGCACTGAAAGGGCGTGAGACCCGTGGTGGACTGTTGAAGGGAGTTTTGTGCATACTCGGCCCAGGGTAGATACCTGTTCCAGCAGTCTTGATGATCATGGCAATATGACCGCAGGTATCTCCCGATCTCTTGTATTTTCCGCTCAGTCTGGCCGTTGGACTGGGGATGATAGCCTGACGTGAGGCTGACCGAGACTCCCAGAAGGTTAAAGAAGGCTTTCCATACCCTCGAGATGAATTGTGGGCCCTGGTCCGATACAATATCTTCTGGAATTCCAAAATGTCGAAATATCTGAGTGAATAGAGCTTCAGCTGTCTCGAAGGCTGTAGGTAGACCTGGCAGAGGAATGAGCTTGCAAGCTTTCGAAAAGCGATCAACGACGACCAGTACACACGTGTGAGAGTCAGAAGAGGGAAGTGATAAAATCCACTCCCAAATGAGACCAAGGTCTGGTAGGTATAGGCAGAGGTACCAGTTTACCCTCTGGGAGACGTCGAGGGACTTTGGCCATGGCGCAGACTGAGCAGCTCTTCACGTACCGGGAGACATCCTGGGTCATATTGGGCCACCAGTAACGTTGTTGTACAAGCGAGAGGGTCTGTTGGCTGCCTGGGTGTCCAGAGCCCGGAGATGTATGGATGGAGTCCATGAGGGACAGACGCAGGCGAGTGGGAACATAAGTCCGTCCCTCAGGACCTCCCGGCGGAGCAGGTTCGGTCCGGGTGGCATCGGTAATGTGATCGTCTATGCTCCACTGTATAGGACTGACAATCACGGCTGGAGGGAGTATGGATTCCGGAGTAGAGGTGATGGTTTCAGGTTGGAACAGACGAGACAGGGAGTCGGCTTTGACATTCTTGTCTCCAGGACGGTAAGTTACTTTGAAGTTGAATCGTGTGAAAAAGAGTGACCAGCGAGCTTGACGAGTGTTAAGTCTTTTGGCATCACGGAGATATTCCAGGTTGCGGTGATCGGTAATGACATCAAAGGGGTGCTTAGCTCCCTCCAGCCAGTGTCTCCACTCTTCCAGCGTGAGTTTGATCGCGAGAAGTTCCCGGTTACCGATGTCATAATTCTGCTCCGCCGGGGACATCTTCTTGGAGAAGAAGGCACATGGATGGAGTCGAGGAGGCTTCCCCTGCCGCTGTGATAGGACCGCTCCTACCCCGGTGCAAGAGGTGTCCACCTCGACGAGAAACGGAAGATCAGGGTTGGGATGAACGAGGGTAGGAGCGGAGCTAAAAGAGAGTTTCAGTTTCTCAAACGCGTGGGTGGCTTCGGTGGTCCAGGACAGAGACTTGGCCCCTTTTTTCAGAAGAGAGGTGATGGGTGCACTGATCTGACTGTAACCTTGAATGAATCTCCGGTAGAAGTTTGCGAAGCCCAAGAAGCGTTGAAGTTCTTTTATGTTGGTGGGTAGTGGCCAGTTGGTGACGGCATCCACCTTCCTCTGGTCCATGGTGATCCCGTGAGGAGTGATCACATACCCTAGGAAGTGGATAGTTTTTTGAGTAAACTCACACTTTTCCAGTTTTAGATACAGCTGGTGTTCACGCAGACGTTGAAGGACAGACTGGACATGACGGTGATGCTCAGACAGGTTGGTAGAGTATATAAGAATATCGTCTATATAGATAATGACAAATTGGTGTAGGAAGTCTCTGAAGATCTCGTTCATAAACCCCTGAAATACTGCAGGTGCGTTGGACAACCCGAAGGGCATGACCCTGTATTCGTAGTGGCCTGCAGGGGTGATGAACCCAGTCTTCCACTCGTCACCTTTTCTGATCCTTATCAAATTGTAGGCACTGCGGAGGTCCAACTTTGTAAAGATCTGAGCACCACGGAGCTGCTCCAGAGCGGCTGGAACCAGAGGAAGGGGATACCGATATTTAACCGTGGAGTTATTGAGGGTCCGGTAGTCGATACAGGGGCGCAAGCCTCCGTCCTTCTTGCCTACGAAAAAGAAACTGGAAGCGGCAGGGGACGTGGATGGACGGATGTAGTCTTGACGTAGAGCCTCCTCAATATACTCCTCCATGGCCTTCTGTTCCGGGATGGACAGTGGATATATCTTACCACGCGGTAGGACCGCCCCAGGCAGCAGGTCGATCGCGCAGTCCCATGGCCGATGTGGTGGCAGTTTGGTGGCCAGCTGTTTATCGAAGACATCCTGGAACGCCCGGTAGACGGCAGGGATCTCAGAGTTTTTGTCCGTGGCTGGACTTTCGACGGACGTAGAGCACATAGGAACTTCTCGGACGGAGACTGAAGAAGAGTGAAGAATTTTCTTGACCTGAGACAAACAGTGTGAAAAGCAGTTACTTCCCCATTGACGAACCTCGCCTGTAACCCAGCAGATGTTCGGAGAATGTAGTTCCAGCCACGGGCGTCCCAGGATGATATCTGCCGTAGAGCCCTCCAGCACCAGAAATGACAACTCCTCTTGATGTAGACAACCGACCTTCAGGGTTATGGCAGGACTGCTGTGACATATCCGCCCACGACCGAGCGGAGTACCGAGAATGGACTGAACCCGAAGAGTTTGTGGAATGGATCTTCGGCGAGCTTGAAGTTTTTGAAGAGTGGAGAGTGAGATAAAGTTACCAGCGGACCCAGAGTCAATTAACGCTTGCGCTGAAAGAGATCGTTGACGGTAAGTGATCTGCACAGTAGTGAACCTCATTTGTGAAATGGGTGAAAAAAACCGTACTGTACTCACCGCCGGCCGTGGAGGACAGACTGGACAGGAGATGAGCAGATGACCAGCGGTTCCACAGTAGAGACACAAGTTGTTGTTAATGCGACGTTGGCGTTCAACAGGAGGTAAATGCGTAGAGCTGATATCCATGGGTTCTGGTGCTGAAGGGCTGACAGTGGTGGAAGGCCGAGGAGGGGGTAGTGCAGGCAGATCGAGCTGACAAGCGGTGCGGCGTTGGTCCACTCGGATGGAGCGTTGAATGAGATTCTCTAAGCCAATGACGTCATCATGAATGGTAAGCTGCAAACGAATGTCTGGCTCTAAACCTTGACGGTATGCAGTTATGAGAGCCGGCTCATTCCATCCGCTGGAAGCTGCCAGGGTGCGAAATTGTAATGCATATGAAGAGACCGATGTTTTGCCTTGTCGTAAACGAAATAGTTGATCATGAATTGACAGTGAGTTGGAGACTGGAGAGAATACTTCACGGAAGTGTCCGATGAAATTGGTGAGAGTTTGAGTAACAGTACCTTTTGCATCCCAAAGCGCCCGCGCCCAGAGCAGGGCACGGCCAGAGAGAAGGGAGATGAAAAAAGCGACCTTCGCTCTCTCAGAGGCAAACTGCCAAGCGTTCATCTCCATATACAGCTCAAACTGCAGGAGAAATCCGCTGCACTCCCCCTCCTCGCCAGAGAAGGGCGCTGGCCGGGCCATGGGACAAACAGAGGCAGGTGAAGAAAGATTAATGGCGGGTGATGGTATGGCATGAGCGGCATCGGCGATTGGAATCGGATCTGAAACTTCCTCTTCGCCATGAACTGTTGGTTCGTGCATGTTGGTCAGGTCTTCTGTAAGGAATCAGAACGACACAAACAGGTAACGTAACAAGGATGTTTATTTGCACAACGGAACAGTCACGGCAGGTGAGTAGATGAGTGATGACTTATGCAGGAAGGATCAATGGAAGAGGTAGCACTGACAAAGTCTCTTATCTGTTACAGGTGATAGCTGGCAGATGCACAGTGGATGTTGAGGGGCTGAAGATGAATGGCAGAAGCAGACAGGAGACACGATGGACTGGCTGAGGAATCCAAAGATGCAGGTAAGTGAGCTAGCAGGTAAGTAGTGACGTCGTCTTCTACTTGGTATGGGAGAGTCAGAAAGTTGATGTTGCTTCAACGAGACCTGACAGCTAACTGAGGGAACTGGTGGTGTATTTAACCAGTGAGTGAAATGACAGGAGATTGGCAGCAGGTGAAGATGACAGGTGCAGGTGATTAGAACTCAGGGGAAGCAGAACGAGTGGGCGGAGTGTGGAGGTCTGGTGCTGACGCTGATGTATCCGTGACAGTAGTTGTGTTAACTCTTTTGATTGAGTAGCCTATTAAATATACTTTTTTTACATCGTTTTTCATATACAGTCTTATGAAACTTTGTTTGAAAACATTGATTAAAATATTGATATAAAACAGATATGTTTCTAATTCTGCGTATCTGAATTTTTGTGTAGGCTAGTCCACTGGTAGTGTACATATTTACTTTAATTTAACTTTTCCCCAGCATTGACTGAATTTTCCAGCTATCCATGTTTTCACTGTTATACGGTAGGGGGCGCTATGACACATCTTCTAGCACAGAATCTCTGGATCAAAACACAGGAGAAGAAGAAGCTGAAACAAGTGATGGACGATTGCTCACTCAAATGTAAAATAATGTAATATCAAACATTAAACAGCTTGTAAATCAAAACTGCTTAATGTTTCCAAATGAAATGAAGTGTAGGCCTAACCCATGAAGAGAAAACGACTGTGAAGCTTTGGGGGTGTTGGACTCGATCTACTCTACCTGTGTTTTGATCATCGTTCTGGATCTGATCAAGGCGTAGTCTTTGACAAAAATGTGATTTTCTCAACTATTTTGTTTAAAATGTTGCCTTTATGAAACTTACTGACATTCAAGTGTTGATAAAAAAGGATGCATGAAGCTAATAAAATGTTTTTAAAATTAAAGCAGAGTTAAAGGTATTTTTTCAAGTATAGAAAAATAACATTTGAACATAGTAGTATAGGCCTACTGCAACTGCAAAAATTGTATATAAATAGTAAACTATAAGTATAATGTTAAGTTCACTTAAAGAAAACTTGTAGAATAAAACTACTAAACTAGTAGTTTACTGAGAGTATACTTCAAAGTTGCTACAAGTATATACAACCCATAAGTTCACTTGCAGTACAAATGAGAAACATAATTATGAACTAGTTGTGCACTTAAAGTTTACTACTGTTACACTTTTAGTACACTTAAACATATACTTTTATATACTTCAAGTGGGCCAATTTAGTCCCAAGCGGTATTAAAATAGTACACTTACAAGTTTACTACTAGTACATATTGACATTAGTATACTTACTACATAAAGTATACTTAAAAATATACTTGAACATTACTCAAGTATACTTCATAAAATTAACTTGAAGTATACTTTTTTTTCGTAAGGGTAGTCCTTTCTTACCCACAACCTTTAGGGGTTTCCCAAATTTAGACTGGGTCTTTGGCACAATTCCTGGTCTCTTTACACGGACATAAGATCCACATTGAAATGAGACATGCTTTGCGCTGCGTTTTTTCGGTCACTGTACTGTTTACTTTTTGCCTGTTTCTCTCTCACATGCGAAGCAAGCTGTTGAGGTGAGAGCAGTTTACCAGCAGGTGGCAAGTGAAGACCCAAAACGTTAAGTTTGGTTAACATGGGTCTACCATGCAAGAGTTCAGTTGGGGTGCAATGTGTTGTGGCATGCGGCGTTGCACGGTATGCCTGCAGAAAGTCTTTGGTGAACTCCTTCCACCCTCTTCCTTCCAGTGATGCAGTCTGTAAACTATCCTTCAAGCTGCGATTGAAACGTTCAACTTCCCCGTTTGCTCTAGGGTAATACACAGATGTTGTCCTGTGTACGATTCCTCTGGCTTGCAGGAATAGCTTGAAATCATGTGAAGTGAACTGAACTCCATTGTCAGAAATCAGCTCTTTTGGGTTCCCCTCCCTACTAAACACAGTAGACAGGAACTGTATCACAGACTGGGTGGTAGGATGTGAGACAAACGCTATCTCAGGCCACTTACTGTAGTAGTCCACCATAGTGACTACAAAGCGACAGTCCACGGGTGCTGCATCAAAAGGACCCATGATGTCTATGGCCACTTTTTCCCAGGCGTCAGAAGGGTAGGGTACAGGTTGGAGTGGTGTTATGTGTGTGACAGCAGATTTGTCATGTAACTGGCATGTAACACAAGATTTCACAGCCATTTCCACTTGTGCGTCCATGCCAGGCCACCAGTAGAGTTCTCTCAGCCTCCTTTTCGTCCTCACGATGCCCTGATGTGTGTCGTGTGCAAGCGCGATGAACTTGGGCTGGAGACATTCTGGAACTAGGAGGCGGCTGGTCCCCCGCACCACACATCCATCCTGGAGTGAAAGCTCATGCCGTATTTGAAAATATGGACGTAAAACACAACCCAGTGCCTTTGCACACTTTGGCCATTTTGAAGTGAGCAGTCTGCGTAGCTCGGCTTGAATAGGACAAGAATCACATGCTGCTTTGAACTCAGAGCTGGTTATTGCAGTGATTGTAGAAGTGAGTGCTACAACTTCAACATCATGTTCCAAACTAGGCTTAGTACTAGGCAGCGGTAAGCGAGATAAACAGTCTGCAGTCACATTCTCACGTCCTGGCTTATACTGAATGTCATAGGTAAATGCCATCAGCCTAGCTGACCATCTGGCTACTCGCATACCTGCTCTGTCTTGACCCTTAGATGTTAGAAGAGTGGTCAGTGGGCTGTGATCTGTCCGCAGTATGAAGTATCGTCCCCACAGGTAGGTCCTCCATCTCTCTGTGGCCCAAACACACGCTAGTGCTTCTTTTTCTACCGTGGAGTACTTCCTCTCTGCTGCCGTAAGAGTGCGTGAGGCAAATGCCACTGTTCTCTCCGTGTTGTCTGCATGCAGCTGGGTAAGAACACCTCCTACTCCATAGTCTGAGGCGTCTGTGGTCACAATAGTGGTTAGTTCTGGATTGAAAAGTGTAAGGGCAGCACTATTCACGATCAGTCTTTTTACAGTCTCAAAGCTCTCCTGAGCCTCAGGTGACCACATGAACGGAACAGAGCCGCGTAAAAGCATGCGCAGTGGCTCCACCACGGTAGCGAAGTTTGGTATAAATTTAGAATACCAGGACGTAAGACCCAGAAATGAACGAAGACTAACCTCGTCAGCAGGAGGTGGAGCATCTGCCACTGCAGAGACATGTGAAGCATCAGGCCGCAATCCCATCCTCGTCGCCAATATGTTGAGTGCCTCAAAATAAACGTATTAACACCGTAACTGGAACTTAACGTGTCTTTTTATTATTCACCCACATGTCATGTTCTTCACTTCTCTTTTTTATCATTACTGTCTTACACACAAGAGCTCCCTCTAGTGGCTTACTATAGAACACCACAGATATGTGGACTGAAAAGAAAGACTGTTTGAATTTAATCCTTGATGAAAAAGTCAAAGGAGAACTTGTAAAAAATCGTTTTCTAACAAAAAGAGACATAGATGCTCCTACGTCCTTCTTTTTTAATTTAGAACGGAAAACTAAACATGGAAAAAAGATGTTGTTTTTAAAAGATAAGGATGGACACCTTGTTTCAGACCCGGAAAGGATGCGTAGACTTGCAGTGGACTTTTATACTGAACTATATTCTGCTGATTCCTTAAATGATCAATGTAGACATGAACTTTTAGAAGATCTTCCTGAGCTATCTACAGAAAAAAAAAAAACACTTTTGGAAGCACAACTTACTTCTAATGAACTGACCTCAGCAGTAATGGATCTTTCATCAGGGCGGGCACCAGGAATTGATGGACTTCCTGCCGAATTTTTATAAACGTTTTTGGACTATTATTGGTCATGATTTTTTTTAAGTTGCTCAGAAATGTATATTTCATTTTCATTTTCATTTTCATTTTATTTAAGTGTCATGCACAGAATTTGTGCCCAGCCCACATGGGCTTATAAGACACTGACATTTCAAATAAAAAGCGGACCTTATACCATTATAGACAATATCATTACATCTTGGGATAGAGCGTTCTTTGCCTTAAAGTCCAAGCTTTCTCCACAAATGTTGCCACACTAAACCAGTCATTACTAAACAACCAGCTCAACATATCCCCTTCAGATAACCAAAATAAATCAGGATTCTTACATTGAATCTTTTCAAACAAAACATTTCTCAAATCATTATACAAAGGACAGTAAAACATAAAATTAAATTCATCCTCAACCAAACTCAAATCACAGACAGCACAAAGCCGGTTTTCCTCAGGAACCCCTTTATACCGACCCACTTCCACCTCCAAAGGCAGCACTCCTGCTCTGAGCTGTGCACACAGGGATCTCTGTCTCCTTTTCATATAACAATTCACATAGGGCTCTGTGGAAAAGCAGACCTTGAACTGCACATAAATTCTCAGTTTAGGTTTATTTAACACTTCTAACTCCCACTGCTTTTTATAAATATCAAGTAATGTGTCTTTTATAGTAGGTATTTTAAATTGTAAATTATTCTGAAACAAAATTTGAGAGTTTACTTTATATGAGATCTCATGAACATCCTTAGTCCAGGGATGCCATTGACTTTATCCCAGTTAAAGACTTTCCTGGTAAGTCTATAGTCAGGTAGGCTCACCAAACAATTCCACAATCTAATCACTTCAACCCTTTGCCTCACCACACAAGGCTCCCAACCCATGTCTCCCTCTACAGCTACCTTAGGGGCGAACCTATGAACACCGAGAAAACAACGTAAAGCTCTATGCTGAACAGAGTTACACTCAGGACTCTCCATAAATCCTCACACCCCAGCAGCATAAAACAACACAGGTGCAACCATAAAATCATACAGCCGCGTGAATATAGGGAAACTCAAATCAGGACATACCTTCATCTTATTAACCACAGACCCCAATGCCCTTCCAGCAGATTCCCCCAAAATTCTCCTGCCCACAGAAAACCTCATATTTTCTTGAAAAACAAAGCCAAGATACTTATATGTTGCAGAATAGCTCAACAATGATTGACCAAAATAAAATGCATAATCACTTTGGCAAGTAGATGGCTTTCTGAAATGCACAATTTGTGTTTTCTCTAAATTAATAGTACGTCTCCATTTGGTACACCAATCATTCATAATATTCAAAATTTTTTGCAACTCAGTTTCTTTTTTTGCAATCAACACAATATCGTCAGCATATAAAAGAATACTAAGATTAAGGTCTTCAATAGTTATTCCCAGATTTGCCATTTTAATTTCTTGTGCTAAATCATTAACATAAAGAGCAAATAACGTTGGAGAGAGAACATCTCCTTGTTTTACCCCAAAAGGAGTAGGAAACCAACCAGTCCTTAAATCATTCACCTGAACACAAGCTACTGGTGCCTTATACAGGGCTTTAATTGATTTATAAAATGTACCATTAATCCCATAATTAATTAATTTATACTCCAGGAGGTCTCTGTTTATCCAATCAAACGCTTTTTTTAAATCAACAAAACAAACAAATGTTCTTTTTCCCACCTGTAGCTGCGCTCTCACCACGGATGATAGGACATAAATATGGTCAATACATGCCCTATTTTTCCTAAATCCATTCTGCTCATCAACCAATATTTGATTCTCTTCAATATACTCGCAAAGCCGATTATTCAAAATGGCAGAATAAACTTTATAAACTGTACTCAATAAACTTATGCCTCTGTAATTTAGAGGTATTCTAGGGTCGGCCTGACAAGACTTAGGGATTGGCTTGATGATTGATTTATACCATCCTGATGGAATGACACCACTACAAAAACAATTTGTAAACAAACAGTGCAGAGTATTCAAAAGCTTGGGACATTTAAGAACTTAATTTGTCAATTCATCTTCTCCCACAGCTTTTTGTAATGAATTTTTTTCAATTACCTTCTGTACCTCCGCCACTGTAATATCACTGTTTAACAAGTAATTTGTTAAAAGCAGTGGTGGACTAACATTGTTCCCTTCGAGAACTGCCTTGGCCTTACAGGTATTTATAAAAAACTGGTCATCTAACTGATAGGAGCAGCTACCAGCAAACAAGTTGCTATAATCTGCCTCCCATCTTTCCAACACCTGATCAGTTTGAAAGACAGATTCTCCACTCTCTGTGATAATTTCAAGTGGGACAGTTTTTTTCTTCTTAGGCCCAAGCTTATTTATTTCTTGCCAGAAGTATTTAGAATTACTATTATGAAACTGTTCCAACTGAAGAACTTTCCCCCTCCTATAGCTCCTTTTGTAAGCTCTGAGCTTTTTATCAAATTCAGATTGACCACTTCTAAAAGCTCTGTATAACTCCTGCCTTGAGGAGGGATCTGTACATTTCAAGTTTTTTTTCTCAGCTATACGAAGACTTTGCCACACACTCTGCAGTTCATTATTCCAGTATGGCTGTTTGATTTTATACTGCCTTTGTTTAGTTCTACTATGCATTTCACTTTTGGGTCCGTATTTATGTAATTCCTCTCTTATGACACAAACATCAGAATCAAGAAAATGATCATGCAACTTTCTTATCAACCTTTTAGTTTGTAGTCCAAACTCGATATCATTCCCAACACACAGAATCTGCTTTGTTTGAAAACGCAAATAAAGCACAGAATGATCAGGAAGCCTACATCTATCATCTATCATATCTATCCCCTGTAGCCCATTTTTGTCCACCAGGTCATGAGGGGTAAACACACTAAATTCAGAGCATGTTTTTAAATCCACATGTGGGATCACTAAATAATCCACCACAGCCTCCTGAACTGCACCTTCACTCCTATAAGTGAAGGATGTCTAACAACAAGAAGTTGTCAGCGTGGACAAATTGGAGACTTGTAGCTATCTTATGTTCAGAATATAAAATTCTCTCTAAGTGTCTTGCTAAAAGGTTAAATGATGTATTGCATGAAATTATTCATACGGATCAATCATATTGTGTAAAGGGCAGATCTATTGCAGATAATTTACATCTGATGCGGGATCTGTATGACTATGCTTTTTACAACAATGTTGATGTTGGGTTTTTGTCAATGGACCAAGAGAAAGCCTTTGACAGAGTTGACCATATTTTTCTTTTTGAGACTCTTAAGGCTTTTGGATTTGGAGAAAATTTAATTTCATGTATAAAATTGCTTTATAATGAGGCAACTTGCTTAATAAAAATACTGTATATCATAATGTATGTAATTTTATATTCAGTAATACACTTTATTATATATAGATGTATATGTGATCAGTACTATATGTGTAATATATTGCAGATATATTCACTCATGCAGCATAAACACAGATATATAGAGAAATATATAGTGTAAATTATAGTTTTACATTATAAATGATTCATATATTCAAGCTAATTAACAAAAGCACAAGTACACATGCATGTACTAAAATATTTAATCAAGATAAAACAACATTCTTTTAAATAGACTCGAAAATTATGTTGGCATTAGTGGAATTGCATTAACATGGTTTAAATCATACTTATCTGACTGTTATCAGTTTGTAGCAGTAAATGAAGAGATGTCTTATTGATCACAAGTTCAGTATGGCGTACCACAAGGGTCAGTACTAGGACCGTTGCTTTTCACTCTGTACATGCTACCCTTGGGATATATCATTTGGAAGCATGAAATTTGTTTTCACTGTTATGCCGATTATACTCAGCTCTATATTTCTTCACGCCCTGATGAAACTTACCAATTCACTAAATTAACTAAATGCATAGGTGACATAAAAAATTGGATGACTAGTAATTTCCAACTACTTAAAGGACAAGTTTGGTATTTTACACTTAAAGCCCTGTTTTCAGATCGTTTCTGATGAAATACAATGGTTAAGATTGAAATTTGGACAAATGCTGCTGGCCCGAGAATTTTCGGTCCCCCCCCCCACCTCACCTCCACAATGGTTGCACAGGTGCACAGGAACAATCCTTCCTAAAACGCATTAAACTTTCGTTTACAAAGACGTGAAACTCACTGTGTGTGTGAACATATATTGCAATACATGTTCCCATATACAGTGCTATGCATAAGTTTAGACACCCATGCTAAAGTTGACTAAAAAGAGGAATAAAAAATCATCTTTTGGAAATTGAACTTAATGCCTTAATTTAAAAAATTTGGAAAAATCCAACCTTTAAGCACACGCGGGCGGGTATAGATATATACACTAGATGTCGCCTTGGCTACGATTTCGTTCCAATGAACCCGCCCGCGCTCTCAGATCACTTGGACGTGGCTGTGTACAAGAGGTTTTCTCACACAAACCGCTCGTTTCGTGTCTTAGGCCGTCAATGTGTACTTACGATGGGGAATTGTTTAATTTGGACGACGGGGAATTGTTTTAATTTGGACTCTGTGCATGCTCTTTGAGGTGGTGACCATCGACCTGCATTATATGACTGACAGACAAGAACGGTTTGACCTAAAAATATCAAAATTGAAACTACTGCGGAAAAAAAGACACCCTACATCTTGGATGCCCTTGAGGTAAGCTAAAACATACCAAAATTTAATTTCAAAGTGAACTATCCCTTTAAAGCCCGATTCCGACTAGTCGAACATTTAATGTGTGGTTCCAACAAATTAATAGTGTAAATGACACCCTCACAAGAAAAACGATATCTCTCAAAGAGTACCCAGTAGCAGTATTAACATTAAGTGAAATGGCATCTGGCGCACAGAAGCCAATGGCACAGTACGTCACTATGCGTATTGGCACATCCGGTGGCACATCCGGTCTTCATTGGCATGTGCCAGTGGATAGTGGCATGTGTCACTGACATTATTGGCATGTTCCAGTGGATAGAGATGTCTCTCTGATATTATCACTGACACTGACATGACACCTGACTAACACAGAGTCGCGGAACGTGTCACCATATGTTGTGACACCTCCAGTAGTGACTGACAGATTAATCAAGCACTTATACTGATGTAATTGTGACACAAAATCCTAAATAAATAGCCTAATTTTGTGATTTAAAAAAATTAAACGCATTAAAGTCAGTAATATTTTTTCAAACGTGTTATTTGTGTCTGTATTGATTGGTATGTGCCTCTGAATGTTTTGTAATACCAGTGCTACTTTATGTTGTTTATCTCGCAAAGTCACAAACTGCCCATTCTAGCAAAGACATTTAATAAATCTATCACGGGTCACTACATTTACTTACTGTAAACCTTTATTTTTGCGTGATGCTGCACAGACACACGCCAGTAGGTGTGGCTTTAATATTTCAAGTCCTTCAGAAAAGTGTAAAAAAAAATCAATTATTAAAAACCATTTGTTAGGCTATGTATCTGAAAAGGATTACATACCGAGCTACTAGCAATCTTCTTTATTTATACAAGTGCAAAAAAAGTGCTCAGTGCATTTTAAAAAATTCAACAAATGTTTCGGTCATGCAGGACCTTCCTCAGTACCTTTAATATTCCAAAAATAATTTTAAGGAATTAATCAATAAATAAAATCCATTTTTGTTGTACAAATTAACTATGTGCATATGTTACATAATCTACATTATACTCAGGCAGACAGCTGCAGGTGTCACTACTGGAGGTGCAACAACATAAAGAGACAAGTCAGTTTTAGTGTGGATATTGGCCCTGTCCCAAATGGCACACTTCATGTGCACTTTCGGTCTTGTGGACTTACAATGGCTGCCGCATGCGCTTGTCCGTTAAGTCCGTGAGACCGCAGTGTGTCCCATTTGTAATTTTTAGATCTCAGAAGGGTGCTCGTGAGCGCCCCCATGTGGTCGATTTGCGCCCTCGATGCGCACTTTTGCTGAGCCCGCGCTGATGCGGGCTCAGCAGCAGACTTCTTCCCGACAGTCAAAGCGGCATTACGTCACGAAAGTGCGGACTCAGAGGAAGACTGCGAGTGCTTAGGGTTCCATTTGGATTGCGTCATGTGCCACTTGCATAACAATTTGCTTTAGGCTGTCAAACATGATTTACTACATCGCTGAGTTAATGTGTACAATACTATTATACATAATTCGATAAAATTATTTTTTAAATATTAGAGCCACAGATAAGAATCTTGCGCTGGCCAGTGTTACACTCACTTATACTGACACCTACTGGCGTGCGTCCAATGCTGCATCACGCAAAAATAAAGGTTTATGTAACGGGAACAGGAATTTTAATACTGACCCTTGAGGTACAACAACAATAGACAAAAGGTGTATAAACTCAGTTTTATTAACAATCTTTCAATACATAAAACACACACTATATATAGATGTATACACAACTAGGAAAAGAGGTTAATAACATCTATATACGCGGTCCATGATCACGCTAAAGATCACAGATGATTAAGTACACATAAGCATATTAAGCAAGTAGCACTACTGCTATAAAAACCAGTGATAAAAATATGGCGCCCTCTAGAGGGAAGTAAAGTCCCAAGGTCACAGTTATCTCAACGCTGGTAGATGCACCACTAATAATTCTACACTCGTGTACAAATCACATCACACACACACAATCACACTTTCATGAAAACAAGGGTTAAATAACCATAAACGCATGTGACAAAAGATACACAGTATCACACAGCAAACTGCTACCACGTTAAAAACGCTGCTTACACGAGAAATACCCTTTCACCACATTCACTATTCAGGAAAGTTATAGCGAGCAGCCAGACCTTATAGCCTAACCATTGTCTGCTTAATAAAACCCCCCGTTTCTATACAAGACATAAATTAACAGCCCAGCAACCACTCACGGCCAGTCCACAGTTCAAAATCACAGTACAAGGAAATCGCCGCCGTCTCTGTCTCTTCGTTCCTTATGACGATGCAGGGGACCTCGCGCCTCCCGTCGACAGCGTTCCTCCACGGACGGCAACCGTGAAAACTCCACCCAGAACTGCGAGGAGGGGAAAGTGGATCAGTCAACTTTTCACAACAATATCACGGGGTAAAGCCCACTCGTTCGCGAGACAGTTGCAAAACTACTTCCCTTAAATACGAGGAATAGAGTGCGTTGGGATAATTCTTTCGCCGTCTTCACTGCGTCCAAGTAGATAATGACCAGCTCGCGGCTATCTGGAGAATCGGAGGCGGAACAATACCGGCGTCTCCGCTCTCGTGGGTTGCGGTGCGTGAAATCGTGTTCGGGCTCCGGCTACTCGACCCAGGTTACCAGAATCCATCAGCTTTTATCCTCTCCAGCCACTAATCATGAAGGCTGCTGATCGGTCCCCATTATCAGGCGCACCTGTGGATGATCGTCTCAAACACACACAGACATGTGTACAACCCCGCCCCCCAGACAGTTTATTCAACATCTCAATTACGTGTAGCCCCGCTACATTTACAGTAATGGACGCGACTGTTAAAGGGTTAGTTCACCCAAAAATGAAAATTATGTCATTAATGACTCACCCTCATGTCGTTCCAAGCCCGTAAGACCTCCGTTCATCTTCGGAACACAGTTTAAGATATTTAAGATTTAGTCCGAGAGCTTTCTGTCCCTCCATTGAAAATGTATGTACGGTATACTGTCCATGTCCAGAAAGGCAATAAAGACATCATCAAAGTAGTCCATGTGACTACAGTGGCTCAATCTTAAGTTTATCAAGCGACGAGAATACTTTTTGTGCGCAAAAAGTAAACAAAAATAACGACTTTATTCCACTATTCATTTCCTTCTCTCTGGGCCTCGAGTGAGTTCACGTAGTGTAATAGCGTAGCGCTTCTGTGTTGTGCATCATACGCATCACACACATGACTAGCGTCGGCCAATAGTGAGCCTACGTGTGACGTACAACACAGACGCGCTACGCTATTACACTACGTGAACTCACTCGAGGCCCAGAGAGAAGGAAATGAATAGTGGAATAAAGTCGTTTTTTTTGTTTACTTTTTGCGCACAAAAAGTATTCTCGTCGCTTGATAAACTTAAGATTGAGCCACTGATGTCACATGGACTACTATGATGATGTCTTTATTGCCTTTCTGGACATTGACAGTAGGCCTATACCGTACATACATTTTCAATGGAGGGACAGAAAGCTCTCGGACTAAATCTAAAATATCTTAAACTGTGTTCCGAAGATGAACGGAGGTCTTACGGGCTTGGAACGACATGAGGGTGAGTCATTAATGACATAATTTTCATTTTTGGGTGAACTAACCCTTTAATACGTTATTCGTAGTGACCAATGCTAGATTTTGTTCGTGTCTTTCCTAGAATGGGCAGTTTGTGACTTTGCGAGATAAACAACGTAAAGTAGCACTGGTATTACAAAACATTCAGTGGCACATACCAATCAAATACAGACGTGACACAAATAACACATTTGAAAAAATATTACTGACTTTAATGCGTTTAATTGATATTTAAAAATATCACAAAATTAGGCTATTTAATTAGGATTTTGTGTCACAATTACGAAAGTATAGGTGCTCGATTAATCTTTCAGTCACTACTGGAGGTGTCACAACAAACGGTGACATGTTCCGCGACTCGGTGTCAGTCAGGTGTCATGTCAGGCCCTGTCCCAAATGGCACACTTCATATGCACTTTTGGTCTTGTGGACTTACAATGGCTGCCACGTGTGCGTGCTCGTTAAGTCCGTGAGACCGGCGTAGGGTGTCCCATTTCACATTTTAGGTCTCAGAAGGGTGCTTGCGAGCACCTTATGCGGTCGATTTGCGCCCTCTATGCGCACTTTTGCTGAGCCCGCAATGATGCGAGCTCCGCAGCAGACTTCTTCCTGACAGTCAAAGCAGCGTTACATCACGAAAGTGCGGACTCAGAGGAAGACCGCGAGTGCTTAGGGTGCCATTTGGGACAAGGCCTCAGTGTCAGTGTGTGGCGATAATGTCAGTGACACATGCCACTATCCACTGGCACATGCCAATGAAGACCGGATGTGCCACCAGATGTGCCAATACGCATAGTGACATGTGCCATTGTCTTCTGTGCGTCAGATGCCATGTCACTTAATGTTAATACCGGCTCTCCATGAAATAAGCCTGCTCCCGAGCAGGTTTAAGCTTACAGACCTGTTGCTATGACAGCAAGTCCAGGATGAGCATTGAAGAACCAAACAATCAAAGATCATGCCAAATCGTCAACAATCAAATCCAGCAAACTGAGTTAGTGACGTACGCAGGGGGCCATTCTTCGTACGTCAATTATTACATCCGAGATCAAATGACACAAATGATATCATCGGGCTAATCATGATCTGGCTAATTAGGTTCTTGAACACACTTGGGGTCCATTCTTCGTACGTCGCTAACTCACTTAGCTGGATTTGATTGTTGGCGATTTGGCATTATCTTGGATTGTTTGGTTCTTCGACGCTCATCCTGGACTTGCTGTCATAGCAACAGGTGCTTAAGCTTAAGCTCGCGAGCAGGCTTATTTCATGTTAACAGGATTAGATCGTGGCTTTATAAGCGGAGGTGAAACGGGAAGTCTTTCGCAGCCATGTCTTGTCCACTTTTACGACAGGAACCTGTTGCTGAAGGTGCAAGAATAATTCGCAGAGCTTTTAGAATTAATCGCGTATTTCGAGATAGACAGGATCCTTTAGCGCAGTAGATATAAGTAGATATTCTACTTATTGAGAGATATCGTTTTTCTTGTGAGGGTGTCATATACATCATTAATTTGTTGGAACCACGTGTTAAATGTTCAACTCGTCGGAGTCGGGCTTTAACAACAGAACAAACTGTTTGCATTGCATTGAGATTCTTTGCGAGTGGCTCTTTCCTTTACACTATTGGAGATGCGGAAAACTTGGGGAAAAGTGCTGTCTGTCGTGCCATTCGCAAAGTTTACCTGGCACTCAAGCGGTTTTTAGGGGGTTTTGTGGTATTTCCACGCCACTTAAGACCCCAGGTTGTGAAGCAGATTTTTTTTTACTTTTGCAGGTACATTATAATTGTTAATAAAGATTATGCAACCACGAACATGCCAAAAAGTAGGACTTACAGTATTTGTTCCTCAGGCTTCTCTAACGTGATTGGTGCCATAGACTGCCATATCAAGCTCACTGTATTACATACATTTATTCTGAGCCTAACAAAACTGCATTTTTCCATTATACAGGTGCTTACGATGGGATCCTGCTTGGTGACAGGGGCTATGCCTGCAGGCAGTATTTCATGATGCCATTCCCTGACCCAAACCCCGGACCTCAAACCCGTTTCAATGCAGCTCTAGCCAGGACAAGGGCATGCATTGAAATGACCTTTGGGCAACTAAAGGGAAGATTTCAGTGTCTGAAAAGTCTGAGGGTTGCACCTGACAGGGCCTGAGACGTTGCATGTGCCATACTCCACAACATTACCACCATCAGGAGACGACCCCTGTGGTGGAGGTGCAGCCTGACGATGACCTCCAGCCAGTGCACTTGGACCAACCTAGTGGCAGAGCTGCACGGGACAGAATCAGCAGCCATATCACCCTGTAGCCCAAGACCGGTTGCCCACTGAAGCTAAGCAGGGCTGAGCCTGGTTAGTACCTGGATGGGAGACCTCCTGAGAAAACCAGGTTGCTGCTGGAAGAGGTGTTAGTGAGGCCAGCAGGGGGTGCTCACCCTGTGGTCTGTGTGGGTCCTAACGCCCCAGTATAGTGATGGGGACACTATACTGTCAAAGAGCACCGTCCTTCGGATGAGACGTAAAACCGAGGTCCTGACTCTCTGTGGTCATTAAAAATCCCAGGATGTCTTTCGAAAGAGTAGGGGTGTAACCCCGGCATCCTGGCCAAATTTGCCCCTTGGCCTCTGTCCATCACGGCCTCCTAATCATCCTCATATACTGATTGGCTTCATCACTGTCTCCTCTCCACCAGTAAGCTGTGGTGGGCGTTCTGGCGCAATATGGCTGCCGTCGCATCATCCAAGTGGATGCTGCACATTGGTGGTGGTTGAGGAGATTCCCCCCTTCTATGTAAAGCGCTTTGAGTGCCGAGAAAAGCGCTATATAAATGTAATGAATTATTAAATTATTATTATTAGAATTGTGGAACACCATTTTTGAATTTTACAAAAACACAAACCAAAACCTTCATTAAATTAATAATAAAAGACAAGACAATATGCTTAGTTCCTTGAGTTTTATTTCAATTATTCTTTGTCAAGAAAAGCCAGTTATAGTCATCTTTCGCCTGTCATCTATCTCAGATAACTCAATCCAGCTATACTATATACTATATATTTTTGTATTTAATTTCATAATTACTATGTTCATTGTAATGCCAGACCCACCACCCACTAGAACATTGGAACAAGTAAAAGTGAAGTACAATAATATTCTAGAAAATAGTAATCTTTACTAGGCTACTTACACTGTACTTAGGCTGCGTTCACACTGCAGGGCTTAATGCTCAATTCCGATTTTTTGAAAAAATTTGATTTTTTTTGCAAGGCCGTTCACATTTCCAATTAAATGTGACCTTTTGTGATCTCCTGTGTGAACATGAAATGACCCAAAAGTGACCCGCATGCGCAGAAGAGTACTCAACGGTCAACGACGTCATTTGTTGTTTGCGGAAGTAGCTAAACATAGATGTCAACAGTGGAGCTCGTTTAGCGATATTAAAGTTATTTTCCCAACGGAGCCAGCACAATTACAATCTTCTCGTTTTAAGAAGAAAATTAAAAAGAAGGAGAAGAGCAAGGTTTTTGGCCATGGCGTTTTGTGGAGCAGTGGTAGCAACGTCGGTACAGAGAAACGTGTGGGTGCGGAGTCGCAGCCAGGAGTGGTGGGATACTGATGTGAGTGTTACTGTTGTTTATCTTCTCATTCCCGCCTACTTCAACGCAGAATTATGACGTTTGTCGCGTATCAATGATGTGCGGGTCGGATACATGTGACCTGGCCGTTCAGACTGAAGTCGCATTTCAAAAGATCGGATATGTATCGGATTTGGACCACATACCCAAGTGGCCTGGGTCGCATTTGAAAAGATCGGATCTGTGTCGTTCAGACTGTCATGAAAAGATCAGATACAGGTTGCATAGGGGCAAAAAAATCGGAATTGGGTCGTTTCAGCCTGCAGTGTGAACGTAGCCTTAGTCTCTTTTAAAGGGGTCATATAATGGTACATGCACTTTTACAAGCTGATTGTACTGAAATGTGTGTTGGCAGTGCCTGTACACAACCATCATAAAATGATAAAAATCCATCCAGTGTTTTTTTTTAAATCTTCGTATATGTTTCCTCCCATCTCTTTTTTTTTATTATTTTTTTTATTTTATTTTTTATTTAAAGTTGTAACAACAACATTTCAGTCTTTCCAGTTCACATTCGTTATAATAGTAACAATACAATATGTTAAAGGTTGAAAAAAACAAACAACAAAAAAAAAACCATCAAATTACCAATAAAGAAAAACAAATTTTGTGACAGATTTGTATCCCATGACAAAAAAAAGTTCTAGTGACATATTATCCATTAAACATTTCTGAATGAATGTTCATTACTGATATGCATTTCTTGTTTGTAATTAATTTAAGAGACTTAAAATAAAAATACACCTCTATCAAAAACAACTTAAATGATGGTGAAGAATTCTGGAATTTACATTTATGGATATGAAACTTGCCTAACAAAATGTAAAGATTTACTATAGTACATAGTTTATTTTCTTTGAAATCAAAATATGTGATAATGTTCTTCCCCTCAATGTTGATTTTGTGTTTTGTTTTACATAATATATAATTCTCAAGTTCTTTCCAAAATGCATTACTGTATGAACAACCATAAAACAAATGGGTTACATTTTCAAGTTAATTTTTACAAAAAGTACATTTGTTATCAATATCAAGAAATCTTGAAATGTACATCTTAGATGGGTATATGTTATGTAGTATTTTTAGATGTAATTCTCTAATTTTATTTGTGACACAAAATTTAAAAGGAACAAGCCATGCCTTCTGCCAATTAATATTCATAAAAATAGCATTCCAGAAAAATTTCCCCCTAGGTATTATTTTTTTGGCATTGTAGAAACATTCTCTGATATGTTTATTAGTACATTTTTTGCTTAGAATGTCAATACCGTTTATGTAAAGAATGTTAGGAGTAGTGCGTTGTACATTTTGCTCTACATAGCTTTTCATTAATTCTAATATTCCACTGGGAAAAGAGTTAATTACTGAGCTAAATTCTTAAAATTTTACAGGGAAAGTTTTCTGTGTAAGAAAGTCTTCATAGCTAAGAAGTTGACCATTAGGGCTAAATAAGTCTTTTAAATAAATGATATTTTTATCTATCCAGTTTTGTAAATACAATGATTTGTTCCTTTTAATAATACACTCATTGTTCCAAATGATAGATTTATGTGGTGAAAAGTTATGTGAATAACATAACTTCCAGGCTAACAGAGCTTGTTGATGAAATTTCGACATCTTAAGTTAAGTCGTTGGCGCTCTATAACATTCTTACAAACAAAAACACTGAGATATCTAATACAATTTTTAACAGGCATATTATATATGGTTTTAACATTTGTTTCAAACAGACATAAAATTTCGCATTTAGATTTATTCAATTTTAGTCCAGAAGCAGCTGAGAATTCGTCTATTAATGCTACAGCATTTTCAATCTGATGTTTGTCCTTTAAGAATAATGCTGTATCATCAGCTAGTTGGGTCAGTTTAATTTCCTTACCAAAAATAGACAAACCTTCAATTATTGGGTTATTTAAAATATGTAATGAGAGCAATTCGACAACAATCAAAAATAAAAAGGGAGAAATCGGACAGCCTTGACGGACGGATCTCAGCACTGGAAATCTTTTGGTAGTGTTTGGATATAGTATGACACAACTGTTAATATTTTTATAAAAC
Organism: Leuciscus idus; assembly: GCA_021554675.1. Taxonomy (NCBI): domain Eukaryota; kingdom Metazoa; phylum Chordata; class Actinopteri; order Cypriniformes; family Leuciscidae; genus Leuciscus; species Leuciscus idus. Next base: position 22,804,347 of record CM038631.1, read on the forward strand.
ATTTCGATTGTTGAAATAAAATTTTGACCAAAACCAAAGGTTTGAAGTGTTTTAAATAAAAAATGATGTTCCACCGTATCAAAAGCCTTGTAAAAATCAAGAAAAACTATAAGGGAGTCATTATCAATGTTTTCAGAGTAGTCTAATAAGTCAAGAACAAGCCTTATGTTGGAACTAATATGACGGTTGGGCATAAATCCAGTTTGAGTTTCAGCGATAATTTCTCCAAGATCTTTTTTTAACCTTTTAGCATATACCAATGAGATAATTTTGTAATCTATATTTAAAAGCGTAATAGGTCTCCAATTTTCTATCATAAGGTGATCTTTTTTCCGGTTTAGGAATTAGTGTTATAATACCCTGTTTCATGCTTGTTGACATTTCTTTCCTATTGTTTCCTCCCATCTCAAATCAAGCCGTTCGATTTTGTGACGTCATAATATCGACGCCCCTCCCACGATGGTTGATTGACAGGAGCGTTTCAACACAGACCCGCCCTCGTGAGCGAGCTGTCAATCATAGCCCGCGCCGACCGGCGTGTTCAGTGTTGTTGATAGCTGGAGCAATGAGTAGAATGGCGTCTAAGATTAATTGTAATTCTTACTAGTAACAATTCAATTGTAGAGCTTCGTAATTAAAAATGAATGGAAGTCAATGGAGACATATGACTAGTAAAAATTCATTTGTAGAGCTCTCTAATTGGAATTGTTACTAGTAAGAATTGAATTAGAGAGCTCTGTAATTGTAATTCTTGCTAGTAAGAATTGAATTAGAGAGCTCTGTAATTGTAATTCTTACTAGTAATAATTGAATTAGAGAGCTCTCTAATTGTAATTGCTACTTGTAAGAATTGAATTGTAGAGCTCTCTAATTGAATTCTTACTAGTAAAAATGCATTTACGACGAGTAACGCTGGGTACAATTTAAGCTAAAATGGCTTGCGATAGTCATGCTTTGTTCCGATCAGAGCTCGTGAGCGCAGAGCGCATTTCTGAATATTCCGCTCCCTCGCTCATTCCGCTCAGGGTCACTCACTCAACCCAGAATATGTGGAATAAGGGCTGCCTCCGACTAAAGTTTTTTTCTAGTCGACTAGTAGTTGTTCATTTAGTGGACAAATCGCCCCTTTATATTAATTTTATAACTTTAATAGGCTAGCCTATATACAGGATAATGCGTGCGTACATAATATAGCCGCACTCAAGCGCACGGCCGCACGCAAAGATTGCCACAAAGAACCGGCAAAAGTATTAATGTGTCAAAAATAGCAAGGAGACATTTAATTGTTTATTAATAAACTGGTGTTTTCTGTGTCGCTGCAAAGATGAAGTTGGCGTGGGGACTCGCATGAACGTCAGAGAGAAATGCATGTGAAATGTGATAATTACATAATCAGAGTGTAGCCTATTTCTTTGCGTTTTGAATAGTTTCGTTTAAAAGTAGACATTTCAAGCTTTCTATAATAGATAGCCTATACTTCTCAAATCTGTGATGCACAAGCTGAGTTTCGGCGCCCTCCAGTTCACGTGCAATGCAAGTGATTGTGCCGGCGCCTTATTACATTGTCTGCTATATATTTGCTTCTTATTTATTAAATACAGGCAATTGGTTGATAAAACATTGATCAAAATTAAGATACAATTTATACAAAACGAAAATCTTTTAAAAATAGTCTTTCTACAAAACAAAACTCAATGAAGTGGTCAAAATCATGTCTTACCCACTCCATGTCTCCAGCCATATTGCCATCTCATGATGTATCTTTATCTTTCTCATGTTGCATTCTCACTTTCATAATCAACATTGCTTAAATAAAAAAAATGTTCACGTCAGCCAAGCCCGCATCAGCTGTTAGCCAGCTGTTCATGACGTGGTCCAATCCAGTGTCGACATCTATCTCAGCGGCAAACATAAATCTCACTCCTTCAGCATTTCCCACATAGCTTGCTGCTCGCATCTAAACTCCCTCCTCCAGCCCCAACTCCTCCTAACCAAACCTTCATCTTTCTGATCACTTGTTTTCTTTACAGGGTAATCTTTGCTAATTTTCTATTATGTATTGTATTTCACATGTAATTGCTCATTTCAACTCATGTAATTGAGAATTGTAATCATGCATATACTGGTTCTGTTCTGTACCCCATGGAGTGTTTGCCTTGCTGCTCTCCCGCTCTGTCCAGGCATAGCTGCATGGACAGGCGTAGGAGTTTTGCCCAGAACAGATCCATACCGCCAACACTAACTGTATGCTATATTATCGCAATAAATCTATTTATCCATACTTGGCAAAGTGGTCCTGACTGAAATGTCAAGTCAAGTCAAGTCAAGTTTATTTGTATAGCGCTTTTCACAATACAGATTGTATCAAAGCAGCTTCACAGTATTAAATTAAAATAATACAACAAAGTTTGTTTCAAGAGGAATTTATTGATTGATAAAATTAAATTAAATATCCCCAAAATATCCCCAACTGAGCAAGCCAAAGGCAACAGTGGCAAGGAACCGAAAAACTCCATCAAGTGACCTAATGGTGTCCTAAAACTCCATCAGGTGACCTAATGGAGAAAAAAAAACCTTGGGAGAACCCAGGCTCAGTCGGGGGCCAGTTCTCCTCTGGCATTTATGAGCTAGAGGCCGGATTGTAGTTTGAACTGTAGGATTATATGAATGCCTGGCTGAAGAGATGCGACTTTAATCTAGTTTTAAACTGGGAGAGCGAGTCTGAGCAACGAACAGTATCAGGAAGACTATTCCAGAGTTTTGGAGCCAAATGTGAAAATGCTCTCCCTCCTTTGGTGGTTCTGGATATCCTAGGTATGACCAAAAGCCTTGAATTTAGTGATTTTAAAGAGCGCGATGGATTATAGGGTGATAGAAGATCCGTTAAATAGACTGGAGCTAAGCCGTTAAGGGCTTTATAAGTCAGTAGCAATATCTTATAATTAATACGGAACTTTATAGGTAACCAATGCAGTGATGATAAAATCGGTGTTATATGATCATATTTTCTTGATCTCGTAAGAACTCTAGCGGCGGCATTTTGGACTAACTGTAGCTTGTTTATTGAGGATGCAGGACAACCAGCTAATAAAGCATAACAGTAATCCAGTCTCGAGGTCATGAATGCATGAACTAACTTTTCTGCATCAGAAACTGATAGCATATTACGTAGCTTAGCAATGTTTCTAAGGTGGAAAAAGGCTGTTTTTGTAACATATGAAATATGATTTTCAAAAGACAGGTTGCAATCGAGTATAACACCCAGGTCTTTTACTGTAGAGGATGAAGTAACAGGACATCCTATGATGTTAAAGTTGTATTGTGCGAGGTTTTGTGGGCGGTTTTTTGAACCGATAAGTATTACCTCTGTCTTGTCTGGATTTAATAAAAGAAAATTACGCGTCATCCAATCTTTTATATCTTTAACACACTCTGTCAATTTGGAAAATTTAGCGTTTTCATCCGGCCGTGATGAAATATATATTTGAGTGTCATCAGCATAACAATGGAAACTAATTCCATGTTTCCTTATAATATTTCCAAGTGGCATCATATATATGGAAAATAACAGAGGGCCTAATACAGATCCCTGCGGCACTCCATAGTTTACTGGAGTTATGATCGATTTTTCTCCATTTAAATAGACAAAATGGTAGCGGTCAGATAGGTATGATTTGAACCAGCTTAGTGCTTGTCCTTGAACACCAGTATAATTTTGTAGTCGATCTAAGAGTAATGTATGATCTATAGTATCGAACGCAGCACTAAGATCAAGTAAAACTAGTATTGAGATACAGCCTTGGTCAGAAGCTAAAAGTAAATCATTTGTGATTTTAACGAGCGCAGTTTCAGTGCTATGATGCGGTCTGAATCCAGACTGAAACTTTTCATAGATATCATTTTGTTGCAAGAAAGAGCCCAGTTGAGCGGACACCACTTTTTCTAATATTTTAGACATAAATGGAAGATTTGAAATGGGTCTATAATTTGCTAGATTATTATGATCTAATTGTGGTTTCTTAATGAGAGGTTTTATAACTGCCAGTTTAAATGTTCTTGGAACATGACCTAAAGATAAAGACGAGTTAATAATATTGAGGAGAGGCTCTTCCACTACAGGTAACACTTCTTTCAATAGTTTAGTTGGTATAGGATCTAATAAACATGTTGTTGTTTTAGATGAAGTGATAAGTTTATTTAACTCTTTTTGTTCTATAGTTGTAAAGCACTGTAATTGTTCTTGCGGGGTGATAATTGAAGCTGAATTATAAGGCGCGATTGAAGATTGAACGTTTACAATTGTGGTTCTGATGCTTTCTATTTTCTCAGTGAAGAAGTTCATGAAATCATTACTACTGAACTGTAACGGGATATTTTGTTCGGGTGACGTCTGTTTATTTGTTAGTCTAGCCACGGTGTTAAATAAAAACCTTGGATTGTTTTGGTTGTTTTCTATTAGTTTGCGGAGGTGCTCAGCCCTGGCTATGAAACTAAATGTTTTCTTTAATGGCTACAACACATAGGCCTATACAGTACAGAGAAATTTCATGTCTTGTCGTCAGCCACACCATAATGACGTCACATATTTTCCAACCCAGCCCTCAGCCCTGGTTGTCGATACGATTCAAGGACGATATTGGTTCATTTAGAACGATCCGATCCGAAACGATTCAGTGACTTTTTAGCCAAAAATTCTTGTAAGGGAATCAGGTATAAGGAATAAAGTAGGACTGCACGATTATGACAAAAATTATAACTGTTGATTATTCCCTTGAATTTGTAATTGTGATTATTAATTACGATTATCACAACATTGAATGATGTTTTGAATAGTTTGGCCATGGGACCCACATTTCCCCATGGTCATCAAGCCGTGACCCACCTTTTTAGGAATTATATAGGCCTATTATAATACATTTGTTTACACAAAAATTGTTGACTCACAAGTTATGTCCCCCTTTACTTAACATACAAAAAAAAATTGTAAGAATATGTCAAATACTGATAAACAGTAGGCACTGCGAGGTTAAGCTATATAGCAGTCCCAAACTAGTTTTTGTTCATACAATCTTGGTATGAGCCACCACAGTCATATAAAAATATACAAAATAACCAATAAGTGGCATTTTGTTATGTTAACAACAACAGTTAGGCTACCATGGTGATACACAATACTTAGAAGAACTGGTAAAGAAACATGGAAACTGCTCCTGATAAATAGCAACACACATGACGTACCAATAACGTAATTTATTGGTATTTTACTTTTATTTCTTAACTTACTAATTTACGACGTTGCATTCTCGTGTCTTTTGCGCTTTAGTGAAGTGATACAGCGCGCGCTGGCGCATTTGCGCGTGCAGTTGAAGAATGCGCGCTCCTGCAGTATAGCGGCTGAGAGGACAGGAAAGTCCGTTTTTCTGAGGTGAGAGACTTTAAGTTTGCGCTGCATGTTGTCGCGCTGCATGTTGTCGCGCTGCTGCTGCTGCCGCGTCACGCATGGCGATCACGTCACAGATAGGCAGACTGGATCGAGTAACGTTTAACGCCTTTATCATTAAAAGTGCTAAGAAAAAACATCCATATAAAGTCTGACGTGCTTAAATCCAATGCGTTATTTCCTAGTATCGATACAATCGATTCATTACCTTTTAAAACGATGTTAGATCGATATATGTCGTCCGGAAGGCCAACTTGCCGAGCACAGATCGATTTAGTTGGATCGTAGGAATATAAATCGATACATCGATCTAGTTGATGAATCGTTACACCCCTAATGCGTTGACATGTTTTTCCCCCCTTTTTTCCACAAATGACACAGGGTGATATCCGTTCCCTATATAATAGGAGTCTTCAACAGACAATAATATTTTGGAAAAAAACAGGGAGAACTAGAACTTAAATAGAGACTACTTAAAGAAAAAAAACTGGCACTAGAGATAGAGTTGCTTCAAAAGAACTTCAGAGTAAGCTAATACATTATTTCACACAGAGTACTATTGCTGACCTTGCATAATATCTCTTATTGCAGGCAAAAGATGACTTGATCACTGGCTTTTCTTTACAAAGAATAATTGAAATGTAACCGGAATGAGTATGTTGCGCCTTTAAGTGGGCAGATGACGTAATGGGCAGGCTGTGTTTAAAGTCTCGCGGGCGTCAAGGAAACAGCGTTTGCTCTCGTTCTATGCTCTGAGCGAGTTTGTGTTTCTTCCTCTGCTGGCGCGTTGAAAGAACAGTTTGACCCACTGTGCCCGACAATTCAGAGTGAGTAAACAAGTTTTAATAGTAGTCGATCTTAAAGGAGATGTATGTTAGTATAAATTGCATTCACTATAGTAAATGTGTTCTAGGATTTCTCCTGCACCAATGACTGATGTGAGAACATAGCGCGCGTGTCATTTTGCGATTGGCTTCGGCCACCTGACGTGAGTGAATGATCAAGTTTGTTTGTTTCATTTTAAATTGTTAAAATATTAAAATGTGTATTTTTAGGAGCATCATTAGTTGGCCAAGTTACGACTGCGTTGCAACACTTCTGCCTTTCATTGAGACTTATGCTGCGTTCACACCGGACGCGAATAGCGCGTCAAATTCGCGCCTGCCGCGTCTAGTTTGACGCTTGACCACTTTGTGTTAATTCGCGTGTCTAACGCGCGTAAAAACAAAAGTTTGAAGCGAAATTTACGCACGTCAGAGGTGAAAGTTTTGGCGGCCATCTTTTTAAGATGTTTATCGAGCATTAGCATTAATCGAGAGAGTCACCGCTCGTATATGCTCTGGAGAGCAGAAACAGCTGCGTAGGGGACATCGTCGCTGTACTCGGGTCCACCAGACCCTCCGGAGGGTTTCAGGAGTTTCACAATTTGCTGTAATTTGCCGTATAAGGCCTCGGCCTCGAGTGGTCTATGCCTGTCGAGCCCGCGCTCTACAGCCCGGCGCGAGGTTCACCCTCGCCCCCACCCACCTAAACATTTATTTTTGTTTTGATAATAAATGGAGCCAGCCTCCAAAAGTGAAACCTGTCCTGTGATTTTTTTTTAACAAATTTTTTATACACTAAATTGTGTTTGTTGTCTTTACATTAGAATAATAATGTTTCATATAATCTAGAATAGATATGGAATAAATAGCATTCAAAACAAAATGAGTATCTCTCATATCTTGAAATCGAGTTTTTATGTGAAAGATTTGCTTTGCACACCAAGCATTTTAGTCATATTACAAAATAATTTATTGAGGCCAAACATAAAATAACATTATAAACTGTCACTTCACCACGTGACAGCAGCAAGCAGGCTCCTGATTGGTTAACGCGGCGCGAATTGACGCAGAAGTTCAGATTTTTCAACTCGGGCGGCAGACGCGAATTCGCGTCAAACACGAGAATGCACAAATAGCACTACATAAACATTCGCGCGTAACGCGCTTAACGCGCCAGACGCTCAATTCGCGCCATTCGCGCGAACTTGACGCGCGAATGAGGCGTATTCGCGTCTACCGCGCCGCGCTCTACGCCTCATTCGCGCCGCAGGAATTTTTTACGCGCGTAACGCGTCTTTGCATTGACTTAACATTGAAATCACTCGCGCCTGACGCGCTATTCGCGTCCGGTGTGAACGCACCATTATGCATCTTAATCATCCATTAAGTGAGCCTTAGCGTATCAGCAACGTGAGTATTTTTATATGATTGTTTTTAAATGTAGGATGTTGTATTTGTAATAAAAATTAAATGGTTTCGATTACAGGTCAAAACCTTCTTGGCAAGTGGCCATCGTTTTTTTCCCCCACCGAACTTGGGATTTGGTTGCTTTATTTTTTTGTTTATTTGTTATACTTTGATTTTTGTGGCATTCATTTTTTTGCGAGGTCTGCCTGTCTTATTTAGTGGTATATCACTGTATGGGAGGTCTTGTTGGGTTGTGTGTTTTACATATTATGGTTTGATTGGTTTTGATTTTTTGGGTTTGATTTGTTCCTCCCATGTGGTATTTTTCCCATTTTATGATTCCAGGTTGATTTGTGTTATTTTGAGTGTCATTCTTATCATTGTCTTTTCTTTATTCTTTGATCTAAATTGTGATTTGTTTGTTTAATTAATTTGAATTTTAGATTAATGATTTATTTCTTTAATTTTATTCTTTTAATTTGATTCTGATTTGTTTGGAGCATTGTTTATTTCTTTTGAAAATTATTTTGGTTAAGTTTACTTTACTCCATAAAGTTGAATTGTTGTGGTTTGTTTATTTTTCTTTAGTTTTTTTGTGTTATGAATAACACTGTTACCAACCAAGTCATTTCAGCCATAAGAGAAGAACCGTACTTGTCATTTAATAAAGTAAATCAACTTTTTTTTGTACTCTGGCTTCTAGATCATTTATTTTAACTGTCTGTGCAAAAAGATCATTGTTAGGGTCCCCCATCCCAGAACGTGGGGGTGGCATAGTCAATTTGGTCGACAATTTAACAGCCACCAAGTTTAGGTCACACTTGGCGTAGTCGGCAGGGTTATACATTAAAGAAGCCTGAGTGCAAATGGTTGTATTGTTCTAAAGTGTGTATTTTGTGGGGTAGGGAAAGAAACGGTAGTTGCAACAGACCGAAAATTTCATTTTGTTACGAGTGGTGATCTCATCCATCATCAGTTGTCTTCTGGGTTTCTTTTGTGTGTATGTTACAGATCGCTATGGAGGAACAACTTAAAGTCTTGACTGAATTGGTACAACAGTTGCAGACAGATAACCAGCAACTTCGGCAAGAATTCGTAAGGAGGCCTGTTGAGGTTGTTGATGAGGCCCAATCTGCTAGTCCTAGACGTGATGTTGGTGCCCGTTCATCTGCTAACATTCCGGCATCTGAACGTTATGTTTATGTTCCACGTGAAAGAAAAAGTCCCAGGTTTCCTGGGAGGAGGTCTATTGATTTGTTGACTGTAGAAGATTGGGTTGAAGAAGTACGTAGGTCTTTGATAGTTCGTCCAGTCCCTGTGGCTGAGAAAGCTTTGTTCGTCTATGATCTTTTAGATGGAGAAGCTAAGGCTGAAGTAAAGTTTCACCCCTCTAGTGATAGGGATGATCCTGAAAAAATCTTTACAATCTTGCTTGGTATGTATGGTTGTTCTCAGTCTTTGGTTGGTTTGCAGAAGCAGTTTTTTCAACGTTGCCAGCTGGAGGGAGAGTCGCTCCGTGAATACTCGCACGCCCTCATGGCTCTAATGGAGGCAATGAAATGTAAGAACTTGACCGGTATTTGTAACCCAGACCACACATTACGTGATCAGTTTATTGAACATATGCGTGATAATACCCTTCGTAGGGAGCTGAAACGACAGGTGCGGTTAAATGCTGAGATGTCATTCCTGGAGGTTCGTGCTGAGGCTATACGGTGGGCAGACGAGGGAGACACCCCTAGTGTAAGACCTCGAGCTCATTCTTGCGCTGCAGACGTTCAGGTGGTGGGTACGTATAGGTCAAATCGATTCTCCTCCGAATCCACTAATGAATTGGGCGAGCTTAAAGATTGTCTCCGTAAACAACAGGTGCAGCTAGATGCTATTTTGAAGAACTTGAGTATAAATCCATCAAATCCTGTAGGGGGTGCTGTTGGCTCCCGGCCGGGTTCTGCCTGTTTCCAAGCCGATGGTAAGCCAATCTGCATGCGTTGCAATAAAGCTGGTCATATTGCAAGGTTCTGCAGATCTGACTTAGCAGGCATGCACGTGAGTGTGAGAGAGGGGGTAGGAATTGGCCAGGGACAGTCATCCCATGTACAAGGTCAAACGGTTGTGCAGGAAATCCCAGTGCAGCCGGGAAACTAGCACCCTCTGGTGTTGGGAGCGTGGCACCAGAGGGGGGTTCTTTTGGCTCTAAAGGGGTATTTGAGGAAGATGTGGTCCAACTTAATGGGCAGTGCCCTATAGTGGAAGTTTGTTTTGGGGGTGTAAAAACTCCCTGCTTACTGGACACTGGATCTGTGGTGTCAATGATCACAGAGAGCTTCTTTGAGTCTGCATTTCCATTGCATATCAGGGAATGTTTGAAACCTTGTAGCTGGTTACGGTTGAAGGCTGCTAATGGGCTGGACATTCCCTATTGTGGCTACTTGGAGCTGGAAGTCGAGGTTTTGGGTAAAATTCTCCCTAAAATGGGGATACTAATTATGAGAGATCCACTAGATCCTCTTATACGGCAACAAAAGCTTGCAGTCCCAGGGGCCTATACCATGAAGCCGGTTTAGGTGGCTAGCCAGCTATGTTTCAGTTTAGTTTCCGCCAACCCTGGGTTTTAGGTACTATGAAAGTAGCTTGGCTTTAATCGGTGTTCGTTGCCATGGTATCTTACGCTGCACGGCTAACCTGCTCCGGGGCAGGTTATGTTCTGGATTCAAGATCTCAGACTGAAGTTTGACCAATCAGCTGAGAGCAAAGAAACATATAGGTGACGTAACTTATTCCCAGTGTCTGTTGCAATGACTTCACCTTTTCTTCCAAATTCTGTGACATCTCAGCGCAAATTGTTAGACAAGCACTTCGTAGAGAAAGTTTTTAGCCAGACAAAATCCCCTTGCCTTTCCTGATAGTTATTTGTATGAAAGATACAGATTTTCCGCGGAAGCAATGTCTTATCTTTGCGAACTTCTTGAGCCGCACATAAAGAATTTAACACGTCGAATTCATGCACTTACTGTACCGCAAATATTGCGTTGCGTTTTTATCGACCATGTCCATAAAAGAGGGCTTTTATAAAATTGCCGGTAAGATATATTGATAGGGTGACATCACATGAACACTTTTTTTTTTTTTTTCAAATAGCAAATTTCACAAATGTACTATACAATACATGTTAAGAATTATTTTAAATCTTTTTTATTATTATTTCTTTTAATCTTATGATAGGATTCCCTACAGTCATTGCAACATGTATGCAGTCTATTGCTCCAATCTCCACTGCTCTAGGGGAACATGAGGCAGATTATGTTAATAGGAAGTCCTATCACAGCCTTAATGTTCAGGTAAGCCACTTTCACACAGAGATTCCGGAAAATACACGGATAAAGTGACCCGGGATTTGACCCGGGTTTTTTTTTATTTTGGTTCATTCACACTGCGAGTGATTTTCCGGAATCAGAGAGTGCGTTCACACACAACCCGTAAAAATCCCGTAAAGACACGTGACATCGATGTGACTTGTAATGTCTCAGCAGCGTCTTAAGTTTGCTTATGAGCTGCGATTTCTCTCTCGAGAAACCACGCTTGTGCATTTTTTTTCTCTGATTCGATCATAAACTTGCGCATTACGTACCGTTTCACAGCTGGCGACCGATCCCGGCTTCAGTGTCATCACTACGACACGGCATTATTACGGCTTTTGTTCACACAGCGCGCGTTCCGGGACTGAACACGGCAATGTTACTAGGTCCCCAACCCGGCATCGATCCCGGCATAAATCCCGGGTCGTGTTTGCGTTCACACAGAAGGCACTCCGACAATTTGCCGGCAATTTCCCGGGTTCAAAGCGCTGTGTGAAAGGGGCTGTAGAGATGTGAATATGTGAGATGATTATTTTCTGTGATATGAATCTTTAAATTAATAGTAACATTAACAGATTTAACAATGATCTACTAAACATTTCATCTGCAGACGACTTGTGGTGGTCATGAACGTATGATCACAAGTTTGGATGCCAAATGGCCTGGCTCCAGTGCTTGACTCAATTTTCTGTGAGTCTTTGTGTCAGCGCTTTGAGGAAAGCAAGTTAAATTTGGTACAGTACAAAACACTTAATTTGAACTGAGATAGAAAAACCTACACAATAACCCCCTATCATGACCCTCAGACAGGGCCACAGCACCGCTTCAATGTGGCCCTCAGTAAAACCAGAGTGAAGATAGAGATGACCTTTGGCCTCCTAAAGGCACGTTTCACCTGTGTTCGGCGCTTCAGAGTCACCAGAGCGGACCACCCAGCTGGTGCGGATGTAGATGCAGCCACCATAAAATATTACACTTAATAAAAGCACATTGAAACTGCAGATAGGTCTCAAACTGTTTTATTGGTTTTGTGGGATGGGAGGGAGAAAGAGAGCAAGACAAAGTTGCATTAATAAATATTCATACTAAAGTGTTACTTGGTTAAATAAGTTCACATACTGAGATCAGTTTTATCCAGCTGTTTGATCTCCAAATTTTTTTTTTTTTTTTTTTTTTTGGAGCCTCCTCAGCTCAGTCCAGCTCCTTTAGTGAACAGTCTATTTCAAGTCTCCTTTAGTGTGCAGTCTAGTTCAAGACTCCTTTAGTGTGCAGTCTAGTTCAAGACTCCTTTTGTACAGGGCCCTGACTGAGTCTGTTTCCACCTGAAACATAATTCCACCACAAACATGATCATTACAAGTTTTCTGAAGGCTCATCAAATCACAAAAAGTTCCTTGACTTCCTACAAACACAGGACTGACTGTAATTTATGTCAAGGGTTTTAAATCCTTACACATTTCTTCTGAAGCCCATTGAGGTAGAGGCCTCAGTTTCTGGGGCAGGTTGTGAAAAATCCTACAATAAAAGACATGTGTAAGGGCCAGTCCCATTTTTATGCCACACATTCAAATGTTTGCCATAATAAAAAGCCCAGTGCGTTCACATCAGCAACTGTCTGAGAACACACAGACAGAGTGTCATCATTTCTTCCACCCTAATAAATAAAAATAGGCCAATGTAAAGCATAACTGTTGTAAAGCAGGTTATGTTTGGTGTTCTGACTGCTGCATACTGACCTCTGTGTGGGAGACTGTGTATGTGTGCTGGCTTCAACAGGGACACTGTATTTCCCTCTACTGCAGAACATACAGTCAGCCATATTTAAAACGTAAAAGTAGTAATGTATTGCACACGTACCCAGTGTTACTTGCTTAGAGGAGCCAGCACGAGGGTCAGATTGTACAGCACCTGTAATCCCATCCATAATCGGCCGTCGCTTATTGCCTACTCAGAGCCAACTCCTCCGCCACAGTGTATTCTGGTTTTCTGAATTTAACTCTTTATTTCTGTTTGCTGCAAACAAGTGTTTGTGATAAAATGTTCACAAAAGTAATAAAAGGTTGTGGTAAATACTCACCACTTTGAATTATATTTTTATATTTTGTTTTTATCTGCTGCCAAGAACATTTGGAGTTGGGGTTGCATCTAAAAATCTAAAAATCAATGAATATTAATCTTTCTTAGTACATACATGCACATTTTTTATATATTATAAAAATAGGCTATAGGCTATATTACACGTATAGGCTACACATACATACATACATAATTTTACATAAATATAGAACGTATTTGTTTAACTTACACATTAACAATCAGCAATCTTTCTCCAACAGTCTTCTCTTGCTTTGGCAGCAGAGACCGTATTGTTTCGAGCTTGAAATACATATTTAAATTCATCATAATTCTGAATGATTATCTCTTGCTCCTCCGCGGAAAAATATATCGCTCTCGCTCTACCCGCGATTGGTTGTTCAGTGTCGACGTCACTCTTTTATGTGCACGCGCGTGTGGAGTAATCATAGCTTGAGGATCAAAGCCTGAGTTGACAGAGAAAGTTGATGAGCTGCATCATGGTACCAATAAAGCCTGATTGCATCGGTTTGGTTTTGTCAACTCAAAACTAATCCTGTAACCCCGAGTTTGTTCAGCTACCTTCATGGTACAGGCCCCAGATCTTTTGGGCATGAATGTTTTGAACTGTTGCTATCAAGAGCTTTTCTGTCAACACGAAGAGTGTTTATTTTCCTCTCTCACGGTTAAGCAAGCAGGGAAGGAGTGGAAGCAGGCTCTTTTGGAGTGCCAAAGTTTAGCTCTTACTGGTGAGTCTGGGTTCTTAGGGAAGGCAGTTGTAAGGGCAGGATCGGCTATACGAGTGCCAGCGGGTTCCCTTCAATGGGTTCCTATAAATGGTTGTCAAGGTATGGCACGTGTTATTACTTCTGTATTCTTGGAGCCCCCAATAGGTGAGGAAGGTGCACTACCTGCGAATATCCTTATCTCAAAGTGTTTATTACCAGTAGAGCAGGGTGTAGTTCATGTTCCTGTGGTAAATTTGGGAGAGAAGGACCAATGGATTAGGCCAAAAACTTTTTTTGGCCAGCTGTATATGGTCAATCTGCAGTCAGCTCTGGAACCTGAGTTGGAGGAGAGTGTGAATAGTCAGGATATGGTGAGTTGTAATCAGGTCATGGAGGCAGGTAGCGGGCTATCCTTGGATTTCAATGAGGCGTCATGGCCATCGTTATCCGCTGCACAGTCTCAGCAGGCTAAATGCCTTTTGACACGTTTTAGTTCCGTGTTTAGTAAAAAAGAGGGTGACTTGGGGTGTACTCACCTAGTCCAACATGAGATTCCAGTGCTAGACAATGCTCCTGTTCGGCAGCGTTATCGTCGGTTGCCCCCCTCTCAGTATGAGCAAGTCAAAACTCATATTGGTGAGCTGCTTGAACAGGGTGTAGTTTGGCATAGTTGTAGTCCCTACTCATCACCTATTGTGATGGGAGTATCCGTCTTTGTGTTGATTACCGCCAACTCAATGCAAAAACACGGAAAGATGCTTACCCACTTCCAAGGATTGAGGAATCGCTTGATGCGCTAACAGGTGCTAAGTGGTTTTCTACTCTTGACTTGGCGAGTGGGTACAACCAAGTTCCAGTGATTGAACGGGATAAGGAGAAGACTGCTTTCTGCACTCCTTTTGGCCTCTTTGAATACAATCGAATGCCTTTTGGTTTGTGCAATGCACCCAGTACTTTCCAGAGGTTTATGGAGAGGATTTTCGGTGACCAACGTTTCCAGTCCCTTCTGTTATATTTGGATGACATCGTCATCTTTTCTGGTTCCTTTGAACAACATCTTCAGTGGTTTGAGATGGTTTTGGGGCGTCTTCGACAAAAGAATCTGAAATTGAAGTTCCAAAAATGCCATTTTTTCCAAAAAAGGGTTAAGTATCTTGGTCACATAATTTCCTCCCAGGTAGTGTCCACTGACCCAGAGAAAATCAACGCTGTAGCCAACTGGAAGCGACCCAGTAATCTTTTGGAGTTACGCTCCTTTTTGGGTTTTGCATCATACTACAGAAGGTTTGTAGAGGGTTTTTCTGGTACAGGCCCCAGTTTTAGGCTATGCTGATTTCACTAAGCCATGTTAGAGATAGATGCAAGTCAGGTCGGTCTTGGTGCCGTATTGTCTCAAGAACAGGAGGGGCAGCGGAGTCCTATCGCTTAAGCCAGTCGGGGCCTGCGCCCTGCAGAAAGAAATATGTGAAATTACAGTTCAATGAAACTGGAGCTCCTGGCCCTTAACCCTCTGAGGTCGACAAACGCGCCCGCACGTTTTGCTGGATTTTTTTCAGTTCAGTTCAAAAGAAATTAATTTTGCTCTGTTGACTTTGATATTACAAGCAAGTTTCATACATCAATCGATTCTGTTAAATGTGTATTATTTTTGTGTATACTCACAATAAAAACAAAGTGTTGTGCTTTTTGCCAAATAAAGAAAAATAAACGTGATGCGAGTTCTGCCTTCTCTCTGTCAGTGAAGACCATTCTGAAACGCGTCCGAAAATGAACAATAACTCAACGAATACTGAGTCAAACAGGCATACAGTCACACAGGCATGAAGCTTGAATTCTCTTCTTTAAAATTAGGTAATTTATATAAAAAAAAAATATTCTCATCTTGTGAAATCTGTGTTAAAAGAGAGCGATTCCAGTCGAGCTCATTAGAGCTCATTCAAAGGTAATGTGACTCCGCCCACGGAGAGCGCGCGCTATTCAAACGCAAATTACTGAGGCAAACCTGTGAACGCCCCCCATATCAGCTCGAGGAAACACAAGTTTAATCATATCATTGTAGCCTACGTGTTTACACCATCTGGCAGCGCTGTGAGGAATAATAATAACGGAAAATCTACCTCAGAGTGCGGGTATTGCAGGAGAGAGGATCCGAATATGTAGTAAGTTTTTTTTCCTTCTCAAGTTAATCGCGTTTCTGTGAATGAATGAACGGCAGCCGCAGAGATGCGCGCTGTTTATCACAGCTCGCAAAAAGACAGTTTAAATTTAAATTGCGTCTCTGTGTGAATGAATGATGTTTTAGCAAACTGTATTGCTATACTGAGATGAGTAAACTGAAAATTAACATTTATATGCCCTAATATTTCATAAAAACAACGTTACAGTCAGGCGTTTCTGTTTGTGAATGAATGTTTCGGTTTTAGCAAACTGTATTGCTATACTGAGTAAAAATCGACTGAAATGTTGAAATAAAATGTATTTGTATAAGCAACGTATTAAACTGCAAATTAACATTTATATTTCTTATAATAAAAACGAAAGACCTATGTTACAGACATATGAAAGACAACATTTCGTTGATTAGTTTTGGATAGATTATACATTTTTGCTGTAAAATATCTACAAACTCAAATAAGCCAATATTTGTTTGCCAATATTTGCTCATGTTAAATATAGTATGTTTTGTCAAAAATAAAGTAATCAAATAATCAATCAAATCCTTAACTTTGAAATATGTATGATAAAATGTATACTTTAGTTTTTACAAAGAAAGATTACACTTGAATTGTTGTTGTAATTGTAACCTTTTTAATAAAAAAATATATTTACAAGGTAGATGTAAACAAACTATTAAAAGGTAATAAGGTAATAAGCCTTTTCTTTAAATAATTTTTATTGTGTTTTATTAGTGACAAATTTGGGGAGAGGATAAATATTCCAAAACTGAAAATACAGTATGAGAATTAACTGCACAATTACTAGACATGTTTTCCTTGGATATTATAGGCCAAATTGCAAGCACACTATGTGGAAAAATAAAAAATAATTGAGATGCTTCCAACTGTTGCTCTTGCATTCTTGTGGCTCAGTGACTCACCTGAATGAAAGGGTCATTAAGTATGCAGGCCCCATTGTCTCCTAAGGTGTGAACCACTAAATATGCATGATCGTTGACGCCCACTCCGCATATTGCCTTTCCAAACAGAAAGTGCTTTGCAAAATTCAAATCAATGTATTGTGTTATGTGAATGATAAGGGCAGGATGATTTTCACATCATTTTGAAGAAAAAACACTAGGCAATGACATCTATTAGACAAAAGTCTTATTGGCACATATTTAGTATGTGTTTTATGGCCTTATTTCAGAAACTTTAGTTTTTAGTTTTTTCAATAACCACGCATAAACATTATTCTCTCAAAAATGCAGACATGTACATTCTTGTTGCTCACATATTATGGTAGCCCTGTTTGTGCTAAATAGTGTGTAATTTTTTTTTGCCATTAATATGTTTATAAGCAACTGAAAAAAGCACAAATGTCAGGGCATGTCAGAACATCTCAAGGACCCCAAAAACCCCTCAGACCTCAGAGGGTTAAGTGGGCTGTCTCCGAGAAGTTTCGGGAATATTTGCTGGGTGTCAAGTTCGTGGTGTTTACAGATAACAATCCCTTGAGTTATCTGCAGACTGCCAAGTTGGCTGCCGTAGAGCAGCGGTGGGCGTCACAGTTGGCGTTGTTTGATTTTGAGCTGAAATATCGTCCTGGTACAGCCAATCGCAATGCGGATGCACTCTCCCACCTGCCTGTGAATCCAGCTCCTAAAAGGGTCAGGGAAATTGCTTCTGGTATAACCTTGCCCCACAAACTTTCATTAGTTCAGTGTTTAAGCTCTGCTTCGAACTGTACTCTAGCTTCAGAAATAGCAGCTCTGCCCTCTCGTGAGAAGGCAGATATGCAAGCTCTTCAGGCAGCAGACATGCATATTGCTGCATTTCTGAAATATTGGCAAAGAGGAGTGGTCCCTACTCGTTATGAAAGGGCTAGAGAGTCTAGGGAAGTAATGGAGTTGGTTCGCCAGTGGAAACGTGTTCGACAGGTAGATGGAGTTTTGTATAGGGAAGTCTTCTTGGCTCCAGGAAAGGTTAGAGTGCTTCAGGTTTTATTGCCTGGGGTTTTAAGGAAGGAAGTGTTGGAGGGCCTTCATGGCCATCACGGGCATCAAGGTATAGAGAGGACAACCACCTTGGTGAGGGAGAGATGTTTTTGGCCTAATTTGCGCCATGATGTTGAGCAATGGTGTATCAAATGCGAGCGTTGTGTGGTCGCTAAAGCCTTACGCCCTAAAGTTCGTACAACCATGGGGCATTTGATGGCTTCAAAGCCCTTGGAAATTCTCGCAATTGATTTTACACTTTTGGAGCGGGCAAATAACGGATGTGAGAATGTGCTTATAGTTACTGACGTGTTTTCTAAATTTACCCAAGCTTACCCAACTCGAGATCAAAAGGCGAGTACTGTGGTCCGCATCCTGACGGAGAGATGGTTCTAGGTTTATGGTGTGCCAAAACGCATCCATTCGGATCAAGGGCGGAATTTTGAAGGAGAATTGCTTAAACGACTGTGCCACCTTTATGGGGTTCAGAAGAGTAGGACTACAGCATATCATCCCGAGGGAAATGGGCAGTGCGAAAGGTTTAATCGCACTTTGCATGATCTATTGCGTACTTTGCCCATCAAAAAGAAAAGGGTATGGCCGCAGTCTTTACCTCAGTTACTTTTGCCTATAATACCTGCGCCCATCAATCCACTGGCTACTCCCCTTATGAACTTATGTTTGGCCAGAAGCCAAAGCTTCCTGTGGATGCCCTTTTAGGGATGGAGGAAGGAGGTATTCCAGTGACTGCCCAAGATTGGGTGGTGAGTCATCGGAACCATTTGGCCTCTGTATATGTTAAGACTAGGGAACAGCTGGGAGTGGCAGCAGCCCAGCGAGCACGTCACCATCCAGAGTCTGTGCCTATTTTGCCAGTTGGTACGTTGGTTCTGTGTAAGAATCATTTCCCAGGCCGGCATAAGATCCAAGATGTGTGGGGCTCCAAGGTGTATGAGGTGGTAGAGTGTTTGGATGCGGTAGGCACTGTGTATAAGGTAAGACAGCAAGACACAACGGCGCATGTGAAGAATGTCCACCGCTCGGACTTGCGAGAGCTTCCTGATGGGTATGTACCCTTGGATAAAAGTGAGGGTGAGGTAAATACCCCGCCTCCGGCAGGCTTGCTGCTAGAGTATGGCCATCAGAGACCATTAGCTGAGGAAGAGGAAATGTCAGAGGAGGAGACTGTGGTTTTACATGTAGCCCAGGAGGGAGGTCCAGCAGAAGCTGTTAGGGAGGATTTGGGTGAGCTGGAGTTGGACCAGTGTTTAACTGAAGTCATTGATCCCCCAGATTTCCAGTGTCCAGTGGAGCAGGTACTTGATTCATCAGGCCCCCTAGAGCCGGCACCTGGCTCCCACGATCACCTAGAACGAGAATCCGAGCCGGAACGGGCAGAACTTTGGTTACGCCGGTCGGTTAGAAAGAGGGCCGGCCAGTATTCAAATTTATTCAATCTACCAAGGCCGGTACGATCCTTGGAAAATCAAGTGCCCCCAAATTCAGCCTCAGTAAGTTCCCTCTATGGCCCTTTTAGACCTTGGGATTAGAATGGTTATGATGGGGTTAAATGCTGTCACCGGGACGGCGACCTTTGAAAGAGGGGGTTGTAACCGGAATGAGTATTTTGCGCCTTTAAGTGGGCAGATGACGTAATGGGCAGGCTGTGTTTAAAGTCTCGCGGGCGTCAAGGAAACAGCATTTGCTCTCTCGTTCTACGCTCTGAGCGAGTTTGTTTCTTCCTCTGCTGGCGCGTTGAAAGAACAGTTTGACCCACTGTGCCCGACAATTCAGAGTGAGTAAACAAGTTTTAATAGTCAATCTTAAAGGAGATGTATGTTAGTATAAATTGCATTCACTATAGTAAATGTGTTCTAGGATTTCTCCTGCACCAATGACTGATGTGAGAACATAGCGCGCGTGTCATTTTGCGCTTGGCTTCGGCCACCTGACGTGAGTGAATGATCAAGTTTGTTTGTTTTATTTTAAATTGTTAAAATATAAAAATGTGTATTTTTAGGAGCATTATTAGTTGGCCGAGTTACGACTGCGTTGCAATACTTCTGCCTTTCATTGAGACTTATGCATCTTAATCATCCATTAAGTGAGCAACGTGAGTATTTTTATATGATTGTTTTTAAATGTAGAATGTTGTATGTGTAATAAAAATTAAATGGTTTCGATTACAGGTCAAAACCTTCTTGGCAAGTGACCATCGTTTTTTCCCCCACCGAACTTGGGATTTGGTTGCTTTATTTTTTGTTTATTTGTTATACTTTGATTTTTGTGGCATTCATTTTTTTGCGAGGTCTGCCTGTCTTATTTAGTGGTATATCACTGTATGGGAGGTCTTGTTGGGTTGTGTGTTTTACATATTATGGTTTGATTGGTTTTGATTTTTTGGGGGTTTGATTTGTTCCTCCCATGTGGTGTATTTCCCATTTTATGATTCCAGGTTGATTTGTGTTATTGGGTGTCATTCTTATCATTGTCTTTTCTTTATTATTTGATCTAAATTGTGATTTGTTTGTTTAATTAATCAGAATTTTAGATTAATGATTTATTTCTTTAATTGTATTCCTTTAATTTGAAGCATTGGAGCATTGTTTTCATTTCTTTTGAAAATTATTTTGGTTAAGTTTACTTTAAATCCATAAAGTTGAATTGTTGTGGTTTGTTTATTTTTCTTTAGTTTTTTTGTGTTATGAATAACATTGTTACCAACCAAGTCATTTCAGCCATAAGAGAAGAACAGTACTTGTCATTTAATAAAGTAAATTAACTTTTTTTTGTACTCTGGCTTCTAGATCATTTATTTGAACTGCCTGTGCAAAAAGATCATTGTTAGGGTCCCCCATCCCAGAACGTGGGGGTGGCGTAGTCAATTTGGTCGACAATTTGGTCGACAATTTAACAGCCACCAAGTTTAGGTCACAGAAATAAAAAAGGAACTAAGCATATTTGTCTTGTCTTTTATTAAACATTTAATGAATTAAAAAAATGGTGTTACACAATTCTGTCCCCTGCAGCTCTGCCACTAGGTTGGTCCAATTGCACTGACTGGAGGTCATCATCCTGCTGGACCTCCACCCTAGGAGTCCTCTCCTTTCTGATGGTGGCAATGTTGTGGAGTATGGCACATGCAACAATAATGTCACAGGCCCTGTCAGGTGCAACCCTCAGACTTTTCAGACACTGAAATCTTCCCTTTTGTTGCCCAAGGTCAATTTCAATTAATGTCCTTGTCCTGGCCAGAGTTGTGTTGTAATGGATTTGGGTCAGGGAATGGTGTCAAAATACTGCCTGCAGGCATAGCCCCTGTTTTCAAGCAGGATCATGTAATCACCTACATAATATGATAGATTCTGAATCAGGGTTAAGTGGTTTTCTAATTATTACACTTTCTTTAGTAAAGGTAAAATCCAATTTTGAATCATTAAAGGTAAAATATGGGCTTAATCAAAATGATTTTTATAGATACCTTCAAGTAAGACATTATATTGATTGTAATATCAAACCAGTATTAGAAATCGCAGAGACAGGAATATTAAATGTGTTCTTAGCAGTAAGGAAGGCTGAATCATGAAGTAAAATTATTTCAATATTATATGAAGGATTTCTCCAAGCAATGCCTGATAATACAATATATGTTAAAGACAAATGGAGGAGGGAGGGATCTCTAAATATCTCACATGACGATTGGGGAACAATTTGTAAGATACAATGGAAATCTACAAGCTTAGCCATGTGGAGAGAATTTTGATGGAAGAATGTTATTAGGTTTTTTATTACGCCAACACAGAAAAGATACAAAGGGAAGGGTGCTAGCTGTTGGAGATTTTGTGGGGATAGGGAAGCTAACCATTATCATATTTTTTTGGGAGTCTCAGAAATTAACCCAGTTTTAGCTAGGGATTAAAAGAGATTTGGAGGCAGTTTTTGAGGTGTCGATTCCTTTTAATTGTGAATCTTTATATCTGGCTAATGTTTCTTTTGAGGGGTGGAATAACAAAGATAAGAAGCTGAAGTTAATGCTTCTGGCGGCCAGTCAAAAAGTAATTACAAGGAAATGGCTAAAACCAGAGCCACCTACACTTGATGAATGGATTGACATATTACACAATATATATGTGATGGAAAAGCTTTCCTTTTCCTTAAGAACCCAGATAGAAGATTTTTGTTCAATTTGGAGAAAATGGACTGATTATATAAAACCAATTCGCCCAGACTTTTCTTAAAATATAAATGGTATGTAAGATCATGTTTTTAAGAATTACAGGTAGCTCCCCTCGTTCTTGTACATAGTTGCTGTCAAAATGAGGAAAAAATAATACATCTTGAGTATTTAATTTCCATGACCATTGGCAGAGATGATGGGTTGTAATGCTGTCTTTGTATTGACATGTATATTTTTTGTTTTATTGTAAAGAAGCATTTCTGTCTAAAGTGCTGGAAAAGAGAGATTCAATGGTTTCTGTTGCAATATCGCGTTCTTCTAAGCTATCTGAGATTCTGAGGAGATTAAACTGATCAGGAAGATTATTTATAAAGTAATCGTTAGTGGCAGAAGTGATAGGTCTACCGAGACATCTTGCCAGCTTTGCAGCCTTTGCTAAATGTACACACAAGATTAGATAATGATCTGAGATGTCATCGCTCTGCTGCAGAATTTCGACGGCATCCACATTGATTCCATGTGACAATATTAGATCTAAAGTATGATTACGACAATGAGTGGGTCTTGACACGTGTTGCCTAACTCTTTAGAATGTCTCTAAATGCCATACCCTAATACGTTTCTTTCATTGTCTACATGGATATTAAAATCACCAAAAATTATGACTTTATCTGCAGCCAGTACTAACTCTGATAGAAAATCAACAAATTCTTTGATAAAGTCTGTATGGTGCCCTGGTGGTCTGTATACAGTAGCCAGCACAAATGTCAAACAGGATTTATCATTTACACTAGATTTAGTGTTACATTAAGCACCAACACTTCATAAGAATTATATTTGAAACTAGACTTCTCGGTAATACTGAAGATATTACAATAAATTACAGCAACACCTCTCCCTTTGCCTTTCAGACGAGGCCCATGTTTATTACAATAATCTTGGGGGGTGGATTTATTTAAAGTAATGTAATTGTCTGGTTTTAGCAGGTTTCTGTCAAACACAGCACATCTAGGTTATGATCTGAAATCATATAATTAAAAATAAGTGCTTTTGAAGAAAGGGATTGAATATTCAGCAACCCAAGCTTTATCATTTGTTCATCTGTATTATATCTGTTTTTGGCAATTGTTTGATGACAAGTTGATTGGATTGATTATTTGAACATGCTCCTCCCAAACTTTGTTTATGAAACATAATTTTACTAGAAGTGCCATGGGTGCCATGGGAAACCCCTGCTGGCCTCACTTACACCTCTCCCAACAGCAACCTGGTTTTCTCAGGTGGTCTCCCATCCAGCATCCAGGTACTAACCAGGCTCAGCCCTGCTTAGCTTCAGTGGGCAACCAGTCTTGGGCTACAGGGTGATATGGATGCTGGCCATATCTGAAATACATTTATTTTATGCTACGTACCAATACATTTACATATTTATGTACTAAATACCCTGCAATTGTACTGTTGGTATACTAAATTGGTACTTAAAGTCTGCTAAATTGGAACAAGTAATTGTATGCTTAATGCATTTTAGTTATCCAGAAATAGTACTGAGGTCCAACTAAAGATATACTTAGAGATATACTGAGAGAACTGATGAGCACGAGTAGTTGATACTGAGCATGCGTGTACTTCCGAAGGTACAGGCCGCAGTCGCTTGGCCAGGTGGTATTTATAGCATAGGGGGTGGGACGCTTTACATTCTAGAGAGCATTTGATTGGACAGAAAGATGTGATGAGAAGCTGAAGTCCGCAATGATGTCATAAAAATCTGTGATACATTTTAGCGGAAGTGAGAGACTGTAAGTTTTGAATGCTTATATCTCCTAAGTGCAAATTTTGTCATTGCTTTGTCACATATTCATACTAAGAGCTAAAAAAAACTTTAGGGGCCTTTAAGTCTGTGCTCTGAAGTAATCAAGATTTTTAACAATTTAAGTTTGAAAAGGCATTTTCAAGTCTATGCACAATAAATGGGATAGACAATTAACAGGTAAAAAAAATTTCACAAACTTTGAAAATAATAAGTTGTTAAACTCAGCAAGACACTGGCATCTCAGGACTAGTTGGAGAGCTCAGACATTCAACAAAGAAGTGTTTTGTATTTTTGGGTCTGTACAGTTGCTTTTTTCAAATTGACCCACAAAGAGTAAAATCATATAAAATTTCTGTATGCACATTTGACAACACATCAGCGTGTTGAAACTTTGCAAGCATGTTCATGACCCTAAATGAGAAAAAGTCACAAAATTTCAATGAAAACAACATAGGTTTAATTGTATTTCAGATAGATTGAAAAAATAAACTAGGCCTATATCAAATGTTTTTACCATACGTGGCTGACAAAATATTTTCTGCATTGAAATGTGGGGAAAAGCTATTTTGTTTGCTTTATTGGGTAGTAAAAAATAAAACAAATAAAAAAATATATATATAATCAAGAAATGTTATTATTTTGGGTCTGTAGGCTACAGTTGCCTTTGACCCGTGAACATCATGAACATAATAGTACATTTGTGTGTATATGTCAAAACACATAAGTGTATTGAAGTTTGCATGCATTCATGACCCTAAATGAGAAAAAGTAAAAAAAAATCAAGAACAAAAGTGCAACAGTGAAAACGGGACTTCCGGAAACACACGGAGAACATACACATCAACATATTTATCTGAACAGGTAGGCAATTACGGACAAGGAAAAATATATAGTACAAAGCAATTTTTGATTCAAGTGGAACCTCATACACCCCTGTACATTTTTTTTACCCCACAATCAGTCAAGGCTTCATTCCCCTTTTTACTCAAAAATCTAATTTAAAATGTTCTCAATAATTTATATTTCTTTCAATTAATGTGGATGGGTGAGCGCATAAATGTACATTTTAAAAGGTTTTCAGGGGGTAAATATGGTTGTGGTGTCAGTCGCATGGTGGCGATGAAAACAACAGCATACATACTGTTCGGAAAAATACAGAGATAAGGAGGAGGCGCAGACTGTTCTTCTGTCCTCTGCAGTTTGTGATGGAGAAGATTCGGCAGCAGCAGAGCTGTGAGTCCGGACCGCGTTTGATCGGAGTCACTGTTCGGCATTGATTCAGAGAGATCATATCATGGAGATCCAGAACCAACCAATTCCAGCATTTAGAACCTGAAGAACAACCTTTACAGTCTTAACTATACTGCTTTATCTGCTGCTACGAATCTGTTTTCAGTTATTCAGTTTGTTTTAGTAAGTACATTTACAAAACACACTTTCTAAAATGCGCTACAGAATGTGTCTGAAATTAGAATTAGATAATGATCGAACAATGTTAATAACGTCATTTTGTCATTAGCGCTAAACTCGTTACTGTTTGCTAACACTGTAAGTTAAGTTACGTCGGCCGTCTCCTATAATAACCGTTTATACATGTAACTTACATTCTTTTTTTTGGTAATAATAAATTAAATTATAGAGTAATTTGGATTAAAGGAGTATTATATTTAGTTTAATGTGAAGGTATTGGCGTGTTTGAGTTTAATGTGAGTCGTAAATGGTTGTGCTAACATGCTAATTACGTTAGCTGCAGAGATCAGAGACGTCATTCGTAATACAAAACATTTAAATGCGAAGAAATAAGCAAACGTTACATTTATTCAGAGACACTATTTTAATACCCGATAAGCAAGTGTTTTGGATAGTTTGTTTATAGATGTTTCTCGCCTCTAGGTTAGAGAAGTTACGTTTTAATTATGATTTAATGTAATTGTCATTTTGTTTTGTGTTGTGTATTATACACAACACATCCATTAACATGCTGGTAAATACAATTTAATCTAGTTTAATGTCAGTGCATATCACAGGAATGGGTTTTATTTATTACAGAATGATACGTGTTGGTAATGTATTCGGCAAGTAGGATTGCTGTTATTTAATGGGACAGACGTAAAAAATAAAACAGTTTAAAACTTGAACAGCATTTACTTGTAAATTAGTAAAGGACACGTTAGAGGATACTTTGCATTCTCTGTGTCTAAATACATTGGGAAACAACAACCCCCTAAAGATGTTTTCAACATTTTCTTATTCTGAATGTTTGTGTATTCAGGCTGCGGAATCAACATAAAATTGACTGCATGAACTGGACATGCCTGGAATTCCTACCCACATGCCTCTATACTATTCTTTACACATTGAAGTTTAAGACTTTTGTAATGTGTAGTCAGATTTGTTTATAGAAAGTGATTCGTGTCTGTCCACTTTGTGCTGATTTGCATGTGTGATGTAATATTACTAATTGTGAGAAATCTGCCAAAATCTGTTGGGTTCATTACATAAGATGGAATGTTTGACTGCTTTCCTGGCTTTGTCTTTTGTTTTTAGATTGTCAGCACCGCCGTAGTCTTCGCCATGGTGCAGAAGTATCAGTCCCCTGTGAGGGTGTACAAACATCCTTTTGAACTGGTCATGGCAGTAAGTGTAAAACCGTCTTAACACTCAACAGTTAATTTTATTGTTGAAAAACTTTTTTATCTAGTTTTATTGTGGCCACAACAATGATAATTATATATTTTATAGCTACCAAGCTACAGGCAAAACATCAATCTGTTTTCCTTGAATTTAAAGCTTCCCTAAAGCTGGATCACTGCGTTTACATGGACCCTAATAATCTGTTTGTAATCAGACTAGTAGCACAGTCCGAATAAAATAAAAAAAGTCACATGTAACCATGTCAATAGTAATGATTTGGCC
Organism: Leuciscus idus; assembly: GCA_021554675.1. Lineage (NCBI taxonomy): Eukaryota > Metazoa > Chordata > Actinopteri > Cypriniformes > Leuciscidae > Leuciscus > Leuciscus idus. Next base: position 22,831,234 of record CM038631.1, read on the forward strand.
AAATCCGATTGAAATCTCATTCGGATTGTAAGAGCTGGTTTAAACCTTTTCTAATCCATTCGATAGTACTTGTAAACACTTGATTGGACTGAAAAACTGAAATGGCTTAATGACATATGACACACGGAACAAGCTGTTGTTGTTGAATACAGTGTAATAAATGTCGTTTCATTCAAAAATTCTCATTCCACTCATCGTCTGTGGAGTGCTGCAGGACAGTGTCATCCCAGCAGTCGTCTGCTTTGGACTCTCATCCACAGGTGCCTTGTTTTGAGTGAGGGAAGGGTGTTTTTACTGCTTGATAAATATAAGCAGCATGGCACAAAGCTTCATTTGCTTGTTGTCTCATAATCAGGACCCGAAGTAGATAAATATTAAGTCTGCTTTTTAAAACAAAGAAAAGAAGCGATGACAGGATGATGGTTAGTATGTACCAACAGCAGGAAAGTCTATATTCGTGCTTTCCCTTTATATCAAAATCCGATTTGAAGCTTGTCTCATATAAATGCGCACATCAACCCGATCACTTTATTTAGCGTTCATGTAAAGGCTATGTTCGGATTCATCAATCAAAATTATTTTATTCCAATTGAAACAAAAAGTGTCCATATAAATGTAGCTTCTGTCTTGTTTTGGCAGTCTATGCACATGAATGTGAAGTGTGAAAGAAGAAGGTGCTCTGTTTTGCAGAGGTTACTATGCAGTAGGGTTGGGTATCGTTTCAATTTTAACGATTCCAATTCCGCTTATCGAATCCGGTTCTTAAAGGGGTGGTTCAGGATTTTCGACATCGGACCTCATTTTCAAGTGAGCCTGGTTGTTATTCATCAGTGGAGACAGTTTTCAAAAAAATTCATCCAGTCCTTACTTTTGGATAGTTTGCCGGTGCTAGGCTAGCGCGAGTCAACGGTGCACGTTAGCCTGCCATTAAAAACAGTTTTACCCACTCCACAGTACACCAAAAGCAAATAAATTATAACGCCAGACTATCGATGTAAATGTCTGTTGAGAGAATAATGTTAGAAATCAAAGTACTCTTGCATCTCAGGCAAAAGTCTCATCATCATCGGCAGGTAAATACACTTGCGTGATTGTTATGTGGACCGGCTCTCTCGGTTTCCTAGGTAACCAAATATAACTCCGCCGCTGCTGTAGACTGCTTATAAATACAGGGAACAAATTATAACTAATGCAATGTGATGAAAGGGTAGTTTGATTTCTAACATTATTCTCTCAACAGACATTTACATCGATAGTCTGGCGTTATAATTTATTTGCTTTTGGTGTACTGTGGAGTGGGTAAAACTGTTTTTAATGGCAGGCTAACGTGCACCGTTGACTTGCGCTAGCCTAGCACCGGCGAACTATCCAAAAGTAAGGACTGGATTAATTTTTTTCATCCAGAAAAAAAATTCTACCTTTTATTCTTGTCACATTTAGGCTATTACCAGTAAAACTGTGACAATGTGTCTTAATTTACAAAAATATATATAACACTTTGAGGAATTATCAATAAAAACAATTACAAAACTATTTCATTTTAACACAAAAAATAGAACATAAAATATGTAACAGACATGCAAAGACAGCAATCTTTTGAAGAAAAATCAGCATGTCTGCCATGGACAAGTATACGTGATCTGTCTTGGCTAATTGTATCCCCAGCAGTAGAAAAAAAAACTTTCACTGGGTAGAGGAGGCCTGTACACAAAGGTATGAGTGGGCTAGGTCAGACAGGAAAGGCTATGTGTCTCTCCTGTTCCACCACCAGAGTGCAGGGTCTTCAGAGGTCATTAGAGGCAGCATGTCCCTATACATCTCCAGTTCTTTGGAAATTTTTTCCTGGATGGACAAGGTGCTCTGAATTAGGGCTGTAACGATTCCTCGATTAAAGTCGAGTACTCGATTTAAAAAAATCCTCGATTGCAATTTACCCGTGTCGAGTAACCGGCAAAATACCGGAAGTGGCGCATTCCACAGACGAGAGTCCATGAACCGCATTACACAGTTTTCTAAGGCTACGCGATATATTTAACTGTTTACAATCATGATATTGTGAAATCACAAAGGCTAAGATTAAGTTAAATAAATATATGCGCTGTTTTTTTTCTCCCACAGAGAAGCATGACGGTTGAATTATTTACATGCGTGCAGATTGTGTTAAAAGTAGGCCTACCTCAGCTCCGTTCACAGTAAATGCTGCTCCACACGTATACTCAGTCTCTGCATGTGCTGTTTGTTTAAGTTTCCAATAATGTGCATTTGGGAACGCAAAACCCCGGACGCGTGTTTCATAGTAACTTACTGTCATCATTTATATGCGTGGAGCGTCTCGGGTTTCTCAAACTCAATCTTTGCATGCTGTGAGTTTGTGTGGCTTATAACGTTCATCTGCACGCAGTCTGCGCCGTTTCACAAGATTCGTAATGCAGCTCATTTATAAATCTTCGCCAACACAGGAGAATACATAAGTATGTTTCTGAATATATTCAGAAATATATTCGCAATCGCATATATTCTCATGTGCGAATTGTTGTTCATCGCGATTTCAAAATAGAAGTTTAACCCTTGCACTGCTTGCATGTTTTGACGTGCACATGTTCTTTTCAAGAAATTACGGCAGCTGTTGCATTTCTATCGTACAGAAGTGACCAAATATGAAAGATTAAGTTGACATTTGAATTAAATGTTATGTTTATTAGTTATCATATATTTTACATGGTGTATTTTAACAGCGTTGTTCAATAAAACCCATATGATTACTTTGATACTTTATTTGAACCAATAATTATTGCTTGTTATTGTTATTTGGGTAACACTACAATAAGGCTCATTAGTTAACATTAATGTATTAATCAACATGAACTAACAATGAACAATAGCTACATCTGTAACTAACATTTGTTCATACAAATAAAGCTGTTCATTGTTTGTTCATGTTAGTTCATTACATTAATGTTAACAAATACAACCATTAATTTTAATTATGTATTAGCAAATGTTGAAATTAACATGAACTAAGATTAATAAATGCTGTAGAAATAAATATTGTTCATTCTGAGTAACTAACGAACCATATTGTAAAGTGTTACCTATTTGTCTTTAAGTAATTTTAAAGGCTGTTGTTCACTTGGATCTATTTTTATTACCACAATTTTTTATCCGATTACTCGATTAATCGATGGAATAATCCGTAGAATACTCGATTACTAAAATAATCGATAGCTACAGCCCTACTCTGAATTAGGTTCTCCTTAAGGTCATCATCTTCAGCAAAAAGCTCCTCCAAGGGAGTCATCTTGGTCTTCTTGCACTTTTGAATCTACAATGAACAAAAGAAAAACAATTAAAAACTTTAGCCATTTGCATAGTTTATCCCTGCAATTTTATACCATGCTGTGCTCACCAGCAGTAGAGTCTCCTCTTCATCCTGCTTGACTGTCCCCATGTCCCTCTCTCCATCGCCATGCTCTGTCAGCTGAAAGTGTAATAAGCAATTTGAAGAAACAAAGGACTAAATACATAGGACATGATGCAGGAAATTAGTATTTGATAACTTAAGGTCTAAATTAATTTCACACTACATTCATGTTCATAATGAATACCTGCTCTGTTTCCATAGGATGTGCTGCTGCCAGTACTTTGTCCTTTATTCGGTGCCAGACTGTCTCATTCTCCACTTTATGCTTAAACCGAGGATCCAATGCAGTTGCCTCTTCAAGGAAGGCTCTGACATTGACACTCTATGAAATGTATATATATAATTAGAATAACAAAACATAACACAATTCTTGTTATAAGTGATATTCATTTTAATTATTCTTTTACCTGAAAACGCTGTGACAGATCAGACCAGACTGTTGTCTTAAAGGGATAGTTCACCTAAATTTTGGTATGTTTTAGCTTACCTCAAGGGCATCCAAGATGTAGGTGTCTTTTTTTCCGCAGTTGTTTCAATTTTGATATTTTTAGGTCAAACCGTTCTTGTCTGTCAGTCATATAATGCAGGTCTATGGTCACCGCCTCAAAGAGCATGCACAGAGTCCAAATTAAAACAATTCCCCATCGTCCAAATTAAACAATTCCCCATCGTAAGTACACATTGATGGCCTAAGACACGAAACGAGCGGTTTGTGTGAGAAAACGAACAGTATTTATATCGTTGTTACCTCTTGTACACAGCCACGTCCAAGTGATCTGAGAGCGCGGGCGGGTATAGACATATACACTAGATGTTGCCTTGGCTACGGTTTCGTTCCAATGAAGGCGTTTCATATTATCATGGTTTTGCGCACTGAAAGATTATTAAAAGCCTATATTTTTTTTATACCTAGCCCGCTCAATACATTTAAAATAAGCATAATTTAATTGTATATTATTTCTGTGTAGTGTAGTGTAGGCTATATAAATATATACACTTCTGAATTCTTGACATTCATATATAAATATAAAATTGTGAAATGTATAATTGACTGATTGAATTTTTGTTTATATTTACATGTATAGATTTTATAAAATTACTGTGCAGATTTTTTCAAGAATTACTTTTTGCTGCTGATTAGGGGTGACCCCGAATAGTCGAAGATTCGATGCTTCGATTGGAGGAGCCTGATTCGACTACCGATCTCACGGTCGAATCTTCGAAGAGGTGTTATGAAACGAGGATCATGCCACTTTGGCTATATAAGGGCGCTCAATGTGATTTCACATAGAACTACTGGTTTTCTGTCAATACGTTAATATTCAGCCTATTATGATAATGCTGTATATAAAAATGTGCAAAGAAAGAAGCTTTTAATAAATATTTTTTAACATGCGTGAATAAATCCAAACACCCCGTGACAGATTTAAGTTTCACTTTCAATCCGTGACTGACAGAGGAGCGTCTTGGCGGCAAGGATTTAAATCTTTAACAATGTCTGGGATAAGAAAATCTAAAGTGTGGATGTACACCATCAGAAAGCATATTTTCCAAGGCTGGATTTAGCATCAGGAAAACCATGATCACACTTCTGCCGGCCAACGTTAACAAGTTGGTTTTCCACAGGACATTCTAAAATGCTTAATGTGAAAAAAGCTTTTAAAACGCTTAAAAGGCACTTTAATGTGGCTTAATGTATGTACACAGTACACACTTCATTAAGAAACTATGCGCAGATAAGCAGATGAACCCAGAATATGAACGCAATGCGTTTTCATATTTTAATTTAACTATTTTAGGAGATTATGTCGTTAAACGTTTTTCACGTTAAGTGTTTTAGAATGTATTTTATCCGCGCACACAATTTGAAAAGACTCCAACGGACACAGACAGAGTGAAAGACTGGATTTGTTCTCTCGATCTGGTAGGGTACAAGTGATTTCAAAACTTTTCAGCCGGTTCTAATTTGATTTTTGGATGCTGTGAACATTTTTAGCTAAAAAGACTGCCCACTCCAGTTTAGCATTTATTGTTGTTTCTGCAGTTAAAAAGACAGTTGAAAATGTATCGTTATTTTAATAATTTTTTTATTTTTATTTTATTTATTGATCTGTCAGGGTTATCTAATCTAACTATTTGTGGCTTGTGTTTTGAATATATGTTCCCCTGCACTTTAGGCATTTTGCACACATTTGCTCCTCATCTTGTGACTTAATCTGATTTATTTCGTTTTGTATTTTTATTTATTAGAAAGGTATATTCTGTTCTAATTTAATTTAGTAAATTAATTGTTTATTTTTTCGGTGCATGATGCATCGATGTTGTGCTGTAGCCTACTTAGAGCCTGCTTGCACAGGTAATTTAGCCGATTTAATTTGATTTGCATGTGAAATGTAAATCCTGTCTGCAGTGTGGCCTTTCTGGAGTTATTTATGTTATTTCTTAGTTTTATTGATCCAAAATGTTTTTATACATTTTCTTCTGTATCTTTGTGTGATTTTTCTGTACATCGCGGCTTTGAAATGTTAAAGCCCCGCCCCCATACATATGATTCGACTATTAGTCGACTATAGGCAAGACTTGACGATTCTGATTCGACTATGAAAATCCATAGTCGGGGACACCCCTACTGCTGATTTATACACTCACTAAGTTTAATAAAAATACATAATACATTTATGTAATATTTAATGGTGTTAACTGTAAACTTACACTGCAAAATGATAACTTACAAAGGATTAAATTCATCACAATTATGTAAGTATCTGGATATTTTCCGCGGGGCGAGGGCTTCGATAACCTCTCTCTTTTTTGACCATACTTGTGTTTGCATCCCTGCTAATCATAGTTTACTGTAGAATATAATGTTCTGCTAGCTCTGTTTCTGATGTGCTTTGAGACACAGGAGAGTATCAAAGAAGGCTCAAATCCATTGATATTGCTGTGAAAAACTGAGAACCTAATCAAGAAAGTATTTTGCATACCTAAATGAAGGCGTCTCAACCATAGCAAAAGGATGTAACCCTTTCACCACAAATCTTGTCACCGCCCTGTGACATTCATCCACTTTCTCCTTGCTCATCTTTCCCTTCATGGCTAAATTGAATGGAGTCTCTTCAAATAAACATTGTGTTGATTACATTACACCAGTAGGTGGCAGCAAGTGAGTGTTGTGAGTGTATTTTTTTCATTGAATCATTCATTCAAAAGATTTGTTCAGAAATGGTGAATCATCCATTAACTAAGCAAGTATTTATGGAGACTCTGAATAAATACATTTTGAATGAATGATTCAAATGATTTTTTTTTTTTAATAGACTCGAACATGTTATATGTTATTCTGTGTAGATGCCTGATATATTTAATCATGATCTCTATTTTAAACAAAACAAATCAACAAACAATTTTAAACAAAACTGGTTCTCTATTTATCCAGAATTATGCGGCTCTAATTCTAAGATGAATGTCCGCTCATCTGTGTTTTGTACTTGAGTGTGAGAGACTGCTATTGCTGCTAATAGCTGTATGGTGTTGTTGCTGCTGAGAGATCGCACCGAATCAAATGCGGTGCATTACTTCAAATTAACCCCGTGTTGAAGCAAATGTTTCATCATATTGGAGGTGCTTCCTCCCTTGCACGAAATTTCTTTGTTGCATATGATGCAATTTGCTGTATTGTCATCTTGAAAAGCTTAACCAAACTTTCGAACGTTTGCTGCGCTCCGCCATGGTAAATGTAACCAGGTCCCGGCAGATCAATACAACTGTAGAAAATAAATTTTAAAAAAGCACTCATTGCCATTCACCGTGCGAGCATCACTGAACAAGTCAGGAATCAATAAGCGGAATTTAAATGTGTGCGTCTTATCGAATCCCCGGTTTTTGGCATTTTGGAACCGGTTCTAAAATGGAACCGGTTCTCGATACCCAACCCTACTATGCAGTGCAATCACATTCTCAGAATATACCTGCAAGCAGCAATACAGGGGCCAAGCCCTTAAACGCACCGCAAGCAGAACAGGTACAGCAAGCTACAAGTACAGCAAGCACAGCAGCACATCAAGTCCTTTAAGCACAGCAGTGCAGCAAGCATTTAAGCACCAATAGCAGTGCAGAGCCGCAAGAACAAAAACAGCACAAATTGAATATACATGTACATCAAGCACAGCAGCGCAGCGAGCATTTAAGCACCAACAGCAGTGCAGAGCCAGAAGGAATTTAAATGACAACTTTATACAAAATTTTTAAGTTGTCCCACACAGGACTCGAACCCACGACCAGAATGGTTCGGGATTCATGACACGTGGTTTAGCACATTACACCACTCAGAGGATGTGAATTGCAAAGCTGCAGAGGAGAGGCTTCAGTGTAAGAATAAGCACAAAAAAGCATGTTAACCAGATTAGCATGCTAAGATAGCTTAATGCTAATGTAGCTTATGGTTAACCTGATAGCTGAAGGGCCACATTAGAAAGAATGGCATCTGGTTAGCATGCTAACCAATTATTATTATTATTATTAAGGCAACAAACACAGGCTAGGTCAACTTTGGAGACAAATATTTCGGGAACGGTAGCGAATATCAAAAATCTGTTCACTCACTTCTGTGCGGCTCGGTCCAAAGAACATCTGATCAAATTTTGTTCAAAATTGAGCAAAATTTGAAGGAGGAGTAGCGAAAATTTTTTTTTTCATTTGCTCCAATATGGCGGACAGTCACATTGTTGGAAAATGACAAATGAGATATCGTCGGAATCGGCATAAGCCAAGGAATATAATGACATAAAGAAATCAAAATTTGAACAATGTTTTCAAAAGTTATAAGCGTTTTTGCAAAAGACCTTATATCTCTGGAACACTAGGTGGTGCTGTGTTCAATCTTCTCATGTACCTTTAGGACATTGTGTCGATGATCCATACTAAATTTTGTGAAGATATGTCAAATAGTTTAAAAGTTATTGCAAATTATGACAAAATTCAAAATGGCGGACACGTGGTCCATCTCATCCTGGCAAAATCAGTATCGACGGATTCGGCATGACCCAAGGAATCCATAGATACCACATTTATGATTTTCTGACAAAGTGTTAAAAAGTTATTGACAAAAATAGCATTTTTCCATATCTCATGACCCGTAGGTGGTGCTGTTCCCAACTTTGGCATGGAACCTCAGATCATGCTTCCGATGAAGTGTACCAATTTTCGTTTCGCTTGATCAAACTTTGGCCGAGATACAGCCTCTTAGACGATTTTGGGTGGACCTCGTTAAGTTTGCGACATCATAACTTTTTTTTTCCAGTATAAAAAAAAAAATCTGTTCAGTCATTTCTATGCGGCTCAGTCCGAAGATCATTTGAGCACATGTTTGGACAAAATTGGACACAATTTGAAGGAGGAGTAGCAAAAAAAAGAATACTGTACTTTTCAAAATGGCTACTACTGTAATGGGCGGAGTCTTAATGTAATATATTGGTTGTGATCAGCATGATGAGAGGAATCGGGTGTACTAAGTTTCATTTCTGTAGATCAAAGGGTTCAAAAGTTATATAAAATTTCAATGTTGAATTTTTGTACTGGTGGTGGCGCTATAGAGTTGGTCCTAGAGACTCAAAAATTGCTACAATTACTTTTCATTACCATCACTACAAGTGTGCCAAATTTCATCATTTTCCTATGTACGGTTCATAGGGCTGCCATAGACTTCCATTTACGGAATAATAATAATAAGAAAACTAACAGATACAATAGGTGCCTCAGCCCCTTCGGGGCTTGGCCCCTAAAAATCTGTGCTGTGTGAACTGAACCGGACTGGAGAACTAGATGTCTGTCATGTCATATAGTGCGAGAAAGGTACTCTGCCAAGGGGTATATTTGTGGTTTTACTTTAGGTAACTTACAGCGAGGGTGACGTCGCCATCTTTCCATTTAACAATTTTTATTGAATTTCTATTAAACCATGTAGCATTTTCTACAGCACATATTGGACCAAATGTATACAAACATATTATGGCTGTGTTATACAGATATTAATCAATATGAAAGAGACCCACACAACCATCCCAGTTTGTTCCTTTAAAATCAGATCTTCCCAAGAATGATTTTCCATTACTTCAATGAAACCAACTTACTTGTCCAACTAAGGATTGCAGAAGGAGCATATACAATATAGCATATTATACCATGGTCTGGGTGAATACTCGATTCTGATTGGCTGCAGGGTGTCCATTAAAAAGTGATAGAGGACACCTAGTAAAGGAGTTCTGGTGAAACTGACTGTTTATCGTTCGAAATTAATTAATAAATGCGCTGGCTACATCAGCTGTGAGTAACCATAGCAACAGGCAGTCAAAGTATCTATACGGACTATAAATCGGGCGGACTATAAATATCTCCGGTTGCTAAATAAACCGTCAGGCGTAACCAGGGAAACCAAGTTATTGTTTGTAAAAACTTTAGATTTCGATTGTAAAACTAATTAAAAAATATAAACTAATGTTTTAAAAATGTGTTATTTGGCAAGTGACCGTGTTATTTGGCAAGTGACCATGTTATAAGCGGGTTAATGCCCTTCGAGGTGTCCATTGTCAGGTATTAATGGACTCCGGCGGAGGCAACTGTCCTCCGCGCTCGCCGTCGTCCATTAATACCTGACAATGGACACCTCGTCGGGCATTAACCCTTACACGTTACAAAATAAGTGATTACCACTACAGTAAAGAAAAGAGTGGAAGAAATAAGAGGGGAATAAAATAATATTAATAATAATAATAATCAAAATAAGAGGACGCCGCCATCTTTTTTATATTACTTTGGTCACTGTCACTAGTTACTGGTATGAGAATATGGGCTTGACAATAAATGTAAATGACTCTCATTGCGCGTTCATACAGAGAGTATTCGAGAAACTGCTGAAACAAACAGAAAAACTGCAACTCCTAAATTAACAAAATTTGAATATTATTCAGCAAGTGCTGAGTATTTGTCTCCGTCCTTCCTACGTCCTACTTGAGTAGCTAAGGCAGTATTCTCTTTATAAATTCTAGCTTTTCTGCATTTGGGGAAGATAGTCTATTGCTGAACAAAACATATGCTGCTGTACTGATCAGTCGCTCATCATCAACACTCGATTGCTAAACATCAAGCACTAGAAATAGAAATACAATATAAATTGAATAAAGTAATACAATTTACAAAACAGTGCATAATCTTTACAAATGTGATTTTGTTAAGAGCAATGACAGACTATTTGATTAACATGAATGGCAAGGAGGTAAGCAGCTTCATTAGCCTGCTTTCACTTTAACACCAAATGCACTGTTTATGTTTACTTAATACATAGATGACTGTGTTTATGAAGATACTCACAAAAACTGGCATTTTGACACATAAGTGTGTGTATTTGACCCTTCAAGTCAAGTAAGATCCCTACATCACATCCCTAGCTGCAGATAAACACAACTGTATTTGGTGACATCTGTTTCATTTTTTTATGTTTACTGTATATATTTCTGAAATTAGTCTTGCACTTACTTCCCCTGAATCCTGTTCTTCTGCTCTCCGGAATGGAAGCTCTCTATTGTACAGGCGTGAACTTAGGTTTTCTTCAGTTTCTTCATTTTGATTTTGGTGTGAAAATGTTAATTATGCCACCTAAGCTGCTTAATTTTAACACAATTTTAAGGCTGCATTCCATGTGTCCTCAGAGTTTTTGTTTTTAAAGCCTAGATGAGACCAGTAATTCAATTAATGAAACAAACTAACATCCCTAAAAATATGGGTTTATATTGCACATCTTTCATCTGAAGACCATGAGATGACACAGATGCAGCTGTGTGCTTTCTGCCCATGCCTATGACTGTGGTCTAAAATAGCATTAGGTGCTTGATGGGTTGGTGAAAGAGATGATCTTGCTCATGGAAAATTTTGTGGTGGGCTCTGATAAGCTCCAAAGAAATAGCCGGTGAACTAAGACACATTCCCTCGTTGAGCTGCACTAAAATATTGCAATCTCGATTCCAACACCCATGTGATCAATACGTCATAGATGACTAAAATGACAATGATTAACTTGAGTAACTTGACGCTTCAAATAAAGATTGTATCAATTAGTTACAACATTACATCAGTAGGTGGCGACAAGTGATTGTTAAAATATGTTTATTAAATCCTTCATTTAAGAGATTCGTTTAAAAATGAAACAAGTGAAGTCTTTATGAGAGTCATTAAATTGTTCATTCGAACTGATATTTAAAAAATTCTTTCAGATTAATTAAATACATTTTAAATGGACTGCTGCATTTAAGATTTTGTCAGAACCTCTAGTAAATTACACGTTATTTTGTTTAGTTGTCTATTCAGAGACAAAAAGATTGTGATTCTTAGTTTATCTAGAATTGTGCTGCTCTATTTCCCAGGTTTTGTTTAAGAATGGGCCATAATGCAAAATATATATGCATGTATGTGAAATGACTTCAGTACCACTCTGAAATACAATTTATACTTTGGTGGATTGATGGAATGAATTATTCAGAATGATATCTACCGATACCAATAGTTTGTTTTTTCTTATGGAAAAAAAATCTTTCCCAAATAATGCTGCAAACTGTACAGAGAACCCTCTCATTTGGTACACTATAACAGCGGTTCCCAAACTTTTTTTCCTGCGCACCCCCTTCTATGTCCCAACCGGGTTGGCGCACCCCCAATCCCCACTTCAAAAAAATAACGCAACAAAGCTTTGTTTTATCGCCATATAAAGACTCATGTTTAATCATGCGCAAATAACCAGAACACACATGACAATAACAACATCAACAAAGTTTCAATATAATGCAACAAAGCTACGCACAAGCTTCCACTTTTAAGAGGACGAGTGACAGACACAGGCTCAGTAACAGAAAGCACGGTTATTTTCAGCCGCGTAAAAGAAACATTGCAGCAATATTAAATGACCGTAAATGACCGTGGAGCTAACATCATCATCATAACACAACGGTTATGGAAATTAGAACGACAGTACATTGAATTAAATTGCAATGAAGTTACAAACGATCCACAACATTAAAGAGAATAGGCTCCGAAATAGATCAAATAAATAAAAACGAGGATCAATCTGATACTTTTCAAGTGCGACAATAAAATTAGCCTACACACGATCCACAACATAATTAAGTAACAAAGGGCATAGGCTCAAACATAAAATAAACAACAATATTTTGAACAATATTTTTTTATATAAAAGAGCTCACCAAAGCGGAATTTGTTTGATCAAAAATACAGTAAAACTTGTAATATTGTGAAATAGTATTACAATTTAAAATCTTATTTGAATATATTTCAAAATGTAATTTATTCCTGTGATGTCAAAGCTGAATTTTCAAAATCATTACTTCAGTGTCACATGATCCTTCAGAAATATGAAAAGTTTGCTGCTTAATATTTTGGAAACTATGATACATTTTTTCATGTTTCTTTGATGAATAAAAAATTCAAAAGAACAGCATTTATTTAAAAATAAAATATTTAGTAACATTACACATGTTTTAATGTCATTTTTGATAACTTTAATGCATCCTTACTGAAACAGAATTCTGACTAACCAACACAGTTTTGAACGGCAGTGTACATTCAGTAGGTCATTATTGCAATATAAACACTGTCAGTGATCAACAAGGTATCTCTTCATTTACCAGTCGAAGACGGAGCAACTTTCTGCTATTATGTTTACTCCGTGCACTGTCAAGGGCTTCTTCATATCTGTCGTGGTACCGGTCTTTGCAGCAATTATTTTACCGCAAATACTGCATCGCGCGCTGTTGGCATCGAGCCTGGAGAAATGTAACCACAATTTTGATCGACTTTTCCACATCTTTATGGTATTGTGTGTGTGTGTGTGCTCGCGTCTCATATGAGTATGTGTATGTGCGCGAGTTTGTGTGTGTGCTCGTGTTTCATATAACTATGTGCGTTGAGAGTTTGTGTGTGCGCGCGCGCGTCTCATGAGTATGTGCGCTGAGAGTTCGGCGCGTCTCGTGTGTGTAGAGTTTAGTGCGTGAGCGACTTTAGGTGTGTCGTTGTGCATTTCATATGTATTTGTTTTATCAATAAATTATAGTTTTTTTATTTAAAATAAAAGGAAAAGGAATTTACGAAGGAAATGTTTACTGTTCATGTTTTTTTTATTGTATGGAAAAATCCCACTTAAAAAAACAGACCGCCATTACATTTTTCCTCTCGCGCACCCCCTGGTGGTAGCTCGCGTACCCCTGGGGGTGCGCGTACCACACTTTGGGAATCCCTGCACTATAATATTGTTTGCAATTAACAACAAGAGGTATTATATACAACTCGGGTATTGTATACAACTCAGTTGCACATAATAAGGTAGTTTTCATAAGCACTTGTCTTCATGGCAAATTTATTCAAATATACATATATAGTAAACAAATAAGCTCCTCTCTAGTGTTTTTTTTTAATAGCTAACTAACAAACTGAACATCGGATAAATTTCCTGAGGTAAATGCAACGTTAAAGATGAACTGAACTGAAAGAATCAACGTTGATAACGTGTTGTTTATGACAATTAAAAGTAAATTACACTAACATTTTTAATTAAAAATATCAATATAGATTTTTTTTAAGCAACACAAAAATTGCGTTTGTTAGTATAAGAACGCTGGCAATTTCGATGACGTCACTGGCATGGTTGGACCTGCGAAGGTATATATGCAGCTGCAGGTCCTATATACACACGAAAATTTGTAATTTTAATGGCATGGGTTACGCATTGGAGCCTGTGAGGGACAGGCCAGTAGTATCTGACTACGTTGTGTCCGAGCCAGGCCCAGCCCGACACATTAACTGTAATTATGAGCCCGAGCCCGATTTAACCCCCTGAGGTCGGCGCGATAGGCTCGTTTTTTTCCTTATCAGTTCAAAAAAGAATCAAAATACTAATATTCATTTTTATCTTATATCCTTGTGTTATACATCAATCGATCCTGTTAAGTGTTTTTTTTTGTGTATACTCATAATAAAAACAAAGTGTTGTGCTTTTCGCCAAATAAAGAAAAATAAACATGATGCGAGTTCTGCCTTCTCTCTGTCAGTGTAGTCCATTCTGAAACGCGTCCGAAAATGAACTGTAACTCAGCGAATACTCAGTCAAACAGGCATACAGACACACAGGCATGAAGCTTGAATTCTCTTCTTTTAAATGAAGTAATTTATATAAAAAACAAATATTCTCAGTTCATGTACTATTTATGAAAAGAGAGAGATGTCAGTCGTTCTCATCTCAGCTCATTAAATTTAATGTGACTCCGCCCACGGAGAGCGCGCTATTCAAACGCAAATGTGAGGCGATCCATACAAACCTGTGAAACGCCCACATCAGCTGGATAACACACACAGCGAGTTCACTTTCAGACTGTACTTTACGACGCTGTGAGGAATAATACTATCTTGATAATAATCCTGGAAAATTTACCTCAGAAGTTCTGGAAGTTTCATTTCGAGGAGCGACGGGTCCGGCTGAGGAATAGGTCAGTTCTATGCTTTGTTCTAATCGCAAGTGTCTGTACGCAAAAAGACTGTTTAAATGAATCGCGTTTCTGTGTGTGAATGAATGAATGCACAGATGCACGCTGTTGTGTAGCTACTAAAGCTGGCACAAATACTGTTTCAAAATGAATAGCGTTTCTGTGTGTGAATGAATGAACAGCTTTTAGCAAACTCTATTGCTATACTAAGATGAGTAAAAATCGACTACAAAAATTGGATAGATTATAAAGTTTTTACTGTAAAATACTGCCACATCAAATAAGCTTATAATGTTACCAATTTCTGCTCATGTGTTGTCAAAAATAATCAACTAAGATGTTATAGTGTTTGTTCCAATGTAGGCGATATTCAAACTAATGAATCCTTAACTTTGAAATACGTATGATAAAATGTATTTTTACAAAGAAAGATTACACTGGAAATATTGTTAAAATTTTAATTGTTGTAATTGTATAACCTTTTTAATAAAATAGCTCAAATATATACAAGGATAGATGTAAACAAAAACTTAAAAGGTCAATATAAGCCTTCTCTTTAAATAATTTTTTATTGTGTTTTATTAGTGACACATTTGGGTAGAGAATATATTCCAAAACTTTCTGAAAATACAGCATGAGAATTAACTGCACAATTACTAGAAATGTTTACCTTGGATATTATACAATTTGCAAGCACAATTTGTGAAAAAAAACAATAACAACTGTGTTTCCAACTGTGAACCAATTATATGTATGTATGTATGTATGTATGTATGTATGTATGTATATATATATATGTATGTATGTATGTATATATTTTCTGCCGACCAAAATTTCGTTATTTCAAATGAAGGCGCGTCGCGGGTGGCAAGCGCGCTCATAGAGGCTGGCACGACCACAACATCAACTGGCAAATGCAATGTAAGGAACGAAACTGAGCTACTCTTATTGTGTTTGTGTGGACCGTTTATCAGTTTTGACCTGTGAAGCGGGACTCGCGAGCCCTATGCGCGAGCCTGATCAAGCAACACCACACAGCGCTAAGAGATCCAGACCAGTAAAGAAAGCATTTGAATTTCAAATGCTTTTTGAATTCGCCACTGAAGTAATAACATCGCTGCGAGATCTAGTGAGAAACATGCACATTTCTCTGTTATTAACGGATCAAACAGCGCTGACGTGGAAACCAGGAAGAAACATCGTGCCATGAATGAACTGGCTGGTGTCCACAGATCAGCAACATTCACCGTGGAATGGATTTGCTGTAGTAACACTAACTGCAAGGTATGGAAGTTTGTCAGGAATAGTGGGCTATAATGCTTTCAAGTAACATTACGTCTGTTTTATTTTGACATTATGAATACAATTGCTGCCCTCAAATGTTAATCTGAACTAAAATAAACCTTTGTTTATAACTAGCCTACTACTACAGTATAACATTTCATTTTGTCCAAGGAGCTGTTTTGTTTTATATGCTCATAAGAAGGTCTCAAGTATAGCTCCATTATTGCTCAGTAAAAAAAGCAACAAAAAAATAAATAAAAAAATCATACTTTATGATGTTAGTTTCATTAAATAAAAAATAATAATTCAAGGAAATTTCTCTGGCATTTATTTATTTTTGCTGTAGCCTATGGAAAACGTACCGAACCGTGACACAAGTGTATCGTATCAAACCGAATTGTGAATTTTGTGAACCGTTACACCCCTAATATATATATATATATATATATATATATATATATATATATATATATATATATATATATATATATATATATATATATATATATTGTAAGAAAAATTATGTGGACGTCGAAGATGTCAAAAAATGAAGTTTATTACAGCATAGCAGTGGCAAGGTACACAAAGCACCTTGGGTTCACCGGCGTCAGAATGAACCCCGAACATACCCAATCCTAAACCTTTTATCCTGGTCTTAATGTAAATGAAGTTGCTCTTCTTGCAACAGCTGTGGTCTGTATGTTAATGAAATTGAGACACCCCATGGTCCCTAGTGTCCCACAGAAGGTTCTCTGTTATTCTTTCAAATAAGAACAGCCAAAGGTTAAAGTGATAAGATTGTTTGAAGTCCCTTTAATCAAGATGGTTCTCGATTGCCCTCTGTCATTCCCAAGCTATAGGTGACACCTGTGCCTCTGTGATACTATTTTCATATTACTGAGATTGGATGTAATCGTCTCTATATGATAATTAAGCTCTTTTAAGTGAAGGAACATTTTGATATATTGGAGTTGAAGTGGTTTGGAACAGACCATAATTTCTTATAGACCCCCATTTGATGCTCTTGGCCCAAAGTAGCATCACAACCACTCCCTTTTCATAGATAACACCTCCCGAAACCTGGTGGGCAGGTGCCCCAGTGGCGGTGTAGCCCATGGCTTAGGTCGTTCCCATCTATGGCCATCAGAGAATCTTACCCGTCATAGGGTCAAACACCTCCTGCACACTGAGTTATGGCTCTACTTCACTTGAGCAGAATTATCATATTTTGTGTTAAGAAAGAAAATCTTTTCTTTTTCTTTTTTTTTAAGAGGTAATCAAAAACCATCATATCCAATTGGAACATTCAATATTGATCATAGAATTATCTTCAATCTTACGTCTCAACATGGAACAAATAACATTATGCATTGGCAAATAATAAGAAAGATACATACAGCCGTTTTAAATGTGACATTCCAAATTAAACCAGAATAGGGCATATCTCAAAGTGTCCATCAAGCATTTGTTTTCTTTCTTCAAGGCCTTGTTGGGCTCTCACAATGTCTCAATCTTTCCTTTGCCTCAGTGATATTAGCATATTGTTTAGTTTTGATAACTCAAACTATCAACAATCAATAGACAATAAAATGTGCGTGTGTGTACTGTGCACGTGTGTGTTTGTGTCCATTTTCTCCGTGTGGACATCCTTTATCCACTTGTTTTCCCTCTGTGGAAAGACTGTTGTCCATAGTCTCAGAAATGGTTTGTTTCTGAAATCTCCTTTTCTTTCTCTTCTCATTGTCAATTCTTTTCCACTTGGACCATAAGTCCTTCTAGAAGAAGCAGTCACTGGTGTTGTTCGAGTCTGTGCCTCTTCATCAGTTCCATCCATCCCATGGTGGGTTTCAGGGTTTTTAGGTCTTTTAGGCCTGCAGTTCATGATTTTGCAGGTCTGGAAATCTCTGTATTCTGTAATTTTGCATGAGAAAATCCCCTGGCTCCACTGGTTCTACAGTACTTCCTTCTCGTCCTTCAAACGACCATGTCATGTTTCTACATGAGGTTACTCCTTTCAGGCAAACATCTTTATGCTTATATCTGAAATGATAATCAAAAAGAAGTTGCCCCTCCTTTTCCCCACAATCATCTTTTCACATTCAAAACATTAAAGTCAAAGGTTTAATCAAATAAACATCAAACATCATTAATGTCATAAAATTTCACTTTACAATTGATGTCATTTAAACATTTATAAAAAATTATAACTACATATCAATGCTAAAAAAAAATCATAATGAATCAAAAATCATAAAGAATCAAAGAAACATAAAGAATCACCCCCCTTTTGATAGTAAACCTTTCTCTACAATGTGTTACTATCAAAAACTTATTCTAATTTGCAACAGCATTTGCTTGTGACTGAGCTACAGTCATGTTGCTGGTGCAGTGATATATTTGACAAGGTGTGAATGACTTCTTTATTTCCTTTCAACAGTGCCAACTGGGTTTCTAAATTGCCTATTTTCTTAAGCAAACAACGATAGTCCATCTTTCTTTTGTGTGAAAATTGACACTGTCTTGCCTTGTGCCCCATCATTCCACAAGCAAAACAAACAACCTCCTTATCTTCCTTTCTTATCTCTAAACAGTGCCTTGCAATGTGACCATCCTTTCCACAAGCAAAACAAACAACTTCCTGATCTTCCTTTCTTTTCTCCAAACAATGCCTTGCAATGTGACCATCCTTTCCACATGCATGACAGACAAAGTTTTGAAGAAGTCTCTCACTGTCTTGACAATGTCTAGCAATGTGACCAGCTTTTCCACATGCATAGCAAAGAATAACACCTTCTGAATTTATTCTTGCAAATCTCCTTGGTCCCTGATAGAAACCATTAGGCAATGTAATAGAACATTCTCTCTCGCCAAAGGCAGCAACTGGATGTCTAGATTTGGCAGCTTTCATTTGACTATTTGCATGAACATTATTGTTGTAAAACTGTGTCATTTTAGCAATAATGTCATTATATTCAGATAGTGGTGTCACATGCATTGTCACAGCAGACCGGGTGAGTTTGTCACATTTGTTAATCAAGGCAGACTTGAAAGTGACATCATTCTTAGTAATGTCCGGATTGCCACTGAAAGTTTTAAACCTCTCCAATAATCGTTCTGAAAATGCTGCTGGATGCTCCCCTTTCCTCATGTGCATCTCAGATATTTTATCCCAATTAACTGACATCACACCTAAGACTTCAAGCAGTGCCTTTTTCCTCTCTGACTTATTAGCATTTCTGTCCTTTACTTTCTTAGTTAAGGCTCCAGACAAAGTCTCAGGCAAGCACATTCTTAACAAAACGCACGCATCACCATCAGTAAAATTGTAAACTTCAGTATATTCCTCCAAGTTTTTTAGAAAATCTAATGGATCTTGTTTGGCAGGATCAAATTTCCCAATATTCTTGATCACAGCATCTAGTTCAGTTGGATTAAATCCTCGGACTATGGTAGTGGTCATTGGTTCCTCCCTTCCTTCTCTAGCAGGCGTAGTCGTAGTAGAATGAACTGGTGCCATCGGAAATCTAACTCTACAGTCAGAGTATTGGCTACTAAATGACTGATAATCTTTTTCCCAACCCACAGCACTGTCTTCCTGCAAATCTGGCATCTCTGGAACTGGGTTACACAACGTGACACCTAACAATGTCTTACCAGGGTTTTTCTCTGTTGAGCCATTCTTTATCATAAACTGACAAGTCGCCTTCGCTTCCTCCAAATTGTTGGACAATGTTTCCACAGATGATTTAAGCATACTATTGTTAGTTCTAAGAAGTGAAATCTCATTCTGCATCTTGATCTTTTCTTCTTTCCATATCGTTTCACTAGCCAGGTAATTTTTTGTAGAAATTACCCCAACACTGAGTCGCTCATTTTCAGCCTCTAACTCATCTACTCTCCTCCTAGTTACTTTGTATGAAGCAAAAAGTGCTTGAAGCGCATTAGCAATTTTCCCATTTTTGTTCTTAGGCATTTTGGGATCATTTTCAAACTTAGAGATAGCCCACTTGTACGGTTTATCAACAATATTCTCTATTCCGTCAAACATTCCCTGAGAACCGTGTTTAGCGATGTATTTAACAATAATTTCCAAAAGTCTTATCAAGCTTTAAAATATCTCGTGATCTAATAGTTATTCACAAAGTCTGATTTAAATGACTACACGTTATCTAGTTCCTTTAAGATATCTGTTAGTCTAATTATTCACAGCTCCAGTACTTCGGACACAAATGATCAAGATAGCCACACTACCTGAGGCTTCTAAACTTAACCACAGCCACAATCCATTGGTCCTTAAATTTCGTTACGCAAAACAGTTAAGAAATGCAACACTGTCACAGTACGTCGGACAAAACCACACTATGTCTGGTTTTATGTTATATTCTTAAAACAACTTGGCCACAGTACGTCAGGCTTAAACAATATCAAAAAATTAACACTGTCACAGTACGTCGGACACAACCACACTACGTCGGGTTTTTATGTTATTTTCTTAAAACAGCTTGCTTATCAGTACTTCGGGTTCAAACTATATTTATGAATTTTAAAACAATGCCACAGTACATCGGGCAAAACCACACTGCTTCGGGTTCTTTGTTTTAAACTTCACAAAGTCACGGCACATCAGACTCACTAGTCTAGCCTATGCTATAACACAATAGTTGTGAAATAATTCTGTGACCACACTGCGTCGGGTCTATACAATTACTTTAGAATTTCCTCAGAATTATTACAACTTCACAATCGGTTTCAAGTACATTAGAAACATACACATTTGTTTCAGTTACTTTAGAAACAACCAATCTGAAATAACTCTGTCACCACACTACTTCGGGTTTATTCAATTACTTTAGAATCTTAACAGAATTATAAGAGACCAACACCAAATTTCAGTTACTTTAGAAATTTTACACTTAAGCACTTTGTTTCAATTACTTTAGAAACAACAATTCCAATACAAGTCTGTCACCACACTGCTTCGGGCTTATTCAGTTACGTTAGAATCTTAAACAAAATTGTACGGAATAGGCTTAAAACTCCTCCTGCTAATACTGAATAAACCAAATTCAATCTCTTCTGTCCTTAATTTTTCTTTTCTAGATTTTTTTTAAACCGAGGAATTCCTTGACAAAAACAGCATAAATGAAAGAAAACAGCTTTTTCTTACCTTTTCCCTTTTTTGTTGGAAATCCGTCGACTGGGTCTGGCTCGCCAATGTAAATGAAGTTGCTCTTCTTGCAACAGCTGTGGTCTGTATGTTAAAGGTATAGCAGAGGATCTTTCCAAATTTTAGATAAGACCCGCCCTCTCCACTTTTTGAAAAGTTTGATTGATTCACCAGAATGATTGACAATTAGGAGGACCAATAGTTTAGACTACCCACCAGGAAGTAAAACATCCTCCGCTATACCTTTAATGAAATTGAGACACCCCATGGTCCCTAGTGTCCCACAGAAGGTTCTCTGTTATTCTTTCAAATAAGAACAGCCAAAGGTTAAAGTGATAAGATTGTTTGAAGTCCCTTTAATCAAGATGGTTCTCGATTGCCCTCTGTCATTCCCAAGCTATAGGTGACACCTGTGCCTCTGTGATACTATTTTCATATTACTGAGATTGGATGTAATCGTCTCTATATGATAATTAAGCTCTTTTAAGTGAAGGAACATTTTGATATATATATATATATATATATATTGGAGTTGAAGTGGTTTGGAACAGACCATAATTTCTTATAATATATATATATATATATATATATATATATGCATATATGCATGCATGCATACATGCATGCATATATTTACATACATACATACATATATACGTATGTGTATATATATATATACATACATACACACACACACACACACACATATATATATATTGTAAGAAAAAATGAAGTGGACGTCGAAGATCTCAAAAAATGAAGTTTATTACAGCTTCACCGGCGTCAGAATGAACCCCGAACACACCCAATCCTAAACCTTTTATCCTGGTCTTAATGTAAATGAAGTTGCTCTTCTTGCAACAGCTGTGGTCTGTATGTTAATGAAATTGAGACACCCCATGGTCCCTAGTGTCCCACAGAAGGTTCTCTGTTATTCTTTCAAATAAGAACAGCCAAAGGTTAAAGTGATAAGATTGTTTGAAGTCCCTTTAATCAAGATGGTTCTCGATTGCCCTCTGTCACTCCCAAGCTATAGGTGACACCTGTGCCTCTGTGATACTATTTTCATATTACTGAGATTGGATGTAATCGTCTCTATATGATAATTAAGCTCTTTCAAGTGAAGGAACATTTTGA
Source organism: Leuciscus idus (assembly GCA_021554675.1). Taxonomy (NCBI): domain Eukaryota; kingdom Metazoa; phylum Chordata; class Actinopteri; order Cypriniformes; family Leuciscidae; genus Leuciscus; species Leuciscus idus. Next base: position 22,853,783 of record CM038631.1, read on the forward strand.
TATATATATATATATTGGAGTTGAAGTGGTTTGGAACATACCATAATTTCTTTATATATATATATATATATATATATATATATATATATATATATATATATATATATATATATATATATATATATATGTGTGTGTGTATATATGTATGTATGTATGTATGTATGTATGTGTGTGTGTGTGTGTGTGTGTGTGTGTATATATATATCTATATCTATATATATCTATATATATATCTATATATATATCTATATATATATATATATATATATATATATATATATATATATATATATATATATATATATATATATATATATATATATTCCTGTGGCTCAGTGACACACCTGAATGAAAGGCTCATTATGGGTGTGAAGTTCTCAGGTGTGAACCACTAAATATTCATGATGGTGTTGGATCGTTTACGCCCCATCTGCATATTGCCTTTCCAAACTAAAAGTGTTTCACAAAATTTAAATCAATGTATCATTTTATGTGAACGATTAGGGAGGATGATTTTCACATCATTTTGAAGAAAATACTCTAGGCGACGACATCCATTAGTCAAAAGTCTTATTGACACATATTTAGTATGTGTTTTGTGGCCTTATTTCAGAAACTTTAGTTTTTAGTTTTTTCAATAACCATGCATAAACATTATTCTCTCAAAAATGAAAACATGTACATACATGTTGCTCACATATAATGGTAGCCCTGTTTGTGCTAAATAGTGTAATTACACCTTTGCCATTAATATGTTTATAAGCAACTAAAAAAAGCACAAATGTCAGGGCATGTCAGAACATCTCAAGGACCCCAAAAACCTCAGACCCCAGAGGGTTAAACCCGACCATTTTTTAATACGTGGGCCGTTATAACCAGGGGTGGCGCCATTTATTTATTTATTTTTACGCAGGTGCTGAGGGGGTGCTAGATATATTATATATAAATAGTATTAATAAATGAGCAAACATAGGCCACTTAATATTTAATATTCTATTATTTTAATTATCACAATTAAAGTATTTTATTAAATTGAACAAGCACAACATTCAGCATTCAATCAAATATTCTTAAAGATTTATCATTATTATAAATAATTATAAATAATTTATCATTATTAATAATGTTATTTCAACATAATATCTCGTTATTTCGTAATATGTACATAATATGTGTGCGTGCAACAAGCAAGATGTGCATTTGTGTATATCCGGTGACACACGTGCATTGATTTATATTAATAAACAGTGTCGGCTGCAAAGATGAAGTTGACGATCGCCATATTCGTAGTGAACACGCCTATAGAGAGAAATGCACATCATGGATTACATAATCAGAGAGTAACCTATTTCTTTTAGTTTTGAATTGTTTCGTTTAAAGACATTTTTCAAGCTTTCTTTAGATATATTTCTCATGTCTGTGAGGCATACACTGAGTTTTGGTTAATTTATGATGAGATGCGCTCCAGTTCACGTGCAATGCAAGTGACCGCGGCGCTCCGGCGCCTCCATGATTATATTGTCTGCTATATTTGCTTCTTATTTATAAAATACAGGCAATTCGTTGATGAAAAATTGATTAAAATTAAGATACAATTTATACAAAACGAAATTCACTTTTAAGAAAGGTTTTCTATAAACAAAACTTAATAAACTTAACAAAATCATGTCTGACCCACTCCATGTCTCTCGATATATAGCGCATCATATCTTACTCATGCTGTTCACTTTTCATATTCAACAAAGATGGAAAAAAATAACATTATAATATTTTAACAAATATGAAACTAAATGAGCTTATTTAATGGCTGCAACACGTATAGTAGGCCTACAGACTCTCTATTTGTACAAATTGCTGCACATTTACTTCTGAATTTTGCACACATAAGTTGAAAGGCATTTGTTTGTGCATAGTAAAACATATCTGCAACATTTATCAAGTTAACGGATAATTGTGCGTGCATTTATTAATTATTATCTTAATGAATAATGCAACAAGGACGAAGCATGTAAACTGCGTTGTTTGTTTATTCAGAATGGAATGGATCGCAAATGGATCCAAATAAAGAAACGTAAAAAAAAAAAAAGTGAACAATGATGAACACAGAAAATGAGCAAGAATGAACTTTGGATGGCCTAGGAGGAGTAGGCCTAGGCTACTACTCTAATATAACTCAACAAGGTTTTAGAATAAAGAATATTTTTTTAAACAAAATAAATATTTTTAAAGCCTATTATCCCGGGCCCGGTGTGATGCACGGTCAAGTTCGGGCTCGGGCAGAGAATCTAAGCTCTAATCCAAGCACATTATGAATTTTAGGAAATAGAGACTGCTTATATATGTCGTATATATGTCGTGTGCATTTAGAGAAAATACAAAAACATGGTTGAGGTCCTGTGCGTTTTAGAAAATTGAGGCAGATAAATGGAAAATGTGATTGGACGAATTCATCCAATGGGATCGCTTAAGTTAACTGCACGCAAAATGTTAAAACCAAAATAAATAAAGTTGAAAAAAAAAAAAAAGTTAGCTGAGCGTAGGAGTTACCCCAGGTTGACCATAGATGCACGGATGATTCACCAGTTTTGCCGTTTACTTTAGACTAGTGCAGAGTTAGCAGATTTGTTCCTTGTGGATGTTGATGGATACTGCACGGATGGATACTGCACAGATACCTCTTACTATGGAACTAGCAGCTAGTTCTGCGAGTTTAACTCCCTCTGCATCAACAATGTGCCCTGAGACGATGAACATCAGCTAGCTTCAGGGTGAGTAGAGAGGGACATTGGATTCTGTTTACAGACCTGCTGTGGTTTAGTTAGCAGCTAGTAAACGCATTATTATCGATCTGTGATATCCTCGGAGTCATGAATTATTTATACAGTTTATATGGTCGCAGTGGTGGCTAGCTTGTGGAGTTTGATAAAAGTGCTTCCAACGTGTTTAGCTGCTAGCCCTTTACCTAGGTTGGATTGTTTGGTATCTAGCTTGGTTTTGTGACTCAATTTCAATTAATGCCAAGTGTGTCAGTCTCAGTTTTGTTGAACTCTATAAAGCCTAACGTTACACGTTATATCTGAATGTGAATATGTACATGTTTTGTGTATGTGACAACGTTACATCCAGCCCTTTGCTTACTAGACTTGCTAGCATGATAACAGTTAACATACTTATCTGTTCTCTGCCTGACGTGAGCGTTTCAGTGCCCTGTCTCTGCGGTAACATAGATAGCGTCTGTGGTGTTAGTACTTGTCGTTGATCTATCGGTCTGCCCTGTACTATAGCCTGAAAAGTTGAACATTGACGGAATGGCCTCAGGTTTAAGTCTGTTGGACTTAACCCTCACCAGTGAACCTGTTGTATCGAAAGTACAACTCTCTAAATAGTCTGTCGCTAAAAAATGCTCACTACAGATTCAAAATCCAGGGGCTGTCGGAGGGCTAGCCAGTTTTAAGGCAGCTAGCCATGACTTGAGGGCTGGTTTCCTTGTCAAAGGTAGCCTGTGAAAATGTATCGTAACCCCAGCTGCCTTAGCCCTATACAGTTCATTACTACAGCCAGGGGCAATACAGTATGAACCCCCCCTAGACCTGTTGGTTTCTGTTTCCTCAGCCATGTCAGCTAGCCTCAGACTATGTACATGCTATGGCTGCTCTGCTAGTGTTGGTTAGCAACGGAGTAGCTTACCATGCCAGTGACGTAGCCGAATGTTGAAATCCAACATGGCGCCGCCCGTGTAACAACAACAACATTTTCAACGTACCATTTTAATAATTGTACCAATGAGAATAAATAAAATACATCTGTTATATCACCTTTACTCAAATTCCAGTTCAGTTAATCTTTAAGGGACATTGTTCACAAGCTGTTTTATTGACATCTTTCCATGGTTGAAACACTGATTGAGTGATTACATAAATAATAATAATTTGTTTTAATAATTCAATAATTATTATAATTCAAAGCGGTTTACATATGGAAGGGGGAAATCTCTTCAACCACCACCAATGTGCAGCATCCACCTGGATGATGCTATGACAGCCATATTGTGCCAGATCGCCCACCACACACACCAGCTTATTAGTGGAGAGAGAACAGAGTAATGAAGCTAATCAGTATATATATATATATATATGGGGATGATTACGAGGCCATGATGGACAGAGGCCAATTGGGAAATTTGACCAGGATGCAGGGGTTAAACCCCTACTCTTTTTCGAAGGACATCCTGAGATTTTTAATGACCACAGAGAGTCAGGACCTTGGTTTAACGTCTCATCTAAAGGACGGTGCTTTTTGACAGTATAGTGTCCAAATCACCACACTGGGGTCTCAGCTCGAGGTTCAGGCTTTTTTTTGTTCATTAATGAAGTCATCAGCAACTAGTTGACGTCGATTCGGCTTTCATCACATAAATGTAGAACAAATCTGAAGTTGTTCAACCCTTATGTTCTACCATTGGTTCGTGGCGATTGCATATTAGGTAGATGTGCATGGAAGCTCCGCCTTCTTTCACGTGGAAATGTTTTTCCAGTTAATTTCTCCTGTTCAGTATGTTGAGGTCAGACGTGACTCGCGAATGAAAGCATGAACACACTGCTGTAAGCCCGTCTAAATCGGTCTAATGGCGGTTTCTGATAGAACGGGTGAAGGTCTCTGCGCGTTACTGTCTTTCCGTGTGGCAAAGTAATTTAATTCCATTTAAGATTTTATCTGACTCCTTTTTATAAAGACCTCGAATTTAGGTTAGATTGCCAATTGGTTATTGGTCAATTATATAATAGTTTAGCAAAACATTTGATTGTTCTATTTAAAGGGTTAGTTCACCCAAAAATGAAAATTATGTCATTAATGACTCACCCTAATGTCGTTCCAAGCCCGTAAGACCTCCGTTCATCTTCGGAACACAGTTTAAGATATTTTAGATTTAGTCCGAGACCTTTCTGTCCCTCCATTGAAAATGTATGTACGGTATACTGTCCATGTCCAGAACGGTAATAAAGACATCATCAAAGTAGTCAATGTGACGTCAGTCAGGCATGAAAACTCCTCACCTTTCGGCGAAATTCGCCGTTTTAAAACCAAAATGGGTCACCTACGTGATTTGTGCAGATCCGATGAGAAAATATTTATGGGGTGGGAGGGGGGGTCGTGGTCATGGCCAGCATTTACCCGCTATATCTCTATAGTTACCATAAACTTAGCAGCTTTAAAAAAACCAATCATCATTCCTAATGCCGAAACCTGACAGCCAATCCGAGTCAGAGTAGGGCAGAATTGTTTTCAAAGTCTTTAACACCGCGAGTCTGATGACACACTGCCGAACAAAGAACCGCACGTCGGAAAGCAAGCCTGAGGTAAGTTATCTTACAATGTTAACTGTCCTGTCAGATACAGACAGCGATGTTGCCAATGTCATTATTTTTAATATCGCGAGCGGGCGCGGGCGCCGTGAGCGCTGAGCGAGCAGGAACGAGTAACGTTAGTGAGTTGTCGTCGAAAAAGATGGATAATGCAAAAAAGCTGTCGGGGCTAAACATAGAAAAAGAAAGAGGGAAAAGGAGATGGCATGTCAATTGATGCAACAGCAGCTAAATAAGTGGATGGTGAAAGGCTACAGGTAGGATTTTGTTTTGTGTGACGTCCAGGCATGTAGGCTAATGCCATCGGGACTACCGGGAGATTCCCGGTGGGCCGACGTGCTTTTTGGGCCGATACATCTCATACTTTTTTGTTTCGTAATTAGTGTGTAATGCATTGGTCAATAAAAAGTCAGCGTTAGTTTTTTTTTCTGACACCCCATGAAACACGTAGATCAGCGGCCCATTTGGTTCTTTTCTTGATTGACACTGGGCTGGCCCAATCACATCTTTAATGTGAAGTATAGAAATATACTCTTTCAAGTAACTGTTAGCCTATAGAAATTAGTACAAAACTAATTATGAAAGTTTCCTTTATTTTTCAGTGAATTTGTTTTACAATATATGGCTATTACTATCATGGGATTAATATTATAACTATTATTATGTAGGCCTAGTAGTAATGTAGACAGACACTGTAACTAAAATAATTTTTCTTTGTTTAATTTTCACCAGATTGATGAATTTAACATTAAAAAGCACTATATACAGTATATATATATATATATATATATATATATATATATATATATATATATATATATATATATATATATATATATATATATATATATATATATATATATATATATATATAATATATATATATATATATATATATATATATATAATATATATAAGTTGATTGGATTGGATTTTTTGCTGCCGCATCCTTCTCACCTTTTTTACCCCTGACCTGTTTTCATGCCTGGTCAGTGGGTTAGTTAGAATTTTTTGAAGCATCGAAAATACATTTTGGTCCAAAAATAACAAAAACGACGACTTTATTTAGCATTGTATTTTCTTCCGGGTCTGTTGTCAATCCGCGTTCACGACTCCGCAGTGACGCTGCTGACGTAAGACGCTGCTGACGTAAGACGCTGCTGACGTAAGGCGCTGCTGACGTGTTATCTGGTGCGCCCGAGCTTCGTTTACAGTCTGAGGGAGACGCACGCTGTATTCAAGCTATTCTACATTGTTTGTATTTTGGTATTGCTATATTTTTTATATAAAAATTCGCTCGGGCGCACCAGATAACACGTCAGCAGTGTCTTACGTCAGAAGCGTCACTGCGGAGTCGTGAACGCGGATTGACAACAGACCCGGAAGAGAATACAATGCTGAATAAAGTCGTAGTTTTTGTTATTTTTGGACCAAAATGTATTTTCGATGCTTAAAAAAATTCTAACTAACCCACTGATGTCACATGGACTACTTTGATGATGTCTTTATTACCTTTCTGGACATGGACAATATACCGTACATACATTTTCAATGGAGGGACAGAAAGCTCTCGGACTAAATCTAAAATATCTTAAACTGTGTTCCGAAGATGAACGGAGGTCTTGAGGGTGAGGCATTAATGACATCATTTTCATTTTTGGGTGAACTAACCCTTTAACTCTTTATTTTTATATTTTACCCGTTCATTAGGAAGCTATGTCGCTCAGAGAGTCTCGTGCCGGGCGTTTACGCGGATCTCATGAACACAAACTCGCCAGTCTGATAGATAACCAGAGGTTATGGCTAAAGCAGTTCAACAATGCTGCATACACGCTTGCTATTGTTAAAAAGTACCCATGCAGCCCCCTACAGTCGCCTATATAACAACTTAGTTAAAGCCCGAACAATAACCAGAGGTTATGAATAATACATTAAAGGAACACGGCGACTTTTTGGGACTTTAGCTTATTCACCGTATCCCCCAGAGTTAGATAAGTCCATACATACCCTTTTCATCTCCGTGAGAGCCGTAACTCTGTCTGACGCACCCACCGCTAGCCTAGTTTAGCACAAAGACTGGAGGTAAACGGCTCCAGCTAGCATACTGCTCCCAATAAGTGACAAAATAACGGCAACATTTTCCTATTTACATGTTGTGATTTGTATAGTCACAGCGTGTACAAATAACAAGGTCACATGAGACACAGCCAGTGTATACAGAACTATATTCTCAGAAGTCGAAGCACCGCTACTTGGGCGAAGCATTGCTGACAAAGACTGTTTACGTCCAGTCTTTGTGCTAAGCTAGGCAAACGGTGGGTGCGTCAAACAGAGATACGGCACGCACAGAGATGAAGAGTATGTATGGACTTATCTAACTCTGGGGGGGGGGGGGGGATACGGTGTATAAGCTAAAGTCCCAAAAAGTCGGCGTGTTCCTTAAGATAATTCTGCTTTAAAGCTTGCCATTTACCTTAATAGTATTTTTATCTCCACAGAATTCCCCACAGATATATATATTTTACAGCATGTTAAAATTGCAGCTGTTGGCGGGTGAGCAAAAACCTATTGTTTTTGTGTGTCCCTTTAAATGCAAATGAACTGGTGCCTCTGGCCCACTTTCAAGAAGAGGGTGGAGCTTCAAGGGCTCATGCTGTCAAGACAATTTCATCTCATGGAATGAAAATATCAGAACAGAAACTCTCAGTAGCAGTGTTCAGATCGAACCGGAGTCGAACAATGATGCCTAAAGAGCCAGAGAATATATGCTGCATGGAGATAGAACAGGTGTAGTTTAGTTTAATTACAGTTATAACTTATTTGTTATATGAACACAACAGTTGGTACAGATCCATCCTTGAGTAACAACTTTTTAGCAAAGGCTGCTTTGTACTGACACTCATTCACAAAGCAGTCTGGTGTAAAATGATTTGCGCAAACATAAACGCATTTAGGTAGATTGGGGGGCACATTCCCTTCAAAAACAAAAGTAATCCACCGCGTGCGTCTTCAGCAGCTGAGATGTCAGGAGTAAATGATGAATGCTATGTTCATTCTTACATCCAACAACAAAACACATCAATCGCTTAGGAGACATTCTTGTCTACAGCTGCTCCGGCATCAAAACAATGGCGGACTGTGTACAGCTCACTCAGGGCGGGTCTATGCTAAAACGGCAGTGTCAGTCAACAGTTGTGGGAGGGGCTTTTGCAAAAGGACGCCACATTGCCCAGAATCTGAAAATGGCTTATTCTGAGACACTGCTAATGATTTATGGGGATTTAAAAAAATAGCCCTGAGTGGATTATCATTATACGGTGGTTGTGTACACATACTGCCAACACACATTTATGTTCAAACACCATGTAAAAGTGAATTTTGCATAATAGGTGCCCTTTAAGCTATGTGTTGCTTATTTTGTGTAACGCACTTTGAGAATCTGCTTTTAAAGGCGCTTTATAAAATAAAGATTATTATTATTATTATTAATTGAATTAAATTGAAACTCATTTTTGTTTTAGAACAAAACCCAATTTGCTCTGTGTCAAGCTTCTCACCTGTGTGAATTTAGATCACAACTGTATTTTGAGCATGGCTTTCAGTTGGAATCCCAGCATCTTGTGGATCATGGTGTCCAGACACAGGCCCCTATCCTGTGTTTCTCATCATCCCACAATCCCAAGCATTACCTCCCTAAGCCTTCCTCACCCACCCATATGAGACCTCACTAATCTTCAAAGAGACCACACCATTGGCTCCAAAATGAATACCCTTAGTACAGCATGTGCACCAGGAAAAACCTGATCTATGCCATTTTTTTTGTCAAATCCCCCAGTGCAGACAGAGCCCCACTAGCAGCAATGGCAATAGCAGCACAATTAAAGATTGTTTCCAAACCATACAAAGGTAGAGGACATACGAAGCTAGAGGACATACAATAAATTGTGAACCTCAGCAATCAAGTCAATAAAATAATGTTTGGCTTCTTTGGTTTTCTGTATAGTTGTAAAAGATTATTATTTTTTCTGATCGCATTTGATACTGCTAGCAACACATAAATAATACATTGCACCTTTAAAGGGCACCTATTATGACCCTTTTCACAAGATGTAAAATAAGTCTCTGATGTCCCCAGAGTATGTATGTGAAGTTTTAGCTCAAAATACCCAACAGATATTTTTTTACAGCATGTTTAAATTGTCATTTTTTAGGGCTCAGAAAAACGCGCTGTTTTAGTGTGTATCCCTTTAAATGCAAATTAACTGCTGCTGCCGGCCCAGGGGGCGGAGCCTCACGAGCTCGCACTTCAGTCAGGACAATCTCATCTGATAATATCAAAACAGAAACTCTCAGTAGCGTGTTCATTTTGACTCGGAGTCGGACAATAATGCCCACAGCGCCAGAGAATATATACTGTATGGAGATTAAACAGGTATAGTTTAGCTTAATTATGGTTATAACTTATTTGTCATCTGCTTTTATCCACTATTAATACAAGCCTGCTGTAGCAGACCTCGTCCGAATGATGACCAAAATATACTGATGAGTTCAGTGAAGTTTATTGTACATCACACAAAAGATGAAGCGTTAGTTTTACTCCAGAGAATCACTGTAAGAACAGCTAAATAAACACAGTATAAGATGTGAGCATTAAAGTCTTATCCATAAACTCTCTCTCTCTCCCTTTCATTATCATGGAACATACACAGCGAAGTACACAAAACACTCGTTACAACTAACAGCAAACAAATATATACACACCTTTTCAGTCTGTGCTTAATAAACTGGTACACTGTAAATCCGTAAAACTATTCGATGAGCTGTCATAAAGTGTGCGCTCTCACTTTCATTTCTGCCGTGGTCAGTAACGTTAGTCCTGTCGCTCTGGAGAGTGTAATCTGGATCACGAACAGTTGGTACAGATCCATCCTCGAGTAAGAACGAGAGTAAATGAAGACTGATATGTTCATTCTGACATCCAACAACAAAACACCTCAATCGCTTAGGAGACATTCTTGTCTACAGCTGCTCAAGCGTCGAACAATGGCGGACTGTGTCCAGCTCACTCAGGGCGGGTCTATGCTCAAACTGAAGTGTCACTCAACAGTCGTGGGAGGGGCCTGCGCAATTCTACGTCACATTGCGCTGAATTCTGAGACAGTGCTTACGATTTATTGAGATTGTAAAAAAACCACTGGGTGGATTTTTATCATTCTAGGGTGGTTTTGCTCACACACTGCCAACACACATTTATGTTCAAACACCATGTAAAAGTGAATTTTGCATAATAGGTGCCCTTTAATGTTAATGTTTTGTTATTATGTATGTATAGTATGTCTAGTTCTTATGCATATCAGAAAGGGCTGTCAGTCAACTATTTTTTTTTAAACTGATCAATTGTAAAATTGTTCAATGAACACATTAATTTCAGACATTTTAATGAAAAAAATTAAATAAACAGCCTGTGTAATAGTTAGTTTCATGGGCTATTATGCTAGCCTGGGAAAACCCAGACAACTTCCGGCAAATTTAGATTTGCTCTGCAAGTAGTCTGGCAAAGAGCCCATTCAAGCCCATTTCTAATCCCTCGAAATCGCGGCACCAATCAGAAACGCTGGGGCGGGCTTTACACGATGACGATCGCTCTGATTGGTTTTAGGTCTATCCAATTGTGCCCAGAGGCATTTGAGCGACGTTCGTTGGTGAAGCGCAGCAACTTTTAAATGCATTATTATATTAAAATTGCAAACGCATGAGGACAGTCTCCATGAAAGACCCACTGGCAGATGAACGTGCTACTACATTTCTCTCCAAAACGGTAGGAAATGAAATTAGATTTAATAGAGGATTTTAACTGTGACAAGATGATTGACAGGGCAGTTTACGTGACAGGATGCACGCGACAGATCCGTCCGATAAAGATGACGAAGTAGTATGTCCCAAAGCTTGCCTACTTTTTTGCTACACATTCAAAAGTAAATACCTTTTCACAAAAAGAGTACATACTTTTATGGCGTAGTGTAACTTAGGCGAATTGGGACACAGCATATGGCTTTACACGATGACGATCGCTCTGATTGGTTTTAGGTCTATCCAATTGTGCCCAGAGGCATTTGAGCGACGTCCGTTGGTGACGCCCCTTTGGAAATGAGTTATTAATGGAGCTTTGCCAGACCATAACTCAGTTACTACTGAGAATGGTCTGGTTTTAACCAGGCTACTATTATGCATTTATTTATTAGGGATGCACGATATATCGACCACATATCGATATCGGCCGATAAATGGTCATTTTTGATGTTATCGTTATCGATCCGATAAGAAAATAAGGCCGATATATCAAAGCCGATAGATAATAGATTATATACTTCAGTTGAGAGATGCGCGCTGTTCGCCATGATGGTTTTGAATGATTGGAATCACTTCGAAAACGAAGATTTAAGTGCAACATGTGCAGCACAAACCTGTCACATAGGCTTCATAACATTATAATAAGAACACGCCTGTAAAATAATGTTGTGAATTCGTGTTCGCCAGTGTTTCAGCGCGACGAGCGCATTGTGGCGGAAAGAGCGCGTATGGAGTTAAGCCTTCATGACAAACACAGCCAAGTTCGCTTGAGCATTCACAGCATTTTGTGCCGTTGTAATATGTTATTTATGTGTGTATATGTCTGATTAATCTAATATAGGATGCGTTTGGTTGAGTTAATGAACGATGTTTAGTTGCCGTGTTTCAGCGCGTTGTTGTGGGAATAGCGCGTCCAGAACAGGGATTACACGTTCTGACCAGCACAGTTAAGTTTGCTTGTGCATTCATGTCATTTTGTGCAGATATATGATAAGTCGTAATACTTAGTTTATGTAACATAAATATCTGATTAATCTCACATAGGGTGCGTTTCGGTGATTTAAACAAACCTGCTAGAAAAGTTATTTAGTTTCCAGGTGCTCGTTCTCTTCAGCTTCATCGCGCGCATGATCAAACGGCAATGCAAAACATTAAAAGATATGATTGGGACTGTCATATTATTATAATTGTATACACTATTGTAATAAAAAGTTGTACATTCTTTGGTTTAGTTACATTCTTCAGCAACCGTTGAGTTGATTAACCTTCTGGCAAAGCGATTCAGTTTAATGTTCGTTGCTTCATCTGAAACAGTAAGCCTAATATTAAAGATGTTTACTATTACTGTAATAGTAAAAAAAATTAATTCTATTTTCAAAAACATTGATGCATTATTAATAACTAGCATTTTTTTGTTCTCGTATTATTCAATATGGTTTGATTAAAATAATTTCCTTATTGTCCGTGCGGAGGCGATTCCATTTTATTTATCCATGGCACATGCATTTTGTTTCTTTATATGCAGCCCAATGTTATCCAATGACTTGTTTGCATTATTTAGTTTTTTTTTGTTGTTGTTAGGCAATACTTTTTATTTTAAATTTTATTTTTATTTATTTTACTCCTAAAAACTGAAGTTTGAAGTCTGAACTTAAAAATAAAATGTGGCACTGGCATATCATTTATTCTCCAAGTGAAATAATTTACCTATTTTTCAGGGGTGAATGTCTGTCTACATTTGTAAAATGATACATTTATGGTAGAATCAAATGTTGTTTTGTTTGTCTTGTGTATTGCCTTATCTACAACACATGAGTGTAATACGGTAAAGGCAGAACAGGAGGCTGATTTGGATTTCTCTTCAGTAAAATTAAAGTGTAAATATATCAGGCGAAAAATGTGTATATACATCGGTATCGGCATCGGACAAGATTAGTTTGAAAATATCGGCATATCGAATATCGGCCAAAATCCAATATCGTGCATCCCTATTATTTATGAATAATATTGAAACTAAATTCATCCAATATTAGTTCATCCCATTTCATTGTTTAATGAATATTTCAATGAATTCTGTCATAAATTCATAAATTTCACAGTACCCATTTCAAATACATGCATTTTGACAGTTTTTTTTATCTGTATGCTTTTAAGAAGGAATGGAATGGGAAAATGGTGTCAGATTTCGTCCTGTTTTTTTGTTTTTTTGTGGAATGGTTTGTGTGAGATTGTCCTCAGATTGAGCCAGAGATGTCCAGCATGTGTTGAAGCCCATATAAGGCTGAAACAATGGTCATTATTGTTAACCTGATATAAACAGCCCTATTATTTACAGTTTGTCATGGCTGTTCCAAAATGCTGATGTCAGTGAGAATGCTGTCTGATGTGTACACTCCATTCAGATTTCTCTTCCTGAATCCTCTCTCTGTCTCAGCAAAAACATAAACTTGTTTTTGTGGATGCCTATCTGTCGAATTGTGGATGTTGATTAAGTTAAAGCTACAATATGTCATTTTTTTTTCACCGCTATGGGTTGCTAACCTCTTACAATAACAAAGGCGTAGGTTGATGACGCATAAGCGGAATTATGGAACTTGTTGTCATGCTGATGGATCTAATAATTTTTATGGATGAGTGAATACATTGATGTTTTTAACATGCTGTGGTATGAAGCATGGCACGATTGCTAATGAGAGACAGATATCAGCGCCACACGCAAGTCCCTATAAAGGAATTCCTATAAAGGAATTTTCCTATAAAGCGATTCCTATAAAGGAATAAGGACATTTCATTCTTCTGAACTACCCGCTAGTGCAGAATTACTACTCACACAGGTCAGTTTATTTGACGAATTAAACTTGTGAGGTAACGCAGCGCTGTTTCACTTGGTCTACACTATCACACTAAACTGCATTTGAGTGTGTTGACAGTTATAATGTTATGTGTTAGTTTAAGCTGTTAGCTGTATGAGACTAGCAGTAAGCTAGATCAACATTAGAATAACATTCTGATCATATTCTAGCATTTAATCATGTTGAGCTATTTAACATTGATTAGTTTTATGTACATTTGCTCACCTGTCTAATAAAGTACATGCAAGAACAGCATCTCTGTCAAGTCGAAGTTAGTGTCGGCAACTCGAAAACGCCACAGCGATATTGATCCTCGTTTTAGTTCTCCTTTTGTCCCAAAGTCTGCTTGCCATGATCCATAATGTTTGAACGAAACAACAACAGCGTGAGTGTGCCGCTAGACGTAACGCAGTTGTCCACATCTGTCGCCATGGTTACTTTGGCAGTACGAGCAGAAACCAGGGGTAACGCGGATATTACGTCATTGACAGGCGACAATGACCAGGGACGAAACATTATTTAAAATAGGAATTTCTCTGAAAAATTTAAAATCTTTGGGAACTTTTGGGATATTGTAAGTACACAACTGCAGGAAATATATCACACTGTGCAAGTGATTTTTGGATATTTTGGAGGGAGAGGGAGAGGGAGAATGACTGGTGTTGTTTATTGTAAGTGTTTGTTGCCTTTTTGGACTTGTTGCCTTCCACCTGCACTGTCTATTCCTCTGTCTCCTCCTCTACCCTTTTCGCCACCTTCTCTGGGCCAGCATCCTCTAACCTGGCCTTTTTAGGGGACTTTCCTCTCAGGGCGAATGAGAGGATGCTTAATTGTTTTTTACCTGACATCTTTGAAAGACAGATGCAATGATTAATGCATCCATGGCCAGGATATAATTATAAAATATGACATGATTTTAAAAGTGACCTATAACATCGACTATGCAATAAACTTTAATTTATTTAGTGCTAATAAAATTATTAAGCCTATTTGGAGAGAGAGATGTTTATAATGTGACAATATGTCAGTCATCATGTGATAACGAAAATATGACTAGGCCTAGACTACTAGTTCTGAGCAGGTGTTGTCAGTGAACAGGCTGTAAAACTGTTGGCTAAGTTACAGACAGTCATGAAAAACTGATGCTAATTATCTGGGAAACATTCTCTAACAGCAGTCAAGTTGTCACTGTTTGTGTCAAACAAGTTGTGAATTTGTTGTAACATTAAAACAGGAGATTATGACTTACTCTGTGCTCAAAGTGATGCTCGGAGTGGTTTCCTCTGTGAACGAAACTTTCAGAAGACTGTAGCAGAATCACATGAACAATTCCAGGATATGCTTTTTTTTTTCATTGGTTGTTGCGTTAAATCTTACCCAGATACAATAGTGCTATTTTCTGATTGGCTATTGTGTAGCCCCTTTCTTTTTTTTGATAGGCTGATAAGTGGCAGCTAAGAATTCCAGGGGAGACGCGCTTTGATTCCTGCCGGTTCCATAGTGAGAGCCAGATAAATTTTGGCCGCTGCGGCATATTAAATATGTTATAAATAGTTTTTCCGCGTGAGAAATACAATGTGTGGCGGGAGTGCGTGACATAAGACCAAAATGAGTGACTGTCACGGTCGATGCGTGACACTTGAGAGCCCTGAAGATATTTTGAAGTATGTAGGTAACCAGACAGTTGATGGACCCCATTGACTTCCATAGTAGGAAAAAAAATACTATGGAAGTCAATGTACAACATCAACTGTTTGGTTACCGAAAATATTCTTCAAAATATCTTCTTTTGTGTTCACCAGAAGAAATTAATTCATAAAACAAATATGAACTATTGCTTTAATGTTACATTTTAAAATGTACATATTATTTTAGAAAAGTATCTGGAGCGGAAAACCAAATTTCATTTTACCTCGTTCGATTTTGCATGCGTTCGGTGTCTCTGTGGCACTTGCGGCTATAGAGATCAATATTGTTTTCGTCAACGATGACGATAACGAAATGATTTCGTTGACGCATCTTTTTTTTATGACGATAACGCGACGATGACTAGCTAAAAATGGCTCTAAGGTGACTAAAACACGACGAGACGTTTTCGAGTTTTCGTTGACGAGACGAGACGGAACGAAAATGATTTTAAGTCTGACGTTCACAATGCATGTAATTTCTGCCTATTTTGCGTGAAATCTGTCTGTTTTGAGCTAAAAAAGTGTCAGCAATGCTGCCGCTTCCTATCCTTGTTTTGGGTACGCCCACCACCCGGCTGCCGCCATGCCGCGCACCAGATTCCACACAACAACACTGCGGCTGCGGCTAGTCACTCGCCACACATCTTCGATATGAGGCGCTGGACTGGACAAAAGCGAAACGAACTGCGCGAGCGAGACCGAGTGTGTCCGAGCATTAGTTTAGTATGCTAATTGGTACAAAGTAATATATAATTATTACATAACTTAGATTATAACATAAATTATAACATAAATTATTATTTAACTAATTATATAATAAAGCCACAATTGCCAAAGTAAGAATGTTTTTATTCCTGGCTTTTTTGGAGTAAAACAGTGATTACCACTTTATCTGTGTGTAATGTTGTAGTAGCTCAAATTGAATTGAGTTACAACACTCGAATTGCAACACTTGCTACAACCTGTCAAACCTAAGCCCATTTCCAATACTTTTTAACCTAAATTAATTTGTTAAAGACTACTTTTTCTTTTTTTTTTTACTAAAATTGACTAAAACTTGACTAAAACCTTTTTGTGTTTTCGTCGACTAAAACTATCAAGTTTATAAGTGACTAAAATGTGACTAAAACTAAAAAGCATTTTCGTCCAAAAGACTAAGACTAAAACTAAAAGGGCTGCCAAAAACAACACTGATAGAGATATATGCTTATATGCTTATGCCTGCAGTTTTAACACACAAATGTTTGTTTTATTATTCATACCACAACAATAAATGTCTTTTATAGAAATTTTATATTAAAATAAAAAAATTAAAAGTAAAAAAAGCAAACTGTCTCTTCATTTTAAATGAATAGCATTATATTTGTGTCTGGAAACTTGAAAAATGTGTTTTATTGGTGTCTAAGAAAAGTTAAAATATCTATAGGGGTGTGCCATATCATACCGTCCACGATAATACCGGTATACATTTTTACATGATAAAAAAGTGTCATATCGTGATATCACTGATATAGCGACGCAATGACGTATGGCGCATTACGTTCCCTAGCACGCACAATAACAACACCTGTCTGAGCGTGAGAGCAGCAAGTCAGCCTCCAATGACGATTTAGTACCTAAAAAGGAACTACTTCAATAGTATTTTAATAATTCCCGCAGGTCTACCACTTATAATGCGGGAAATTCCCCCGCAAACATTGATTTTACAAACCGCGTGAGTGTTCAGCGGTGCCGCGTCTTCTCTCTCTCGCTCTCAAAATGGGTTGCACAAGTCAAGCGTCAATACCACACTCTTCTGTTTAGCAGTCAGGACATGACGGAATTGTCTTTTGTCACTTGCATCGTAACTAAAGTTTATCATTTTCACTTCTTTTTAAGTCTTATCAGTTTAAACATTTGCGATTTTAAACTATTCAGTACTTTCGCGCGCTCTCGGAGAGATGTTTACTCTGCGTGCATACATACAGTAAAGCCGTCTCACAAACAGCTCGCGAGTAACAAAAGTTCTTTTTCGCGGATTATATCGCTTTAACGGGGGGAAAAACACGCAAAATTGTGTAAAAATTCCGGTCATGGTTAGTATATTCGTAAACAGTCGGTTATGTCTGAAATAAGCATAAAACGCGTGTGACAGACAGTAAAAAAGTAATGGATCCGGGCACTAGCTCTAAAAGTGACAGCAGCCATGTGTCTGTCATTAATGTTGTTATCAAAACAACAAAAGATAGCTTTCATTGTAAGGAATCAGAATTAATAGCCTATGTATTTAATTTAGTCAGGACTCAGGACTAGTGTTATTTTACATTTGATTACCTTATTCAGTTTCTGTAGTATTTCTGAATAGTGTTAGACCTACCCAAAAACTTTTCTCTTTATTTGTATCTTTATTATTTTGTATATATTTTTTGCTACTTTTTTCAATTTAATTCAAAGATTGAAATCAAGCTTCCTTGTGTTGTGTAAACTCTTAAAAACAAAATTACCCAATTGTGAAAACACAATGAGTGAGCAAACATTTAGGTGAGATAAATGTAATAAAAAAAATTGTCTAAATTTTTTATTTTTTTATATCTTCATAAATATCATTATCGCAAATATTCTTGAAATATCGTGATATAATTTTGAGGCTATATCGCCCACTATGTATTTATCCGACCGAACTACAAACTTTCCACTGATGTCTGTGAAAAAGGGATGCGCTCGACAAGCTTGCATGTCTGTGTCGCTGCGCGATCAATCCACTGTGCGTTTTTTCACTTATCAGCTCACGCAGCACCGTTATATAAGTGTTACTATATTTTGTTTCATATTTCACTTATTAGATACATTTACTTCATAGACAATCTTCTCTTTTATCCCCATTATACTCTTTGTTGTCAGTGTTTCTTTGTCTGGACACAAACACTGTACACACTCTGTGTGGTATCGGAGCATTTTTATGAGTACGAGTACACGCACACAGTATCGGGCATGATACCGATACTGGTATGTGTGTATCTAACGGCGATCTCATAAATCTAAAATCAAAAATACGATTAATGTGGTTTGGAATTGGTCAAATGTGGCAAAAAAAAAAAAAAAGATCAGAAAATGAATGTGCCTAATAATTCTGTATGCACTGTACATGGACATAACTGGAGTAGCCAGAGCGAGTTGAATGACGCTTTAAAAAATGATGTTGTTCCATTTGCAGAATTACCGGACTTGCATCCTTCCGTCCTCGGGAGTTTGTTCTCCTGAGTCAAACTTGTCAAGTCCAAACTAACCAGGACGCAAACGAACTTTGCGTACTTGATATTGAGAAACGCCCTAGAGGTAGGGGCTCTGATGGCATTGTAGGGGGTGTAATTTGTAGGGGCGTGGTTTGTAGTACTGTCGGACGCAGTCGGACAAACTTGTAAATAGTCTGTCTGGTGCGGTTCAAATGAGTATATAACTGAATTTGTGCTACCTTTTTTATCTTTGGATGATAACTCAAGGTTAGTTTCACTTTCGCTTTTATTTCGTCACTGCATACACACATTTTTTCCTCCTCGTGTTTGAGTTCTCTTTGCCAGTAGTTTACAATGTGCAGTAGGAAATGACATACTTTGAAGTGCAAGCTAAAAGCTGACTGGCTGTTGTCGCGCTTACAGTGCATCCATAATTATTATGCAAGTAGATATTCTGATCATATTTTTTATTTCCCAAGCACATTTTACCCATTCCAAACCACATTAATCTTGATAACTACTATTCATTTTGTATTTAATCATTTATAAGTGATATGTAATTGTTACTGAAGGCCGGAAGTGAAAAACGCTTTATATTCAGGTGTGCATAATTATTAAAGGGATACTCCACTTTATTTGGAAATAGGCTCATTTTACAACTCCCCCAGAGTTAAACAGTTGAGTCTTACCATTTTCGAATCCAGGCGCTGCGTCATATCATTACGCCTGCTGCACCCATGGTACGGCAGCAAAGTTTCTTGATTATTACGCAGGAATTAGAGTATAGTTCCTAGCCATATCAGCCTAGAAAATCGCAACTTTAAATTTTCCGTCGGTCTTAGTACACGATGTAACTACAGAAGAGTAAAGTTTTAAATAGGAAAAATATCGAAACTCTTTGGTCATTTTTTTGAGACATGCTAATGGTCCTGTCCGATTCAATGACCTATGCTAAGCTATGCTAAAAGTGGTACCGCCAGACCCGGAGATTGGCTAAATGGATTCGAAAACGGTAAAACTCAACTGTTTAACTCTGGGGGAGTTGTAAAATGAGCCTATTTCCAAAAAAAGTGGAGTATCCCTTTAACCCTCTGGGGTCTGAGCTGTTTTCTGGCCCTGGAGGTGTTCTGACATGCTCTGACATTTGTGCTTATTTTTGTTACTTGTGACATTTTCATGGCTAAAGTCTGATTACACTGTATTTAGCACAAACTCTGCTACAATAATATATCAGCAGCATGTATGTAAAAGTTTGTAGTTTTGAGTTAATGACATTTATGCGTGGTTTGTGAAAATACAAAAAATAAATTGTCACTGAAATAAGGCCATGAAACCCATACTGATTATTTCTTCACAAGACTTTTGAAAATTGTATCACGTAGCCTAGAACATTTGCTACAAAACTATGTGAAAATCATCCTGACTGCTCATTCAGATAAGACAATATATGGATTTAAAATTTGTAAGACGTGTTTTCTGTAATGCGAAGAGGCGTGATCACATCATTAATATGTATGGCTTTCACACCTGAGAAAGACAAAGACACTCCCCTAATGCCCTATTAGGAGCTATCAGGCCCTATCATTCTGAGCAATCTTGCACAAAGAATGATGAGATTTAAAAAAGAATGGCTTTTAGATTGTTTGGATTTATTTACAACACAACATAATCCAAAGATACACAACAAATGACAAAAAAGCACATTATTGAACACAATGATCCAAAGACAGAAACCTTTGTGCCATTCCTAAAAAAATTGTACATACCTTTCATTTCCAAGGTGTTTGATTTTCACTTTACCATGTTCATGTACAGAGACTCATGTGAATGTTGAAGTCAACAGGACTCATCCGTGGGGCATCTGGTCCCTGTAAAAAAAAAAACACACACACAAAAAAAAAAAAATTCCCTTGAACATACTGATATCAAGAGAAACTATAGGGCTGCACGATTTTGGGAATAGATTTTATATTTTTCTGGTTAAATTTGCTTTTTAAAATTCACAGAATACACACAAATGTTTCCAATAATGTATAATGAACACCAGGTTTGTTGTGCTTTGTAGGCGTAGCGCGCAGTGCTGCATAAAATAATAATAACAATAACCTAAGCAGCCTATAAATCTTCCAAAATATTTCAGTAACAACTACGTTAGAGAAAAATATATTGATTATCATATGTTACTTCAAATGTTTCCATTCGTTATTATATGAAATGAGATTAGAGTAAAAACATGAAGCCTTTGTTTAGTGCGTTTTGCTTTTCAAACCCACAGCACGCTCCAAAATATGATACATTCAAATGCAGAGCGTGCTCCAAAATATGATGCATTCAAACGCAGAGCGCGCTCCAAAATATGATGCATTCAAACGCAGAGCGCACTTCAAAATATGATACATTGAAACGCAGAGCGTGCTTCAAAATATGATACATTCAAACGCAGAGCGCGCTCCAAAATATGAAACATTCAACGCAGAGCGTGCTCCAAAATATGATACATTCAATCGCAGAGCGCGCTCCAAAATATGATACATGAAACGCACGGCGCGCTCCAAAATATGAAACATTATGGTTACCATATTATACATATCTACGTTTGAGCAGATATCCACAAACACAGTATAGTAAACACGGGTCTAAATATTATTATATTCACCTTATATCTAGCAACAGTTCAACTGCAATGTGAAGTTTATGCAACAATAACATAAACTAATAATTAAGAATTTCTTACCTTACATCTTTCTTTGTCTTCAAATCGCGTTCTTCTAATTCTTCTGAGGTAAATCCAAGTGAAACAGCAGAGCACACAGTCTTCCAAACTCGATGAAAAGCAGAGTAAGTTACCGAAGCCTCTGATTCTTTGTTTTGAGGTAATGAGGGCGTTTACAGATCTGCCTTCGTCCGCGTGGATCATTAGCATGTCAATCGCTCGTGTGCGTGGTCACATTAGAGTTAATTAGGACGCGTTTGAGAAACTGTACATGCCGCTGCTTTCATACGGATTACTTAAACAGAGAATATTTGTTTTTTAAATAATTTACATACTTTAAAAATAGAGACTCCAAGCGTTGGATAGACATGGGTTTCAAGTCTATGTTTCAAACATTCGCTGAGTTACAGGTCATTTTCTTTCGAGTTTCACATTGAGAGAGACAGCAGAACGCGCATCATGTTTATTTTCTTTGTTTTACGAAAAACACAACATTTTGTTTTTATTATGAGTGTACACAAATAAAAGAAGACATTTAACAGTTTTGAATTATGTACAACACAAGCATGTAAGATCAAAATCAACAGAGTATTTTGAGTCTCTTTTGCACTGATCTGAAAAAAAAACGAGCCTATCACAAGCAGGTTTTCTTTTACAGTTAAAATGGGCCAAAAGAGAGATTTATCTCACTTTAACTTATTTAACTTATTTATTCTGTTTCCTGTACAGGAATGTAGTCTTCTGGTCCGAGTCATTTGTTTGTCACATGACAGATGCTTAGGCTATGTACAGGAAATAGAAATTATTAGTTTACCTCTCAAGTCCCTACTTTAATTTGTTGTGACAGCTGTACACTATAATGGAGACACTAGACTAGATACTAAATACATAACAATGAGTTAATGAATGAATGTGCTTTTATTGCCGAGTGTGCTTGCACACAAGGAAGAATTCTTGATGGCAGAAGTTGGTAGCACTTTATTTTACAGTCCTGTTCCACATTTTCACATTATGTACTTTTTATAGTGATAACAATAACTGTGTAATAACTAGGTACTAACCCTGAACCCACCCTTAACCCTAACCTTAACCCATATAGTTGCCTTATATTACCCAGTACTTTCGTAGGTAAGAACGCTGTAAGTACATGTAAGTGCATGTGCTGTAAAATAAAAGGACAACCCAGAAGCTTTCAACGCACAGTAAAATAATATATTTTACAATATTTACAGTATCACTGTTATTATTATTATTAAGTTGGCTTGAGAAAGCCAACATATTGAAATCCTATTTAAACTTATTAAGTTGGCTTGAGAAAGCCAACATATTGAAATCCTATTTAAACTTATTATTAATATTATTATTATTATTATTATTCTTCTGTGAAAAACTGTTGACTCTAACTCGTCCTAGAGCTTTAACTCTACATACTCCAAACTCGGCTCAGACACTCAAACTGATCTGAAGTTAGTTGCTTTCCCTTTTCAGACTGATCGGACTTACGGTTTTCCTACAAATGACGATCAAAACTCGGAAAAACTCCCATTGACTTAACATTGGGCATTCTAAAAAAATTCAAACTCACCAACCGACAAAAATTTAAATCTAAATCCCTTGAAGACTAATTCAAACTGCCATTCTATATATATTAGCCAATGAAACTCATTTAAACTAATAAACTCTAATCTCATACACTTATAAACTAATTAACTTAAATTTAATAACTAATTAACTAATAAACTCATGAATTCATATACTTATGAACTCTTAAACTCATAAATTAATAAACTCTGAACTCTAAACTCATTTAAACTTATAAACTCTAAACTCAAAAACTTGTACACTTATAAACTCATCAATTTATACACTTATAAACTCTAAACTCATAAACTCTTAGTGTGTGTGTGTGTGTGTGTGTGTGTGTGTGTCTGAGTGTGTGTGTGTGAGCGAGGTAGTCTGTTTGAGTGTGTGTGTGTGTGTGTGTGTGTGTGTGTATCTATCTATCTAACTTATTTATCTATCTATCTCTCTGTCATAAACTTCAAACTACTTTAAACTTTAAACCAATTTAAACTTATTAAGTTTAAAGCTTCCAGCTCCCAAGCAACTCCATAGCAACCAAACTTGAGTATCCTAGCAACCGTTTTGCAAGACCTATATCTCTGTATCAGAACATCGTATAGAGATGAGGTTTGGCTCTTTTGACTCATGCTAGCAAACAGCACTTTCAACATGCTACACATGCTAGCAGTGAATAGCTACATGCTAATAGCGATTAGTTAAGTAAGAACTCTATAAAAACTCCATAGTAACCATCTGTGACAACTACCAACCACCTAGTAACACCATATCAACCGCTCTGAATACCATAGCAACCACCCAGAACACCCTAGCAACCACCTAGCAACCACCCAGAACACCCTAGCAACACCATAGCAACCACACAAAACATCCTAGTAACCACCCATAACACCCTAGCAACCGTCTAGCAACCACCCAGAACACCCTAGCAACCACCCAAAACACCCTAGCAACCGCCTAGCAACCACCCAAAACACCCTAGCAACCACCCAGAACACCCTAGCAACCGCCTAGCAACCACCCAAAAGACCCTAGCAACCACCCAAAACACCCTAGCAACCACCCAAAAGACCCTAGCAACCGCCTAGCAACCACCCAAAAGACCCTAGCAACCACCCAAAATAGCCTAGCAACCACCCAAAATACCCTAGCAACCACCCAGAACACCCTAGCAACCACCCAAAATACCCTAGCAACCGCCTAGCAACCACCCTAAATATCCTAGCAACCGCATAGCAACCACCCAGAATACCCTAGCAACCACCCAAAACACCCTAGCAACCACCCAGAACACCCTAGCAACCACCCAAAATACCCTAGCAACCACCCAGAACACCCTAGCAACCGCCTAGCAACCACCCAAAAGACCCTAGCAACCACCCAAAAGACCCTAGCAACCACCCAAATCATCCTAGCAACCGCCTAGCAACCACCCAGAATACCCTAGCAACCACCCAAAACACCCTAGCAACCACCCAGAACACCCTAGCAACCGCCTAGCAACCACCCAAAAGACCCTAG
Source organism: Leuciscus idus (assembly GCA_021554675.1). Classification (NCBI taxonomy): domain Eukaryota; kingdom Metazoa; phylum Chordata; class Actinopteri; order Cypriniformes; family Leuciscidae; genus Leuciscus; species Leuciscus idus. The sequence goes on from CM038631.1 coordinate 22,878,563, forward strand.
CAACCACCCAGAATACCATAGCAACCACCCAAAATACCCTAGCAACCGCCTAGCAACCACCCAAAAGACCCTAGCAACCACCCAAAATAGCCTAGCAACTACCCAAAATACCCTAGCAACCACCCAGAATACCCTAGCAACCGCCTAGCAACCACCCAAAAGACCCTAGCAACCACCCTAAATATCCTAGCAACCGCATAGCAACCACCCAGAATACCCTAGCAACCACCCAAAACACCCTAGCAACCACCCAAAACACCCTAGCAACCGCCTAGCAACCACCCAAAAGACCCTAGCAACCACCCAAAAGACCCTAGCAACCACCCAAAATATCCTAGCAACCGCCTAGCAACCACCCAGAATACCCTAGCAACCACCCAAAACACCCTAGCAACCACCCAGAACACCCTAGCAACCGCCTAGCAACCACCCAAAAGACCCTAGCAACCACCTAGCAACCACCCAAAAGACCCTAGCAACCACCCAGGACACCCTAGCAACCACCTAGCAACCACCCAGAACACCCTCGCAACCTCCCAAAATACCCTAGCAACCACCTAGCAACCACCCAAAAGACCCTAGCAACCACCCAGAACACCCTAGCAACCTCCCAAAATACCCTAGCAACACCATAGCAACCACCCATAACATCCTAGCAACCGCCTAGCAAAAAACGTTCTGGTCCAAACTTTCTCAAGCCAACTTAAAGTTTGTCTCGACGAACTTTCGCATCTAGTTATTAATATTATTATTATTATTCTTCTGTGGAAACTATTGACTCAAACTCGCCCTAGAGCTTTAACTCTACATACTCCAAACTCGGCTCAGACACTCAAACTGATCTGAAGTTTTATGCTATATCTTTTCAGACTGATCGGACTTACGGTTTTCCTACAAATGACGATCAAAACTCGGAAAAAGTCCCATTGACTTAACATTGGGCATTCTAAAAAAATTCAAACTCACCAACCGACAAAAATTCAAATCTAAATCCCTTGAAAACTAAATCAAACTGCCATTCTATATATATTAGCCAATGAAACTCATTTAAACTAATAAACTCTAATTTCATACACTTATAAACTAATTAACTTAAATTGAATAACTAATTAACTAATAAACTCATGAATTCATAGACTTATGAACTCTTAAACTCATAAATTAATAAACTCTGAACTCTAAACTCATTTAAACTTATAAACTCTAAACTCAAAAACTTGTACACTTATAAACTCATCAATTTATACACTTATAAACTCTAAACTCATAAACTCTGAGTGTGTGTGTGTGTGTGTGTGTGTGTGTGTGTGTATCTATCTATCTACCGCTCTGAATACCATAGCAACCACCCAGAACACCCTAGCAACCACCTAGCAACCACCCAGAACACCCTAGCAACCACCCAAAATATCCTAGCAACCACCCAAAAGACCCTAGCAACCACCCAAAACACCCTAGCAACCGCCTAGCAACCACCTTAAAAGACCATAGCAACCACCCAAAACACCCTAGCAACCACCCAAAACACCCTAGCAACCGCCTAGCAACCACCCAAAAGACCCTAGCAACCACCCAGAACACCCTAGCAACCACCCAAAACACCCTAGCAACCACCCAAAATACCCTAGCAACACCATAGCAACCACACAAAACATCCTAGTAACCACCCATAACACCCTAGCAACCACCCAGAATACCCTAGCAACCACCCAGAATACCCTAGCAACCGCCTAGCAACCACCCAAAAGACCCTAGCAACCGCCTAGCAACCACCCAGAATACCCTAGCAACCACCCAAAACACCCTAGCAACCACCCAAAACACCCTAGCAACCGCCTAGCAACCACCCAGAATACCCTAGCAACCACCCAAAACACCCTAGCAACCACCCAGAACACCATAGCAACCGCCTAGCAACCACCCAAAAGACCCTAGCAACCACCCAGAATACCCTAGCAACCACCCAAAACACCCTAGCAACCACCCAAAAGACCCTAGCAACCACCCAGAATACCCTAGCAACCACCCAAAACACCCTAGCAACCACCAAAAAGACCCTAGCAACCGCCTAGCAACCACCCAGAATATCCTAGCAACCACCCAAAACACCCTAGCAACCACCAAAAAGACCCTAGCAACCGCCTAGCAACCACCCAAAAGACCCTAGCAACCACCCAAAACACCCTAGCAACCACCTAGCAACCACCCAAAAGACCCTAGCAACCACCCAAAAGACCCTAGCAACCACCCAGAACACCCTAGCAACCGCCTAGCAACCACCCAGAATACCTTAACAACCGCCTAGCAACACCATAGCAACCACCCAGAACACCCTAGCAACCGCCTAGCAACCACCCAAAATACCTTAGCAACCGCCTAGCAACAACATAGCAACCACCCAGAACACCCTAGCAACCGCCTAGCAACCACCCAGAATACCCTAGCAACTGCTTAGCAACACCATAGCAACCACCCAGAATACCCTAGCAACCGCCTAGCAACACCATAACGACCACCCATAACATCCTTGCAACTGCCTAGCAAAAAACATTCTGGTCCAAACTTTCTCAAGCCAACTTAAAGTTTGTCTCGACGAACTTTCGCATCTAGTTAGTGGTGCTTTTTCAAAGCAACACTATTGTTATCCTCCAAATAACAAATAACAAAAGTTTGGCGCGTAACTCGCCCCGCACCGTTTGTCACAGACCCCTGAGTGAGGTGTCAAATCGAGCGGCTCATTGAGGAGAGGTGTGCTATATCTTTTCTAAGCGATCGGATGTACGATGTTCGCACAGCAGACGAAAAGGCGGCCAAAAAAATCCCATTGACTTTACATGGGGAGTTCTAAAAACATTTGAATCCCAACTGCCGTTTTCACACACACAGACTCCAAAGGGCCTGACACCCCTGCGTCTCTCCCTCTCTCTCTCCCTCAGAGGATTTATATTATCAAGCAGCCAATAAGTAATGGCCTAAAATCTTCATAGCCACACCCTAGCAACCAGTTACAGCACCCTAGCAACCACTCTGAGCTCCCTAGCAACCACCCTAAACCAATAAATAATATAAAAACATTTTTTTTACATTTTTTAAAGCAATATCACACTCGTAGCCTTGCGATATTGCTCCATGCTTGTGCCTATTCGGCCGTCCTGAAGGAACTCGTTATTAAAGATTTTAAGAACTCTATAAAAACTCCATAGTAACCATATTTGACAACTACCAACCACCTAGTAACACCATAGCAACTACCAAAAATACCTTAGCAACCACCCTGAACACCCTAGCAACGTCTAGAAATGCTCTAGTAACCACCAAAAAACTCTAGCAACTACCCAGAACACCCTAGCAACTGCCTAGCAACACCATAGCAACCACCCAGAACACCCTAGCAACCACCTAGCAACGCCGTAGCAACCACCAAGAATACCCTAGCAACTGCCTAGCAACCACTAATAATACCCTAACAACTGCCTAGCAACCACCCAGAACACCTTAGCAACTGCCTAGCAACCACCCAGAACACCCTAGCAACTGCCTAGCAACGCCCTAGCATCCACCCAGAATACCATAGCAACTGCCTAGCAACACCATAGCAACCACCCAGAACACCCTAGCAACCACCTAGCAATGCCCTAGCAACCACAAAGAATACCCTAGCAACTGCCTAGCAACCACTAATAATACCCTAGCAACTGCCTAGCAACCACCCAGAACACCTTAGCAACTGCCTAGCAACTGCCTAGCAACCACCCAGAACACCCTAGCAACGCCCTAGCATCCACCCAGAATACCATAGCAACTGCCTAGCATCATCATAGCAACCACCCAGAACACCCTAGCAACCGCCTAGCAACACCATAGCAACCACCCAGAATAACCTAGCAACTGCCTAGCAACTACCCAGAACACCTTAGCAACTGCCTAGCAACCACCCAGAACACCCTAGCAACTGCCTAGCAACGCCCTAGCATCCACCCAGAATACCATAGCAACTGCCTAGCAACACCATAGCAACCACCCAGAATACCCTAGCAACTGCCTAGCAACCACCCAGAACACATTAGCAACTGCCTAGCAACACCATAGCAACCACCCAAAACTCCCTAGCAACCACCTGGCAACAGCATTTTGTTAAAAACATGCTAGCAACATGTTAATCATGCTAGCAAAAAATGCTAATAATGCTAACATCATGCTACCAACATGTTAATCAAGCTAGCATCATGCTAGCAACATGCTAATCATTTTAACATCTAGCTAAAACATGCTAGCAAAATGCTAATCATGCTAGCATCTTGTTAAAAGCATGCTAGCAAAATGCTAATCATGCTAGCTTCATGCTACCAACATACTAATAATGCTAACAACATGCTAATCTTGCTAGCATCATTCTAACAACATGTTAATCATGCTGGAATGTGGTATATCATGGTATCACAACATTTTAATTGCAACTGCAAGCACCACTTCACATTTTCTTCAGGAAATGTACATTCTAGTTATTATTATTATTGTCATTGTCATTATTATTATTATTATTATTTATTTTTTATTTTTTTTATGTTGTCACTCTATAAAACAATATTGCTCAACACGGTGGATTTTCAAATTATAAAGTCAAATTAAATAGGCTTATAACACGCCCTGGACTATGGCATTTTAGGTCCTGCTAAGGCAGGGGTCTCCAACCTTTTTTTCATTTGAGAGCTACTTTTTAAAAATGAAAGTGGCCGAGAGCTACTCATGTAATGCAATACTTAAATCTCTTAAATAATGTCTCATAACTCTCATATTAACAACTATCCAAACTGTTTTAGACCTAAAATAGTTTTTGTAGGCCTATATATGTCACCCTTAAATGTCAGAGAAAAGAACAGAATCAGAGATAAAAAAAAAAATATAGAAAATTGTACTTTGCATATTATACTGTAAAACACATTTTTATAGTGCATGATAACTAGAGATGAAATGGCATGAAAATTCATGATTATAGTGACCAAAATGATCACGGTTATCACAGAATCCTGTTCAAAAAGTACTAATACTACACAATAAAATCAATTCACCAAGTTTTATGTCTAAAACCAGCAAATAACAAATAAACTTAGCATCAATATGCACTTTTTGTTTACATAAACATTAAAATAATAACATTAAAAATGATGGCCAGATTTTAAAGGAGTGTCTTGCAACATGTTATCTACTAACATGTACAAGTTCAAATAAAGTTTTGACAAAAAAGTTTTTATAAAAAGATAAACCTCGCATATTTCATTTTTAATATTTCAATTACAAATTTAATGGTGAGTAAATAGTGACTTTTTTTTGTGTGGACAATTCTTTTAGTCAAGAACTTAACCTGTTAGTCACTTTTGAAAAATCCCCAGAAATGGCATACCCAAACTAAACATGAACCCTTTGCACTAAAAGGACAAGTAAGATCTCATTTGAAAGCTGACACTTGGCAGTTTATTGTAAATTTAGAATTAATTATTTTCATAATGAAGAAAATAGTTATAAATAGCTTCAAAGTTTGGTAAAGTTATTAGAAATAAAAAAAAAAATGAAATATCTTCATGAAAATAAAATTTTAATTGGCATTGTATCAATCTAGAATAATCCTGGATACAATATACTGGATTTTTTGGTTGATATTCTGTCTTTATCCATTAAAACAAACCTACCATGAAACTACAAACTTACAAAATCAGCAGGAGATTATTTTCTCCACTGTATAAATGTCAGGAAACGCGATTCCTGGCTGCATGTCAATATCCACAGATCACTGGATCTTTGGTAAGTTGTAAGGAACACTATTTGATATGTGACAGCTGCAAATATGGCTTGACCCCAAAAAAATTCTAACAAAAGGTTTCTCAGTGGTTTACAGTAGTATCAGATGTACTTAAAAACATACTAAAAGTTTACCAAAGTTTGACTCCTAGAAAGGCCCCATTTTCAAAATGGCGGCCGTCAGGACCCAAAATGACCATTACTCCTTTGTATTCCTCCTAGACCAGGAATACTGGTGCCTGATACATGTTTGGGCCATGTAATATTCTAATTAACATATTTGCATGATAGATAAGTGATTACAAGTACAATTATATATTAAAGTAATTGGTTACAAGCATATTTATGCGGAAAATAAGTAAAATTTCCCTTAAGGCGAGACACTACAGGTGAATAGGGTAAAATTTTTAACTAGCAGATATCACCATGAAACTTTCCCAGTTGATTGTCTACTTTAAGATGAGAAAAAAATGTATTACAAGTTTTCTGTAATTTAATGTTTAAATATGCAAATTAGGCATTATCTAATTAAATATGCGCTTATTTGCATATATCTAAAAAAAAAACGAAATCTGAGTATTGGATAAAGCCAGGTGCAAAATAATTTGTTCATTGTGTTCACATATTAGATGGGAAAAAAATTACGGTGTATGTGATGACAGGGTGTAGGGTGCTCCAGCAATCGCGGAGCAGCGGGATGATTTAGAACGCCAACTTTTGTTGAATTTATGAGAAATCTACAGACGCAAACAGACAAAGTGTAGTAAAATAAAGACCTAAATGTGTATTTCAGACTCTTTTTCGCCACAAGTCTGAAAGAAGACATGTTATTGAAGACAAATATCCCAAAATCTTAAAATTGACCAGTGAAAAAAAAAACATGCTTTTGCCTGCCGTGTCTCGCCTTAAGTAATTGCATATTTCTCCTTTCTCATATCGTTTTGCCTAGTGTTGGTGGTTTCTGTGGTTCATAACCATTCTTTTGATTTCAATAAAGAATAAATTCATTAGAACTGTGTGGTACTGTCAAATTAGTCAAAACAGGGCTGCCACGTGAAGGCATGTGCTGATTGTCTGAACCCGTATAGAATCACACCAATTCATTGGCTGATGGCGCGGGCGCCTCCTCAGTGGCGCAACTTGAGAGCGGAATGACGTGGACAAAACTTTGGTGACATAACCAGGTCTAGGCCATAGAAACACCTTCACAAGACCTGGGACAAATTCCATACAAGGCTCACTCACAGAAAGAGCCTGCAGATCCCCCACGCGCTTGAGAGAGGCCAACCCTAACAAAAGTGCCACCTTGAGAGTAAGAATCCGGTCCGGAGCTGACTCCAAGGGTTCAAAGGAAGGCTCTAATAACCCCTCCAGAACAACTGATAAATCCCAGGTGGGGACACTAATAGGACGTGCAGGCCTCAAGTGTCTAACTCCACGCTTAAACGAGGAGACCAGACAGTGTTTACCTAAGGGGACCTCGTCTGACTCCCGATAGGCAGCGATAGCTGACATAAACTCTCAAGGTAGTTGCAGCCACTCCAGCCACAAATTTATCCTGCAGGAATTCCAGCACTGAACCGACTGGGCAGCTGACAGGGTCCACTGCATGAGCCGAACACCAAGACTCAAAAACCTTGCACTTAGAGAAATACAGCAGTCTAGTAGAAGGCGCACGAGCGTTATCAATGGTCTCCCAAACATCAGCGGGAAGACCAGACGCCACTGTCGCTAGCAATTGCCTCTTATCGCCCACAGCCTCCATATCTGTCCTGGATGCCAATTCCTGCCCTGGAGCTGAGACAGCAGATCTCTCCTGATAGGAATCTGCCAAGGGGACTCCTCCACCAGGGAGCTCAGTTCCGAGAACCACGTCTGGGATGGCCAGAATGGGGCTACCAGAAGGAGGCGGATCCCACACTCCCTCACTGCAAAGGACTGCAGGGATTCGCTTGACCAGAGGGAATACATACAGTCTCAACTCCAGCCATGGATGAGCGAGGGCATCTATCCACAGAGGTGTCGGATGAGCTGAGACAGGGTAAACCATAGGGGGCACTGTGTCGAGCTCTGCGACGCAAAGAGGTCTGCCTCGCCAAACATGCTCCAAATTAGAGCCACTGTTTAGCAGTGCAACATCCATTCCCCCGACTTGAGCTTCTGTCTCGACAGAAAGTCCGCTGCGATGTTTAGGTCCCCTGGAACGTGAACTGCTCTCAGCGAAAGAAACCTGTCTTGAGCCCAAAGGAGGAGGTGGTGGGCATGCTTGTCGAGGGTGCGCGACCACGAGCCCCCCATTTTTTACATGCCGATTTACGTGGGACACCACTGCCATGTTGTCCCTCCTGACAATGACATGAGTCCATCATGGCCGGGAGAAATTGATCCAGGGCCAGAGAGACAGCTTGCAACTTGAGGCAATTTATTTGCCACGAGAGAAGCTCGCCCATCCAAACATCATACGCTGGTCTGCCCTCGAAGACCGCTCCCCAACAAGTCAAAGAGGCGTCCGTCATGACAACCTGCCAACGGCAAACTACACCCATCTTGACCCCCTGAAGTAAAAAGGGGGAGTCTTTCCACCTCCAAAGAGCGTGAAGGCAACTGCACGACACTCTCAGCAGGCGGAAGGCAGACCAAGAAGGGCGGATGCCCCTGAGTTTCATCCAGCACAGGAATGGTCTCATATGAGGGAGACCCAAGGGCAGCACAGGAGAGGCTGCTGCCATGAGCCCCAGAAGCCTGCGACATATATCCACCGCTACATGATGGCCGAGCCTGAAACGGGCCAAGCACGCACGGAGACTGGAAACTGGAACAGGGGCCAGACGGGCCTGCATCGGGAGAGAATCGAGTTGGACACCCATGAAAGTGGTCTGCTGAGAAGGAGTGAAGACATTCTTCTGAGCATTCAACCTGAGACCAAGGCTGGTGGAGAATGAGGTAGTGGAGAATGACGTCCCTGTGACGAAACACCAACTCTGTGGAATGAGCCAGAATGAGCTAGTCGTCTAGATAATTTAGTACAAGGATGCCCTGGAGCCTCAAGGGGGCCAGAGCTGCATCCATGCACTTGGAGAATGTCCGCGGAGCCAAAGCTGGACCAAATGGAAGGACCCGATACTGATACGCCTTTCCCCCAAAGGCGTATCTAACCTGAGGTTTAGTATAATGCCACCTTTATACTCAAAAACATCTATAGAGGATGTATTACATATGTATTACCTTATTCAAATTGAAATGAGTGACCATTTTAGAGGGTTCACACACAGGCCTCTGTTCAGGCTAATTCAGAGTTGTTTATGATCAAAGTTATACAACTCCAATTTAAGTTACTTTTGGGTGCAATCATTTTTACATTGAATGTCAAGTCTGTGTTTTAGCAAAAAAAAGGGTATGTGTCCAAAAACACGTATTGAGTAGGAGTTACATGACATAGGCTAAATCGTTTACATCTCTGGTTAACCCCAAACAAAGATAAAACCTTAACAGTTATCTCACAAAATCATGTATTCCATAAGTATGTAATCATGTCAGTGCAATTTAGAGAGGTCCAATGGATTCATAGACCCAGAAAACATGGGGTTAGACACCAAGATTACTTGGCTAGGTCAAATAATGAAGGAGTTAGGATATTTTAAGGGCTTCCTGCCCATCTTGGACGCCATCTTGAAAATTACACCTTTCTAGTGGTCAAACTTTGGTAAACTTTTAGTATGTTATTAAGGACACCTAATACTACAAAAAACAGCTGCGAAACCTTTTGTTAGGATTTTTTTTAGGGTTAGGTGTTTTTTTCCCCATATATGTAGTCCTATATTTCCTATATAACGAGTCCAACCTTTAGTTTAAACTGATTTTTTTTTTTTTTTTACTTGCGTTTTTGCAGTTTCCCCTATTAAAGTCATACAGCAGCTCTTGTAGCAAATTAGCTCAAAATAAATATTATTAATTAATCATAACTTGCAATAATTAATTATGAATATTTGGATCAGTTAATATAATTAATTTAATGTAGTAAAATGAATATTACAATCAATCAACCCGTTCGTCCCATGGAAACTCAGTGTTAATTGTTCATTAATTCTAAGAAATGTTCATTTCCGGGGAGGGAAATGTCTTTCTTACTGTACAGTACTACTAAGAGCCTGTAGTCAAAATCTAAATTGTAAAATAAATTTGTTGCAAGCAGAGAATCAGAACCAAATACGTATTGTGCACTAGTTTTATTAACCCTCTGGGGACCAAGCTGTTTTTGGGGCCCTTGAGATGTTCTGACATGCTCTGACATTTGTGCTTTTTTCAGTTATTTATAAACATGTTAATGGCAAAGGTGTAAATTCACTCTATATAGCACAAACAGGCCTACCATAATATGCGAGCAACATGTATGTAGATGTTTGTATTTTTAAGAGAATAATGTTTATGCGTGGTTATTTAAAAAAATAAAAATGAAAGTTGCTGAAATAAGACCACAAAACTCATACAAAATATGTGCCCACAAGACTTTTGACTAATGGATGTTGTCCCTTTCAGTTCTAGCTTCAAAATTATGTGAAAATAGTCTTGCTTTATCGTTCACAAAAAAAAATACATTGATTTAAATGGTGTAAAACAGGTTTTGCTTGGAAAGCCAATATGCGAGGGGGAGGAGTAGTTTACACCTTAGTCCCACCCACTCTGCATAATGACTCTGCATAATTAGCCATTCATTCAGGTGTGACACTGACTGAGCCACAATGCAAGGACAAAATATATATTTTGAAGAAGACTTATATTGACCATTTAAGATTTTGCTTACATCTATCTTGTAAATATGTTTTGCTATTTTATTAAAAAGGTTACAATTACAACAATAATTACAATTTCAGCAATATTTCTGCAAAAAAGTACTCTTTCTTTGTGAAAAAAAAAAAAAAAAGATTATAGGCCTACATTTTATCATATGTATTCATTAGTTTGAATATAGCCAACATTGGAACATCTTAGTCTATGACTTTATTTTTGACAAAATAGTATTTTATATATATGAGCAGAAAAGCTTATTTGATGTGACAGTATATTCTACAGTAAAAACTGTACCCAAATCTAGTCAACAAAATGTTGTCTTTCATACTTCGCCTGACTGTAACGCAGTAACTGTAAAAGCAGTTTATTCTTTCACACACAGACGCGCGATTCATATTTAGGCTAAACACTCTTTACAAATATGTACCCTTCATTCATCTCACAGAAACGCGATTCATTTTAGGCTAAACAGTCTTTACAAATATGTACCCTTCATTCATCTCACAGAAACGCGATTCATATTTAGGCTAAACAGTCTTTACAAATATGTACCCTTCATTCATCTCACAGAAACGCGATTCATATTATAGAAACGCGATTCATCTTTTTGTTTACATAAGCCTACAACGTTATTCCATAACGTTATTCCACATTAACACTTGAGAAAGGATAACTTAGCCTACCTCACTCCTCAGCGGGATCTGCTCCTCATATCAGCACGGAAAATTTTCTCCATAAGGTAGGCTATATTATGCCTCTTTGTTTACAGCTGATGTGGGGGCGTTTCACAGACTGAAATGGTTCTCAGAATTTGCGTTTGAATAGCACGCGCTCTCCGGGGCGTGGTCAAATTACTTTTGAATGGCTCGTAATGAGCTCGACTGGAGTCGCTCTCTTTTTATACAGATTACAGAAGCTGATAATATTTGTTTTTTATATAAATTACTTCATTTAAAAGCTGCGATCTCAAGCTTTATGCCCGTGGGTCTGTTTGCCTGTTTGACTGAATTTTCGCAGAGTTATAGATCATTTTCGAACGCGTTTCAAACGGGAGTTCACTGACAGAGAGAAGGCAGAAATCGCATCATGTTAAAGTTTCTTTATTTGTCAAAAAGCAAAACACTTTATTTTTATTGTGAATATACAGAAAAAAAATAGAAACTGAACAGGATCGATTGATGTATTACACGAAAATGAAAGATCAAAATTAACAGAGCATTTAGTGTTTATTTTCATTGCTAAAAAAAAAAAACGAGCAAAACGCGCGGGCGCGTTTTTGGTCCCCAGAGGGTTAACTAAATCACAAACATGACTAATCTAAACACACAACTTGCATACAATCACACATACATTGGTAAAATGGTAAGTGACAGAATGAAACCGGGAGCAGGAAATGGAACTATGGGAAAGATCCATTTAACAATGAAAAGAACCATCAGCTTATTATTTTCAGATCACCTTATTAAATGTGTACTTGCATGGCCTTTGCAGTGAAAGCATTTCGTGAAGTTCCTGAAGAAGGATTTTGATGATTCCATGAGTCTGAATCGATTTCTTCTGCATTGAATGAAGAAATAGTGATGAACTTGCATGGTTTGTTTGACTCTGTTCACATGGCTGGAGTGCAGATTGTTGCCTTTGTTGGCGATTTATGGATCTTTGTTTCAAGCGTGCTCATTTGCATGTGCAGCTGGATTGGTTGCTGATGAAGAAACTATGAAAGATTCTTGTAATACTAATATGTTGTGCAGCTATCAACATAACAAATATACACAATCATTTTGATCTTCAAAGTACCAATTTATAGAGACCAAACGTGGTATAGGTGAGGTTACATTGACCGTTGGTTCTATCGTAAAATACACAGTATGACAAATACTAATAGTTTTAAAAGACACTACACAAGACAATAAATCATTCACACAATCTTCTGGGATGCATGTTCATTTATAGATCTGTTTGTCTATAAATGAATGCAGGAAAGTCTGTTTTAAGGTCTGTTTCTGTCTTTCTTATGCCCTCTGTCTTATCCCATGACCACATTTTTCAGAGCAATAAAACCATCTTAGGCTATCCGATGGTCGTCCTGGCCCTTTTCTGCTCTCTTGCCTCTTTTGGGGGGATATTTCATTCCTAAGTTGTGTCTGATTGTCTTAGTCGTTACACTCTTCTGCCACTCAGTCCGTCTGAGGGAGTGTCAGAAGTGACGTCAATTGTGTCGAGTGTGTTTGTGTATATACAGTGAGGAAAATAAGTATTTGAACACCCTGCTATTTTGCAAGTTCTCCCACTTAGAAATCATGGAGGGGTCTGAAATTTTCATCGTAGGTGCATGTCCACTGTGAGAGACATAATCTAAAAAAAATAATCCAGAAATCACAATGTATGATTTTTTAACTATTTATTTGTATGATACAGCTGCAAATAAGTATTTGAACACCTGAGAAAATCAATGTTAATATTTGGTACAGTAGCCTTTGTTTGCAATTACAGAGGTCAAACGTTTCCTGTAGTTTTTCACCAGGTTTGCACACACTGCAGGAGGGATTTTGGCCCACTCCTCCACACAGATCTTCTCTAGATCAGTCAGGTTTCTGGGCTGTCGCTGAGAAACACGGAGTTTGAGCTCCCTCCAAAGATTCTCTATTGGGTTTAGGTCTGGAGACTGGCTAGGCCACGCCAGAACCTTGATATGCTTCTTACAGAGCCACTCCTTGGTTATTCTTATTCTGTGCTTCGGGTCATTGTCATGTTGGAAGACCCAGCCTCGACACATCTTCAATCCTCTAACTGAGGGAAGGAGGTTGTTCCCCAAAATCTTGCAATACATGGCCCCGGTCATCCTCTCCTTAATACAGTGCAGTCGCCCTGTCTCATGTGCAGAAAAAACACCCCCAAAGCATGATGCTACCACCCCCATGCTTCACAGTAGGGATGGTGTTCTTGGGATGGTACTCATCATTCTTCTTCCTCCAAACACGTTTAGTGGAATTATGACCAAAAAGTTCTATTTTGGTCTCATCTGACCACATGACTTTCTCCCATGACTCCTCTGGATCATCCAAATGGTCATTGGCAAACTTAAGACGGGCCTTGACATGTGCTGGTTTAAGCAGGGGAACCTTCCGTGCCATGCATGATTTCAAACCATGACGTCTTAGTGTATTACCAACAGTAACCTTGGAAACGGTGGTCCCAGCTCTTTTCAGGTCATTGACCAGCTCCTCCCGTGTAGTTCTGGGCTGATTTCTCACCTTTCTTAGGATCATTGAGACCCCACGAGGTGAGATCTTGCATGGAGCCCCAGTCCGAGGGAGATTGACAGTCATGTTTAGCTTCTTCCATTTTCTAATGATTGCTCCAACAGTGGACCTTTTTTCACCAAGCTGCTTGGCAATTTCCCCGTAGCCCTTTCCAGCCTTGTGGAGGTGTACAATTTTGTTTCTAGTGTCTTTGGCCAGCTCTTTGGTCTTGGCCATGTTAGTAGTTGGATTCTTACTGATTGTATGGGGTGGACAGGTGTCTTTATGCAGCTAACGACCTCAAACAGGTGCATCTAATTTAGGATAATAAATGGAGTGGAGGTGGACATTTTAAAGGCAGACTAACAGGTCTTTGAGGGTCAGAATTCTAGCTGATAGACAGGTGTTCAAATACTTATTTACTTACAGCTGTATCATACAAATAAATAGTTAAAAAATCATATATTGTGATTTCTGGATTTTTTTTTTTAGATTATGTCTCTCACAGTGGACATGCACCTACGATGACAATTTCAGACCCCTCCATGATTTCCAAGTGGGAGAACTTGCAAAATAGCAGGGTGTTCAAATACTTATTTTCCTCACTGTATATATATATATATATATAAAATATTATATATATATATATATATATATATAACACATACACACACACACACATATACATATGTATATGTGTGTGTATGTGTTATATATATATATATATATATATATATATATATATATATATATATATATATATATATATATATATAATATTTTTATATATATATATATATATATATATATATATATATATATATACAGCTCTGAAAAAAAAAAGTGATCAGTGCAAAATTATCAGTTTCTCTGGTTTTACTATTTATAGGTATGTGTTTGGGTAAAATTAACATTTGTTTTATTCTATAAACTACTGACAACATTTCTCCCAAATTTCAAATAAAAACATTGTCATTTAGAGCATTTATTTGCAGAAACGACAACTGGTCAAAACAACAAAAAAAGTGCAGTGTTGTCAGACCTCGAGTAATGGAAAGAAAATAAGTTCATATTCATTTTTAAACAACACAATACTAATGTTTTAACTTAGGAAGAGAATAACCCTGATTTTCAATCACAGCTTTCATGCGTCTTGGCATGCTCTCCACCAGTCTTTCACATTGATGTTGGGTGACTTTATGCCACTCCTGGTGCAAAAATTCAAGCCCATCCATCTTCCTCTTGATCACATTCCAGAGGTTTTCAATGGGGTTCAGGTCTGGAGATTGGGCTGGCCATGACAGGGTCTTGATCTGGTGGTCCTCCATCCACACCTTGATTGACCTGGCTGTGTGGCATGGAGCATTGTCCTACTGGAAAAACCAGTAGGACCAGTTGGGGAACATTGTCAGAGCAGAAGGAATTAAGTTTTCTTCCAGGACAACCTTGTTGTTCCAAGGACGCATGAATCAAGCCACGTACAAAGACAAATCTGCCTGATTCCAGTCTTGCTGAAGAACGCCCAGATCATCACCGATCCTCCACCAAATTTCACAGTAGGTGTGAGACTGTGGCTAGTAGGCCTCTCCAGGTCTCCGTCTAACCATTAGACGACCAGGTGTTGGACAAAGCTGAAAATTGGACTCATCAGAGATGACCACCTCTACAGTCCAATCCTTATGGTCTTTTGCAAACCTCAGCTTGGCTCTTCTTTGCTTCTCATTGATGAATGGCTTTGCACGACTTCAGCCCTGCCCCTAGGAGCCTGTTTCGAACAGTCCTCGCCGTGCACTTCACCCCAGCTGCCATTTGCCATTCTTTTTGTAGGTCACTTGATGTCATCCTGCGGTTGTTGAGTGACATTCGAATGAGTTGGCGGTAGGGATGGGGCCGATCCGATCCAGTATCGGGACCGATACCAGCGTAATTCACGTATCAGATTTTCCCGATCCAACCTACGGATATATCCAATATCCATGAGTCATGTCTGCGCTTTAACGTTGTCTGCTGAAATGACAACAAAAGTGATTCCCGCCGGCTTGTCTGCTAGCTGGCTGCAAACTGCGGAATGGATTTCCTGAACGGAGGTGCGGCTCAATGAGACATAGAGTTATGAGACACGCTCAGAAAATCTATTCCGCAGTTTGCAGGATAACATTGAGCAGCATTGTGGCTAGCCAACATGTCCACTGTGTGGAAATACTAAACACTGGAAACACCGCAGAGCAAGACAGCAAAATGCAATGTTTGCTAAGCCGTAATTCAGAGAGGCGGAAGCTCCCTTGCGTCGTACAGCACAACGAACGCACCATGTTACTGTGCGTTCAGACCAAACGAGAATAGCGCGTCAAATTCGCGTCTACCGCGTCTAGTTGGACGCTTGAATATTTTGAATCCATTCGCGCATCCAGAGCGAAATTGATGCGCGTAAAAAGCAAAAGTTTGAAGCGAAATTGACGCGCATATGAGGCGAAATCTGCTTGTCTGTTTGCAAGATGGCTGATGTTGATCGAGCATTCATCGAGAGAGTTACCGCATCGGAGCGATGATCACTCTTTAGATAGTGTGTGTGTGTGAGATGTTTACACTTGCACTTTTCTTATATTTCAAGAGTCAAGTATTTGACATTTTGGGAATGCAATAAATATTGACATGACAATATATTTGAAACCCTTACAGTTGCATATTTGTTTTCAGAATGGGATTTTTCATGTTAACAGGATTTCCTGTTTTTCTGACTTCCTTTTCTGACCTTATACTTACCTCAAGTTGCCTTTTGGGACATACATGCATACATACGTACATATCATACTTGCCTGTTGAGAGGAGTTTATTTCAGCATCATAAAATAAACAATAATGATAATAATAATTTTAAAGCAAACACAGCTCTGGTATCGGAATAGTATCGGTATCGGCCGATATCCAAATTCAGGTATCGGGATCGGATCGGAAGTGAAAAAATGTGGATCGGTGCATCCCTAGTTGGCGGTCATCCCAGTCAGTAGAGAGTCATTTTCACCCTCTGCTGGTCTGTAGCTTTGTTGTCCCCAATGTCTGCTGCTTGACCTTGTTCTTATGAACCACTGTCTTTTGAAATTTTAAGGATGGAAGCAACCTGACGCTCACTCTATCCCTCTGCCAGTAAAGCCAGAATTGAGTGGAGAATACACATATGGACTGAGCAAATTATCGGGCAGTATAACATATGGAATTTTACTGAGGTGGCTCCAGCCATAACGGGGGAGACCGAACCATCAGGAAGTGGCAGGGCAAACACTGCTGAGGGACAGACACGGGCTCGAATTTTAGGGAGACGTACCGTGGAAACACACATATGGATCCCCGTAGCGATACAACATATGGACCCAGCCTAGCACAATTTCCACTAGCTTACATGCCAAAGGGGTTTTGGGGGAACTCACAGGTTTCTAATGAGAATTCAACTGGAGCAAGAATGGCGCACGTATCCGGTCCAAGGAGGGGGGAGTGGTGCAGCGACACATCGAGCGTGCTTACTGTGTTAACTGGCTTCTATGCGAAGAGAGGACACAGGAAGCAATTGGTTCGACACGTAGGCTATAGAATCTAGCGAACGTGTTAGGTGTCGCCCAGCCCACAGCTCTTCATACATCTGTCAGCGATGCACCCTGGGCCAACGCCCAGGAAGCGGCTACACCTCTTGGGATTCATACGCCAAGATGATGGCATCCACTATCCAGTGGGCCAACCTCTGCTTGAAGACAGCCTTTCCCTTCTGCTGGCCTCCATAACAGATGAACAGCTGATCTGAGGTCCTGAGGCTTTGCGTTCTGTCCAAATATATCCGCAAGGAACGGACGGGACAGAGGAAAGCCAGGGCGGGGTCTGTCTCCTTCAGGGGCAGTGCTTGCAGGTTCACCACCTGGTCCCGAATGGGAGTGGCAGGAACCTTGGGCACATATCCAGGCTGGGATCTCAGGATAACGTGAGAGTTGGCCGGCCCAAATTCCAGGCAAGATTCACCGACTGAAAATGCATGCAGGTCCCCTACCCTCTTGACGGAGGCCAATGCAAGCAGGAGAACTGTCTTTAACGACAGTTTTCAACCTAACTGACTGCAGAGGCTCAAAGGGAGGTCTCTGAAGTGCGGTCAGCACCAGAAATGAGTCCCAAGAAGGTATGGAGGGGATGCGAGGCGGATTCAATCTCCTCGCTCCCCTAAGGAACCTGACGACCAGGTCGTGCCTTCCCACGGATTTCCCATCCACTGCATCGTGATTTGCGGCAATAGAGGCAACATACACTTTGAGGGTGGAGGGAGACAGTCTTTGCTCCAACCCCTCTTGCAGGAAAGAAAGCACGGTCCTGATCGAACATCTTCAGGGGTCTTTTCTGTGAGAACAACACCAATCAACAAACAGGTTCCACCTCAATGCATAAGCCTGCCTCGTAGAGGGGGCTCTCGCAGAAGCTATGGTGTCTACGACTGATTGTGGTAGATCACTTAGAACCTCTGCGTCCCGTCCAGGGACCAGACATGAAGTTTCCAGAGGTCTGGGTGCGGGTGCCATATGGTGCCCCGTCCCTGAGAGAGAAGGTCCTCCCTCAGATGAATGGGCTGACGAAAGGAGCACAAGTTCGGGGAACCAGGTCTGTTTGAGCCAATAAGGGGCAACTAGCAAGACCTGCTCCTCTTTCTCCCTGACCTTGCACAGTGTCTGAGCAAGAAGGTTCACTGGGGGAAACGTATATTTGCGAAAGCCCCGGGGCCAGCTGTGTGCCAGTGCATCCGTGCCGAGAGTGCCCTCGGTCAGGGAATAAAACAACTGGCAATGGAACGAGTCCGGAGAGGCAAATAGATCGATCTGTGTGGCTCAGAAGTCGTCCCAGATCAGCTGAAACACCTGGGGATGAAGTCTCCACTCTCCGGGGGCCACATGCTGTCGTGAGAGCTCGTCGGTGGCACGATTGAACAGGCCGGGGATGTGAGTGGCACGAAGCGACCCCAGACGCTTCTGACTCCATAAAAGGAGGTGGCGGGCGAGTTGTGATGGTTGATGGCATCACCTTTATGGTTGATGTATGCAACGGTCACAGTGTTGTCCGTACAGACCAGTACATGCTTGCAGAGCAGCGGCGTTTTGAAGCGTCTCAAAGCAAGGTGTACTGCCAACAACTCGAGGCAACTGATATGCCAATGCAGATGAGGGTCTGTCCAGAACCCCACTACTGCATGCCCGTTGTACGTGGCGCCCCAGCCGGTGTTGGAGGCATCTGTGAAGACCACAGCGTGCCTGGACACTTCTTCTAGGGGCACTCCGGCCCAGAGAAACGAAGGGTCTAACCACGGGCCGCTCTGCCACGCCCACCTCGGGACTCGGCCATGAAGGCAGAGCTGAAGTGGCCTCATATGAAGCAATCCGAGCGGCGTTAGTGCGGCTGCCATATGCCCCAGGAGCCTCCGAAAAAATTTCACTGGGACCATCGTCCTGCCCTTGAATGTGTTCAGGCAGTTCAGCACCGACTGGACACGTTCCTCTGTGAGGCGTGCCGTCTGTTTGACCGAGTCCAGCTCCATACTGAGAAAAGAGATTCTCTGTCCGGGGATGAGTTTGTTCTTTTCCCAGTTGACCCGAAGACCCAGCTGGTTGATATGTTGGAGCAACGGCATGCCATGGGAAAGAAAGGCACTGGGGCGGCGGGCTGAGAACCAGCACGACCCACCCAGAGAAACAAATCATCCAACCGCGACTGAGCGGGATACGGTGGAGGGTTCCACTCGAGCCCGACAGCCGCGGCGGCCCATTTCAGCATAGCTGATAACTGTGGATCCGGCTCAGGCAACGTTGTACTCGACAACTCAGCTGAGTCTTCATCTCCAGAGTCTAGCTCACCACTTCGATGTTGCAATCGGCATCCTATCCTCCTGGGGTACCTCCAATGGAACCTCTGGCCCATCCTTCGGATGAGACGTAAAACCGAGGTCCTGACTCTCTGTGGTCATTAAAAATCCCATGGCATTTCTCGTAAAGAGTAGGGGTGTAACCCCGGTGTCCTGGCCACATTCCACCCATTGGCCCTTACCAATCATGGCCTCCTAATAATCCCCTTACATTGAATTGGCTCTATCACTCTCTCTCCTCTCTCCACCTATAGCTGGTGTGTGGTGAGCGCACTGGCGCCGTTGTACTGTGGCTGCCGTCGTACTGTGGCTGCCGTCGCATCATCCAAGTGGATGCTCACACTGGAGGTGGTTGAGAGATCCCCTGATATGATTGTAAAGCGCTTTGGGTGTACAGTAGTACATTTGAAAGCGTTATATAAATGCCTCATTCATTCATTCATTCATTCATTCATTCATCCATTACAGACAGGCCAGCGCGCTCAACAAAGGAATCCATTAGTATCGGTGTGATGGAATCGTGAGGAGTCCACGGGGAATGGTTACCGGGCAGAACCTCCATCACTATCCTACGATCAGCCAAATCACACGGCACCCGAGGGTGGGGTGTAGAAGTGGGGACTCCACCTTTGCGGACGAAGGCGAGTCTAGATCTCAACTCCGAGACAGTCATGTTCCCGCAATGAGAACACGAACTATGCACAAAAGTTGCTTCAGCGTGCTTTGAGCCCAAACACGTGATGCAACAATTGTGACCATCTCAGGGGGACAGGGAACGACCGCATCCAGAAATGCATGGGCGGAATGACATCTTGAAAAAGACGTAAACGCATCCGTTGTTGCTCTTTCAGGAAATAAATGCTCTCACCAGTGCCGGAGCACACAGGGGAATAATTGCGGCAACACTGACTGGGATGGTGCAGCCTGTACCAGTGAAGCACTCACTCTATTCACTCTCAACCGGCTTTCAGACAGATTTGCTTTGCTGTTAAAACAGCAGTTGAGAGCTTAGAAAGCTCGCAATCACCTCTGTCATGCCCTGTAAACACCAGCACCGGGAAAGACTTCCTGAAGAAGCACCGACACACTCGCTCGTTGTAATACAACACACTGTTCAGATACATCGACATGAAGACCGATCGGCTCCGAAGCGAAAGACAAGTGGCGCGTGCATCCACTTCTGTATTTATACCCACGCTGCGGAGCGTGAGATGCAAATCTCGCACACCAATGTGCATTGGCTCATTTTTACAGTACTCGAAGATGACAAGCTCCCTAGCGTGATCCCAATCACTACGTCGAACATGCCTGATTGAAAGGGAACTCAAGCCACGTACAAGATTATCCTGAAAGAAAAATTGCTTCCTTCTGCTCTGACAATGTTCCCCAACTCGAAGGTTTGGGTAGTTTTGTGCAGAGCAATGCTCCAATCCACAAAGCCTGCCAATCAAGGTGTGGATGGAGAACCACCAGATCAAGACCCTGTCATGGCCATCACAATCTCCTGACCTAAACCCCACTGGAAACCTCTGTAATGTAAGTAGGGCTGAACGATTAATCGCAATAAAACTGCACGTGATTTGGCAAAGGCTGCGATTATTTTATGCGCAGCTTGTCAGTGGAGTGCGGCTGATTGGTAGTAAATACTGCCCCATTTGAACGCCAGAGGGCGCTCTCATGCAAACACGATAAATATGCCCCACCGCAGAAGTACAATAATGCGCATCATTCCAGGAAGTCCCTATCGCTGTAGCTGAATAAACAGAAGATTGAAACGCTTTGATTAAACATGAATTATAAATACACGACTGCCTTATTCTGTGTAAGAAGGCACATCTCACAGAAGGATGCTCAACTGTCGTTATGAAGTGAGTTTGGAGTAAATGCATGTTATTAAATCTTGTCTGTTGTTGAACAAGAGGTTCATAAATGCTTCTCATGTTTTGGAAAGATGTTTGACGCGTGGTTTTTTTCAAATGCACGTTATAAGTGACTCAAACTCTCAGTGATTTCAGATGGAGCAGCGTTTATATAGCCGTACATCAATGACAAGCTGCGCATAAAAAATAATTGCAGCCTTTGCGATTTTAAAATCGCGATAAGCCATCTCGATTTAAGTGCGATTACATGGAAAGTGCGATTAATCGTTCAGCCCTAAATGTAAGCAAGAGGGTCACCGGCCAATAAATAAAACCAAGCTGCTTGAATTTTTTCACCAGGAGTGGCATAAAGTCGCCCAACAGCAATGTGACTGACTGATAGGGAGCATGGCAAGACATATGAAAGGTGTGATTGGAAATCAGGGTTATTCCACCAAATATTGAATTCTCTGAGTTAAAACATTAGTGTGTTGTTTAAAATGAATATAAACTTGTTTTCTTTGCATTATTAAAGGTCTGAAAACATGGCTTTTTTCGTTATTTTGACCCCTGTCATTTTTGACAAATAAATGCTCTAAATGACTATTTTTATTTGAAATTTAGAAGAAATGTTGTTAATAGTTTGTAGAATAATAATAATAATAAAAAACTGCTAGTTGTAGTGGTCTCTTTTTTTTTTTCCATGACTAAATGCTGTTTCTTCAACTGATGCCATAATGTTGACAAACACTAATGCTCTTTAAAGAAAATAAATAAAAATTCCTTTGAATAGCCCTCTGAAATATATCAATCTTCACAGGCCTGAATTATAATCCGTTTTAAACAATCCGTTCATTTAAACTTGGTCATTTTCTTGGAAAGGTTTAGGTGAAGACTGGTCAATCCTCTCACATTCCTCTCACAAGTAGATTGCGTGTTCAGATGATGCAGCAGTTTTTGCATTCATTCAGACAGCCTTAGTTTTATAAGTGACCTACTTTGCTCACAAATAGAGCTGAAATAAAATGTTTTCTCCACGATGTATCCCACTCCCCCCAGGGATTTTGATTTGACCTAGTCCCTCCTCTCTGCCATCTGCTCTTCTAATCACGTTGTGTAACACCACATATGGATGAATCATGTGTTTATGTGTCCATCTTAAGTAAGTTCAGTGATGTTTAATTTTTGTTTTAAAAAAGTTATTAATTTAGTTAATTTATATATGTATAGCCGCTCTGGAGTAAACCGTGATGTCATCGTCCAGCTCAGTTCAGTTCTTGTATATGTAAGGAATATGACTTAGCTCAAATGATTATAGGGAATCAAAATTATGAATCGGGTTGATTCATCTATATTCTTACAATATTAATAAATTATTGAAGCTGAAATTTAGACTTATTCGTATACATCAATGTTCAATTACAATGAATTATAATTCAATCATTAATATACCAAAATGTCCCTCTTTCAGATCAATTAATCAGAATAATTTTAAGGGAAATTAATGTATTAATTAAACAGTTGTTTGTCCCGCAAACTGGTCGTAAAATTAATTCCATCAACTTCTCAACAAAATTATCTCTTTCTTATAATTCGAAGAAAGCTATATTTTCTGGCCAAGAAAATTACTTTCTTGTTCTTATAAAATGTAGGTTACTTAACAGTAGCGCATTTGTAAAGCGTAGCTTGATCGTCATTTCATTGACTTGTAAAATGAACACTTATACAGAGACAATCTAGGATATAATGGGTCTTTAATAATTTGACTAATACTACATCGAACTAAGGAATACAAGTTCTACAATTTACATGAGTATGCATATAACAATACAAACAGTAAAGACAAATACAAGACTAAACGAATAACGAAAATGAGAGAGAGAGAGAGAGAGAGAGAGAGAGAGAGAGAGAGATCGGACAATGAGAGAGATGAGAGAAAGTGAAACTAACATGTGCGATCAAAGATCGATCACAGTTAGGCAAAGTCACAGGCAGGGTAACCTCGAGAGACAACAAGGAATCAAATCACCTTAAAAGTTCAATAAACTTATCTTGCAAAATGGTTCTCTTTGTTGCTGAAGAACGCCGAGTTCGTGCGTGTGTCCTAAGAGCAGCTGCGTGTGTTTCTTTAAGAAAGCAGGGCTTGCTTCGGTGTGCGCGGCCGCGGGATTTTCAAAAGAGTCTTTTTCTTTGAGTTGAAGTTGCTTGCTGCGTTTGCTTCGCTGAGTCCGAATACGAAAATAAAGAAAAGACTTAAAGAAAAGAAAAGAGAAATTCATTCACGAAAACGGTGAATGAATGCTCCCAACGGGAGCCATATGGGTCTTCTCGCTGATGAAGCGGGTTCGTAAAAGTGCTTCCTGAAGATTTCCTGAGTTGGTCTTTTATGGAAAATATGGGTTGACGCCTCTGTTCGCACGAACAACCAATGAACGTCCAAAGATCTGAAGCGGGAAAAAGTTCTTTGTCTCTGGGGGGCGACACCCACTCGAGGGAGTTATGGTGTTGTCTTAATACTCTAGTAAGATGATTCATATAGTAATAATCCTATCATTGCAATCTATTATCGAGATTCAACTCCGTTAAGTCTCAAGATTTAAAATGATATAAAACATGTCATATGAAAGATTATGGGAATACACAAAGTTACATACTTGTATGCATCTTACAAACATTTTAAAGTTTTGATTAATACACGATAACATTGCAGATACACAAATTTGATATGGGAAAATCAAATCCTTGTTTATACATTTCTTAAGTGGTTATACATAAATGTAGGATTAACACTTTATTCCTACTCCTCTCCTGGAATCTCAGTTTGCTTGACATTCCGTTTGGGCAATAAAAACCAAGTGGGGGGAAGGCAATTGCCAGACAATCTTGAATGCTGATTCTAGATTACACATTAGAAAACTACACCTCTATTATAAAGCAAAGCTAATCACACATGCATAATGGCATTGTACTTATATGAAAATGATATTTCTAAGTTCTAATACAAAGGTGTGTGTGTGGGGGGGGGTGTGATGTCACGTAGCAGGAGGAAGTTTCGTTATCTTTCTGTGGTCCAGAGAGGGGAAGGGGGTTTGGAATGTCTCTGAGGTGCAATTAGTGTCGTAAAAGTCCGACTAGCTGGAGCCGACGTATGATATACATTTGGGAGTCAGGAGGTTACAAGCTTTAGTAAGCTTAGCAAAGAACGTTTTGGGAAGGAATGTGCTTAGAAAACACAGACAGTCTGAATTTGTTAATTCAGGACAAACGAACGAATGATTCAAATAGCCAATGTTGTTACATATAATAGTGTCAATGCAGGCAGATCAATATTATTGTTGAATATTAAATTAAATGTAAAATGTAATGTCCCCAACTAAGCAAGCCAAACCATTGGCAACACAAATGGAAAAAGGCGACAGTGGCAAGGAACCAAAACTCCATCAGATGGCCATCAGATTACAGAAAAAAACCTTGGGAGAACCCAGACTCAGTCAGGGGGCCAGTTTCCTCTGGCCAATGACCGAACAGTGTATGATTATGATTCAGGCAGCATTATAGGTCAGAAGTCAGATTGATTTGGACCAATCAGAATATTATCCAGTTCCATCTGGTTGAAGATCGGAGTCACGCCGGCATGGGACGAGTTTGTTGAGGATCAGTGACGATGGCTGTCGTGTCGATGAGGCCTTCACAGGAGAGTTTAGTTGACACAACCTCTGCTGACACTTCAGGGATGCGTTGTGGTCGTGTCTAGGAGCAGGTCAACCATTTGATCTGGATATGGCCTGGATCCAGCTGATTACAGTGAACCTCGGAATAAGCAGAAAGACTAACATTAGCGTAGATGCCATTCTTCTTATGATGTAGCGGATATATTGGGTTGTTATAGGAAGTGTTCCCGGTTCCGGCTGACCTAATTTATGCAGCCTAATAATCATTTAACTTATTTGAATAATAGGAATGTATAATTTTCTATCTGTATGCCAGGTTAAAGAGATGTGTTTATAGTCTAGATTTAAACTGACAGAGTGTGTCTGCTTCCAGTGTTAGGAAGACTGTTCCAGAGTTTTGGTGCTAAATAGGAAAATAATCTACTGCCAGCAGTCGATTTTGATATTCTAGGTATTATCAACTGGCCAGAGTTTTGAGATTGTAATAGACGTGAAGGACTATAATGCTTTAAGAGCTCGCTCAAGTACTGGGGAGCTAAATCATTTAGTACTTAGGGGTGGTGGTGGCGCAATGGATAAGACACATGCCTTTGGTGTGAGAGACCCGGGTTCGAATCCACTGTGAGACACTAATGTGTCCCTGAGCAAGACACTTAACCCCTAGTTGCTCCAGAGGCGTGCGACCTCTGACATATATAGCAATTGTAAGTCGCTTTGGATAAAAGCGTCAGCTAAATGAATAAATGTAAATGTAAATGTAGTACTTAATGCAATGCCTATTTTTTCCAAGTAGTGCAATTCAACAGGCTTTTTTGTTTCAAAAACATTTGGCATTATTTTACTTCCATACGCACACTGCGTCGTACTTTTGTACGCCGTGGAATCTGTCATGGGAATCTATGCTATCCAGAGGCTCTCTCTCAAAAGTTTGTGGCGAATGTGTTCTGCAGCACTATGCAAATTGCTCATTTTAACACGAGGGCAATAAACAATAAAACGGCACTTATCACTTACACTATTCTCGATAGAAAAAAATAGTATATTCTTTCTCTCACTGAAACATGGCACAAATGGCGCTTTTCCACTGCATGGTACGGTACAGCTCGGTTCGGTACGGCACGCTTTGGCGCTTTTCCACTGCATGGTACGGTACGGCTCCGTTCAGTACGGCTCACTTATGACGCATTTCCACTGCATGGTACGGTACGGTACGGCTCGCTTCGGCTTTAAATGGTACCACCTCTGTTGAGGTTCCAAGCGTACCGTACCGATACTAAAATGTGACGTGAAAACACTGCAGATCACTGATTGGTCAGACAGAATCATCACTACCAGCGTCATTGTATTTACGACACGAGACACTAAACCCGCTAGATTTAAATAGCCAGTAGACAACAGCCAACGCTGTAGCACTTGTTTTAAAAGTATTTGCTTAAAATAAAAAAAAATAAAAAAGAGTATAAACTTCAAAAAAATAAATGGCTGAATCGTGGTCAGTGGACGAGGTGCAGACGTTCCTCTCGTTGGTTGCCGAGGAGCGGATGGGGCAACACGGAATGAAAAATTCGCATTTAATATGATGATGTCATGGCAGTAGAGATGGCAACTATAACAATCAGTCCCACCCACTTTTTGAAGCGGTACTAACTGCAGTGGAAAAGCAACCGAGCTAAAGCGAACCGAACCGTGCTGTACCAAATCGAGTCGTACCACGCAGTGGAAAAGCGAAGCGAGCCGAACCGTACCGCGCCGAGTCGAACCGTACCGCGCCGAGTCAAACCGTACCATGCAGTGGAAAAGCGCCAAAAGACAATGACTATCTAAATCTAAATATGTGTGTCCTATCTGGATATAAATACATTGACGTGCCTCGAGCTTCTGGTAAAGGTGGTGGCCTGGCTGTAATATTTGGATCTACTGTATAAGTTAATGTTATTGATGCTCCTAGTGTTTCATCATTTGAATGTCTGGTTTTTAAAATCAATGGTGTTTCATCTGTTCTTGTGCTGCTCATTTACCGTCCACCAAAACCAAATCATGTATTTTTCTCTGAGTTTACTGAGTTGTTGACACTTCTTAGTCCACTCTGTCCTGCTATGGTGTTGACTGGTGATATCAATTTGGCTTCCCATTACTAACTAACTCCGTTGAGCACTATAATTCCATGCTATCTGCACTTCTGGACGAGTTTGCACCTGTGCTAGAACGGGTTGTTACATTTAGGAAACCCTGTCCATGGTATACTCCAGAGTTACGTTTAATGAAAGCTGCTGGAAGGCAATTAGAACGGCAGTACAAAAAATCTGACCTGGCGGTACATAGGCTTTTCCACACTCAACATCAGCCTGCTTACCACTCTGCTCTGAATATTGCACATAAGAACTATTATTCAAGCATCATTGGTAAGGGTGCAACTAATTCTAAATCTTTTAACTCCTCTGTACCAGTGTAATAAGTTTCTTTATTATTACACTGAAAAGATTGAGGGCATATACAGCTCTTTAATCACCATCACCCCAGTTAATCTAGTTGATACTCAGCCTTTAAATCCTCCGACCACTACCTTTTCGAACTTTGACATGGTTGGAGTTGATTTTATTATAAGTACAGTTAGGGCTGGGCGATATGGCCAAACAAATGGATCATGATAATTGTTTTATATCAGTCGATATCGATAATTATCACGATAAATGTCAAATCTTTATTTCTTTCAAGTTTAAAGGCAGATTTTTGCTCCTAAGTGAAATTTGTAGAAACCAGAGTGTTAATTGTGGTTTTAAACTACTCTTTATTGTCAGAACATATCATGACAAACACTTGCCAAACAGGTGAACATTTCACAAATCTGAGGTAGAACATTCAAACATTTTTCATTTTTCCTTAACAAAATACATATCTTTATTGGAAAATATATATTTTTTAGTTTCTGCATGTGCTAATGGGGGGGATATTGTTTCAAGTCTTGAAACAGGTTTGTGTTGCCTGACTTTGATGGCATGTATCTTCAGCACAGTTTGCAGTGCAGGCTGCAATATTAATATTACGTTTTGTCTCGAAACGCATATTTGACAGTGAGTTGACAGTAGTATTAGCTTGAGTTAGGATGCAGATTTACTGTTAAATTTATGTTCAGTAACAAAAACAGTAACATCTGTTAAAAAAAAATGTAACGACCTCATTTTTATTTGGTAAAATAAAATATTCAGAATGTTTGAGTTTTATTAAAATTAACCATTGGTTATCCAGTATCATGCATTTAGATCATGATAACCACAGATAAAACCAGGCATAGCCTATAGCACCTCACTATCATGGCAAAATGTAACTTTATGGTTTCTATGGTATTTTTATGAAAAACAGTAGCCTAAATACATTATTAAATACTGTAATTATATTCCATTAGTCCTTTAATACATTGTCTACATTAATAATATAATACAATTCAATATGTATATCCCACATTTCATGGTGCAGTTAATATTACTAGGCTGACGTTACAGTAAATCCATGGTAAATGATGGGACTTTGTAGACGGAAAAGCCTTCTGACTGTATCGTTGCGCACAGTGTTTCTCCTGTTTGTCAGCGCTGTTTCATCTGCCTTTAAACTGGTTTAAATCACTGAGACATTTGTGTTCTTCGCTGAATTCAAGCGCTTCTCACTGGATCTCGTGACCGAGACCGATCAGAGTAAACGCATCTGCTCTAGTGAGCTTGTGCTGCGCTGATGTTTGGACTTTGAGCCGAGCGGATAAATGGTCCGTGTGGCGCACTGTTAAAATGAGTTTCGTTCCACTTTTGGCGCATAAACATTATCGAACATTTATCGAACTCTTGATATCGTTTTATTGAGAAAAAATTATATTGCGATAATTATCGTTATCGTTTTATCGCCCAGCCCTAAGTACAGTTAAGTCCATGAACTCAACTACCAGTATTTTAGATCCGGTTCCCTGCTCGGTTATTATGAACTGCCTTGCATCAATCTGCCCTCATATGACTTCAATTGTGAATTTATCATTGAGTTCTGAAATTATTCCTCCAGATTTAAAAATAGCTGCCATTACACCAGTCCCTAAGAAGCCTGGTTATGATGTTTCTGATTAGTCCAATTGCAGGCCTATTTCAAACCTTCCTTTCTTGGCTAAAGTTCTAGAGCGTGTTGTGGCTATTCAGTTAAATCATCACCTAGCACTGAACAGTCTTTTTGAACCTTTTCAATCTGGGTTCAGAAAAGGGCATAGTACTGGGACAGCTCTAGTGAGGGTCGTAAATGATCTTCTTATTGCGGCAGATTCTGGTGCATGCAGTTTTTTGGTCTTATTAGACCTCAGTGCTGCTTTTGATACTATATGTCACTCTCTTCTGTAGATAGGCTGGAAAATTGGCTGGGTCTTTCTGGAGAAGTATTCAGTTGGTTTCAGTCTTAACGAATCGTGCCCAGTTTGTAAGCTTGGGTAATTACAAATCTGATACCATGCCTGTTCGACAGGAAGTTCCTAAGGGTTCAGTGATGGGTCCAATTTGATTTAACATTTACATGCTTCCACTTGGGCTGATCATCAGGAAATATGGTCTTGGATATCACTGCTACGTGGATGATACGCAGATTTACATCACCACTAGTCCTGATGTCCTTTGCTCATTAATAGCTTTGCGTAGTTGTCTAGCAGAGATCAGTATATGGATGCAGAATAACTTCCTGAAGCTGAATGGCTCCAAAACTGAATTGATGCAGATTGGTACAGTGGCGGCTACTCGTGAGGCCGAGCAGATTAGTTTAATTGTTGACTCCAGCATGGTAATTCCCACTTCTCAGGTGTGGAATCTTGGTGTAATTGTTGATCCTCAGTTAACATTTGAAGCACATATAAAATACATCTCTAAAACTGCTTTTTACCATCTGAGAAACGTTGCTCGACTCGGACCTTTTCTCTCTTTTGCAGACGCAGAAAGGCTCATACATGCCTTCATTACAACTAGGTTAGATTACTGTAATGCCTTGTTCTCTGGCCTTCCAGTTAAATCTCTGAGCAGGCTACAGTATATTCAAAATTCTGCTGCCCGTGTGCTCACTCGTACTTCTCCTTGTGAACTCATTACATCGGTGCTTTCACAGTTGCACTGGCTTCCCATAAATGCGAGAATTGATTTTAAAATTCTTATTTTAACATACAAGGCACTATATGGGACTGCACCAGAGTTTCTTTGTGATCTCATTAGCCCTTACACTCCATCACGTTCTCTCCATTCTGCTAATTCTCTATTCTGCTAACTCTCTTTTGCTACATCAGCCTCCATGTAAGCTCAAGACAATGGGGTAAAGAGCCTCTTCATACAAAGCCCCCAAGCTATGGAATGTGCTTCCTCTTACCACCAGAAATGCACCAACGTTACACTTTAAAAAGTTGATTTAAGACATCTATTTAAGGCTGTTTTTCTTTAATTAATTGTTGTATTGCCCTTGTTGTTTGTTTACTTTACTGTAGCGCTTTGGGTTTAAGAAAAGCGCATTACAAATAAAATGTATTATTATTATTATTATTATTATTATTATTATTTGAAATTTATCGGAGCATATTATATAAGAAATTACGATTTAAACTCCATTGACTTTAATGAAAATGCATTTTTTTTCTTCATACAAATGATATTAAATTTACTAGCATAACTTTTACTTTCAGATGAAAAAAAAAAGATAAACAGCCTGAATATCCTTTTCATGCAGCAATGGTTCATCAATAGGTGGCGGTAGAGTGAAATATGGACTTTTTCGAACCCTCTTTCCTTTTCAAATGTAGACTATTTGGTCTATGAACTTTTGATCTTTAAATTACGTCCCTTTCATTGTTTTTATAAATATAAAAAAAAAGAAATGTAAATTTTGACAGCTTTATCACATATCCAAAGTTGTATTTTCTTACAAAAAAAAAAAAAACTGACTCTAATGCATTAGTAGGGTTAAATGTAAAATGAATTGAAAGAGGATCGGACTACAACACTACAACAAACTTGTCAATCAGTAGTAGGCGGCGTGTCCACTCATGATTGGAGAGGAGTGAGAGTGGGAGATCTCAAGAAAGACTTTAGAAAGAGAGATGGCTGAGAGACATTACAAAAGAGAAAGCTGAGAGGAATATCACTGGGAAAAGAAAGGCTTTGATCATGCAAGAGCTTTAATATTAGAAAAGCTTTCCAGTGCTGGAGAGACACAAGCAGGAAGGCCTGGAAACTGCTCCATACGTGAGTAACATTGGTTTTGAGTGTCAAGTCTGGAGCTGGTGTGCTGCTGGCGACTGACAACAAGCTTTTGCTTGTATATACCCTTACGAAAAAAAAGTATACTTCAAGTTCATTTTATGAAGTATACTTGAGTAATGTTCAAGTATATTTTTAAGTATACTTTATGTAGTAAGTATACTAATGTCAATATGTACTAGTAGTAAACTTGTAAGTGTACTATTTTAATACCGCTTGGGACTAAATTGGCCCACTTGAAGTTTATAAAAGTATATGTTTAAGTGTACTATAAGTGTAACAGTAGTAAACTTTAAGTGCACAACTAGTTCATAATTATGTTTCTCATTTGTACTGCAAGTGAACTTATGAGTATACTAGTAGTTTACTATTTTAATACTTGTAGCAACTTTGAAGTATACTCTCAGTAAACTACTAGTTTAGTAGTTTTATACTACAAGTTTTCTTTAAGTGAACTTAACATCATACTTATAGTTTACCATTTATATATTATTTTTACTCTTTTAGTGTACTCTCAGTAAACTACTAGTTTAGTAGTTTTATTCTACAAGTTTTCTTTTAATGTACTCTCAGTAAACTACTAGTTTAGTAGTTTTATTCTACAAGTTTTCTTTAAGTGAACTTAACATTATACTTATAGTTTACTATTTATATACAATTTTTGCAGTTGCAGTAGGCCTATACTACTATGTTCAAATGTTATTTTTTTATACTTGAAAAATACCTTTAACTCTACTTTAATTTTAAAAACATTTTATTAGCTTCATGCATCCTTTTTTATCAACACTTGAATGTCAGTAAGTTTCATAAAGGCAACATTTTAAACAAAATAGTTGAGAAAATCACATTTTTGTCAAAGACTACGCCTTGATCAGATCCAGAACGATGATCAAAACACAGGTGGAGTAGATCGAGTCCAACACCCCCAAAGCTTCACAGTCGTTTTCTCTTCATGGGTTAGGCCTACACTTCATTTCATTTGGAAACATTAAAGGACAAGTTCGGTATTTTACACTTAAAGCCCTGTTTACAGATCGTATCTGATGAAATAGAACGGTTAAGATTAAAATTTGGACACATGCTCCTGTCCCGAGAATTTTAGGTTTATTTCGCTTTTGTGGACCTATTTTGCCAAACGCGTCACACCCGTGATTCTTCCGTTGAGAGCTTGAATAATAGACACTCCAGCCCAGTTGGTGGCTATAATGCACCTTTGCCAATTGCAAGCAAACCACGGGCATTTCATTGAATACACAGAAGAAGCAGAAGAAGAAGCGGCGGAGTAATACCGTAAAGGTGCTGCGGTCTCACAGCGCGTCCTATACAAGTCAATGGAGTTGGACAAAAACTACGATAAAACCTGTTGGAATGCATCTTTTTCAGCGATTTTTGATGGAACATATCAGTGAACACCCCCTGACCACTCGGTGAGTTTCACGTCTTTGTAAACGAAAGTTTAATGTGTTTTTAGGAAGGAATCTTCCAGTGCATATAGACAACCATTGTGGGGGTGGGGAGGGGAAGCGAAATAAACCTAAAATTCTCGGGACAGGAGCATGTGTCCAAATTTTAATCTTAACCGTTCTATTTCATCAGATACGATCTGTAAACAGGGCTTTAAGTGTAAAATACCGAACTTGTCCTTTAAGCAGTTTTGATTTACAAGCTGTTTAATGTTTGATATTACATTATTTTACATTTGAGTGAGCAATCGTCTATCACTTGTTTCAGCTTCTTCTTCTCCTGTGTTTTGATCCAGAGATTCTGTACTAGAAGATGGGTCATAGCGCCCCCTACCGTATACCAGTGAAAACATGGATAGCTGGAAAATTCAGTCAATGGTGGGGAAAAGTTAAATTAAAGTAAATATGTACACTACCAGTGGACTAGCCTACACAAAAATTCAGATACGCAGAATTAGAAACATATCTGTTTTATATCAATATTTTAATCAATATTTTCAAACAAAGTTTCATAAGACTGTATATGAAAAACGATGTAAAAAAAAAAGTATATTTAATAGGCTACTCGATCAAAAGAGTTAACACAACTACAAGCCAAGTATACTTTGAATAATTAAAATTTTAAGTATATCTCTATCAAAAGATTGAGTACAAGTATAGGCCAAATATACTTGGACTTTTCTCTCAGTATAAGTCAAGTACACTTAAGTGTAATTAAGTATATTTTTGAGAAGTATATAAAACTTATTTTCCATGCTTATGTTATTTACTCTAAGCTATTCCACCCGAAAGTTTGTTACTATATAAAGCTGAACATGTTAGTTTATATGACGGTGTGTAATATTATGTTTTTAAAAAAGTATTTAATAAGCTACTCAATCAAAATAGTAAACACAAGTACAAGCCAAGAATACTTAGAATACTTAATTATACTTTTAAGTATATCTCGATCAACAAGCAGAGGCCAAATATACTTAGACTTTTCTGTCAGTATAAGTCAAGTATACTTAAGTGCAATTTGAAGTATATTTCTGAGAAGTATATAAAAAGTAGACTGAAAGTATACTTTCTTATTTTTAGTTTAAAAGAAGTATACTAATAGAACACTTGAATAAACTTCTTTTTCGTAAGGGTACTCCTGTGTACTGTATGTTAATACATTTTTTTGTGCTTGCTTGTCGTTCGTTCGTTATCTTCACTTTATTTTTCGCGAATATTTTTGCTTCGCTTCTATGATAAAAGAGACACTCTTGCATTGCATTTTGAGGGCAGAGCAATGAAGGGAGGGTTGTTTGGGTTGATTTCAAATATCAACAGTGTTCACCCAACTTCACCTTTAACGGCACGAACAATCACAAATCGAGCACAAACGAACGGAACTGGTTTGGAGCATTTTGGACAGCATAGGATGGAGCCTGACGTAACTGTTCCAAATTAATAGTTATTTCTGAGGGGAAAAGGGTACAGATTTTGATTTAAAGCTACAATATGTCATTTTTTTCACCGCTAGGTCGCTAACCTCTTACAATAACAAAGGCGTAGGTTGATGACGCATAAACGGAATTATGGAACTTGTCGTCATGCTGATGGATCTAATAATGTTTGAGTGAATACATTGATGTTTTTAACATGACTGTGGTATGAAGCATGGCAAGATTGCTAATGAGAGACAGATATCAGCGCCACACGTGGATATAAAGGAATAAGGACATTTCATTCTACCGAACTACCCGCAAGTGCAGAATTACTACTCGCACAGGTCAGTTTATTTGACGAATTAAACTTGTAAGGTAATGCAGCCTGTTGAAAGTTATAATGTTATTCTATGTGTTAGTTTGTTGGCTGTATGAGACTAGCAGTAAGCTAGATCAACATTAGAATAACATACTGATCATATTCTAACATTTCATCATGTTGAGCTATTTAACATTGATTAGTTTTATGTACATTTGGTCACCTGTGAGATCGGCGATACACGATATTATCGTGAGGGGGGCGGGGCTTACTTATTTGACTATTAACTTGCTTATTTACTCATTAATTTGCTTGTTTTATTACTTGTTTTATATATGAGAAACTTTTTCTATTTTGCTAGCAAAGGTGGAGTGTTTATTAATAGGCTAAATCAGGTTATTTCCCAGTATAGTGAGGTAAAAAAAGATCAACAAGAGTATTTCAACATGTCAGCGGGAAATGTACGGACACACATTATCCTCTCATGCCGTTACAGATGCAGCATTTTGACTGTACTTCTGCACGAGATGAGAACACGTTTTAATAATTTCTTTGGTCAAGAAAGAGTCGGAGTTTGTGATATATGTCCTCCTACCAGTGCTCTCTCTGTCTGGATGCATTTCACATATGCGAACTTCAATAAGCCCAAAGAACGCGGGTTTATGTGTTTTAAATGCCGGGAGAAATCAGAGTAAGGGGCAAAAATATAGCTTAGTCAATCGGTTTATACTTAAACTTATGACTTCACTCCGATAAAGGAAAATGGGTTAATGCGTTTACATGACCAACATACATCGTCAGTTTATTCAGCATAATCGGGTTAAGAACGTGCATGTAGGCTAAACATGCTCATTCCCTGAAAGTGAAAGCAGAAACGGACTGAGCTTTCGGCATCTGTTGCTGCATTAACGCCGCATTCACTCAGAGACAACGATGGATATAACGGTATAGCAACTATCTTAATTTACTGGCTTAATATTTCTCTTGTGGACCTACATTAATGACAGTGAAAAAATTAAAAGAATATTTCTTGTTAAACAAGTGTTTGAAGCTGCTTTTGATTTTCACAGATGGCAGAGTTGTGCTGCGTTCGTGAACTAAAGACTGTTATTAGGCCTATATCATTTTAGTGATATTATTGTTATTATTAATATTTTGTAATTGTATTGTTTTTAGTGTTATTAGTTATTATATATATGTTTTGTTAATCTGCTATGGAAACAAAATACTGACGAACAACGATGCCGTTTTTGCCGTTATGAATTTAGGCAAGGCAAATTAATTGTAGTTCCTAATATTAATTTAATAACAATACTAGCTTTATAATAACAATAATTTAATAATTGAATACATTAATGCTAAAACGAGCCAATTATCGTACTGATATTGTCAAAGACATCTGCCATCAGCGATATCTCTGACTATAATCAATACACGATAATAATAATAATTTGTTACATTTATATAGCGCTTTTTCTGAGACCTCAAAGCGCTTTACATAGAAGGGGGGAATCTCCTCAACCACCACCAATGTGCAGCATCCACTTGGATGATGCGACGGCAGCCATATTGCGCCTAAACGCTCACCACACACTAGCTTACTGGTGGAGAGGAGACAGTGATGAAGCCAATCAGAATATGGGGATGATTAGGAGGCCATGATCGACAGGGGCCAAGGGGCAAATTTTACAAAGGATGCCGGGGTTACACCCCTACTCTTTTTCGAAGGACATCCTGGGATTTTTAATGACCACAGAGAGTCAGGACCTCGGTTTAACGTCTCATCCGAAGGACGGTGCTCTTTTGGCAGTATAGTGTCCCCGTCACTACACTGGGGTGTTAGGACCCACACAGACCACAGGGTGAGCGCCCCCTGCTGGCCTCACTAACACCTCTTCCAGCAGCAACCTGGTTTTTCCCAGGAGGTCTCCCATCCAGGTACTAACCAGGCTCAGCCCTGCTTAGCTTCAGTGGGCAACCAGTCTTGGGCTACAGGGTGATATGGCTGCTGGATACTATCGTCTATTGGCACAACCCTACGAGCCATTATTTAAAATTAGAATTTCTCTGAAATTAAAAATCTTTGGGAACTGTTGGGATATTGTAAGTACACAACTGCAGGAAATATATCACACTGTACAAGTGATTTTTGGAGATTTTATTACAAAAATTTTACATATTGTACCTTTAATGGCGTAAATCTAGCACAAACGAACTGCACCAGTAACTATTTAGACCACATGGGATGACTTAACTGTTTAAAATAAATAATTTATTTTAGTTACAGGTAGATTTTCTTTGAACCATCACAAAACTTGCACAAATTAACTGCACCGATTTGGAGCAATTTGGATGGCATAGGGTGGAGACTGCCCCGAATTAGCCATTTGTTTTTTTCTAAGAAGGGGGAATGCAATGTTCATTTGAATGGCACAAATCAAACACAAACAAATGGCTCCGTTTTGGAATGTATTAGATGACATGGAGTGGAGAGTGAGGTTTTTCATTATATATAAGAAAGGGGTCATAGTTACAGTTTTTTTTTACAGCACAAACCAAGCAGCAATTTGGATGGCCACAGTATTGACTGTGACGTTACTGCCCCAAAATATATTTGTTAATTTTAACAGCACAAATGAACGGCACTGTTTGACGTCAATGCTTTAGTTTAATCTAACGTTTTGCTTTATACTTTAAACTTAAAGGAGCCGTATGTAAGATTGTGGCCAAAACTGGTACTGCAATCACTTTCAAATTACTGTAGAGCGGTGTATCCCCTCCCCCTCCCCCCTGACTCGAGGTTGCCAGATAGGCTGCAGGATCCAGCAGGAACGTAGGCTGCTACGTAGCTGTGGTAACTAGAGCAGAGCTGGCAACCCCGATGCCAAAACACTACTGACTTTGTGATTGGTAGATAGGTGGCGGGTGGTGCTTCAGGCCAAAACACAAGATGACAACATCAACATCAGTTGAGGGCTGCAACTTCATTTTTTAAATGACAATATACTGGCCGGACTACTGTTGTCAGTGATATAAGTATTTGCAATGAACATGATTTCTTAATGTCTAGTGACATATCAGGGCCATTTTATGATTAATTGAAATACATTTCTTACATACAGCTCCTTTAAAGGGATAGTTCACCCTAAAATGATTGTCATTCAATTCAGTCATCTTTTACTCACAACTGGAGCAGGGTGAGTAAATGATGACATAATTTAAATTTTTGCATGAACTATCACTTTAAAACTGCTTCAAACTTCAAACTTTTAAAAGTACTTCAAACCCTTAAGCTGCACGGGACAGCCTAGAGCTTTTCATAATTCATGTGCAGCAGAGAGGAGTGATTTTTCCAGAGGACACAATGTGTTGGGCAAAAACTTCACAGCAGTTCTGCTTACAAGAGTGTGAGTGTTTGTGTTGGCTTGAGACAAGGCCTCACACTTAGAAAATATATGGATGATCTATGTCTTTTAACTAAAACTGCTTCAAACTTCAATCTTTTTAAACTACTTAAAAATGTAGGCTCTCTCAAGTCTGACTTGATGAACTTTTTCATGTAGTTCTAGAGTTATACAGTAATTTGGAAAGAATGTGCAAATTTCAAATTTAATCTCCATTTATTGTAAATATCATGCCATTATGCACACTAGCGATACCACATATCTGATGAATATGTCTTTCTCCACAACATGTGGCCCTCAGTGACTCACTCATACACATATACTGTATCTATTTTCTTCAATGCAGAAAATCTAGTGGGTTTTCATCAACTCTTCTTCTTGTCTCTTCCTCAGGCATATGAGAGGAGGTTTCCCACCTGTCATCTGATTCCCATGTTTGTGGACAGTGATGTGATCAATGAGGAAAACAGTGAGGATGGATCCATTCATAAGATTGAAAGAAGGTGTAAACTGGACGTGGATGCACCACGACTCCTAAAACGGGTAAAATGAAAACCCAGAAAAAAAAAAAAGGAAAAAAACTTGATCCTGGACTTTGCTTTGTCTGTAAAGGTTATGAACTCAGGTAATGAACTGATAAATCTCTCTCTCTCTCTCTCTCTCTCTCTCTCTCTCTCTCTCTCTCTCTCTCTCTCTCTCTCTCTCTCTCTCTCTCTCTCTCTCTCTCTCTCTCTCTCTCTCTCTCTCTCTCTCTCTCTCTCTCTCTCTCTCTCTCTCTCTCTCTCTCTCTCTGTGTAGATTGCAGGTGTGGACTATGTCTACTTCATTCAGAAGAACTCCCTGAACCACAGAGAAAGAACTCTTCATATTGAATCCCACAATGAAACCTTCTCCAGCAGAGTCATAATCCATGAACTTTGCTGTTACTCGGTGAGAAAAATCACCCTCACATCTCAGATGTGCTGTTAAGCATGCCATTAGCAACTTTAATTTGGTTGTATAATATAATTGGACACCCACACTTGGTACCTTGGTATCGCTAAATTTATTTATATATAATAATATATAACGACCTTCCGACCTTTCAAACTGTGACAGCTTCAGCCCCACAATTTTTTTTTTTATAATTATTTATTATTTTTATTATTATTATTTATTTCATATTGGATGAGTTGAGTCTGTTATGTTGTGTATATGTATGTGTGTGTGTGTGTATATTAGGGATGTCCCGATACCACTTTTTCACTTCCGATACGATACCGATGCCGCAGCTTTGACTATTTGCCGATACCGATATCAATCCAAAATTTTTATTTTATTCTTGAACTAATACTAATAATAATAAAATATATGGAAGCACTTTGCTCAGTTAGCCACAAAAAACATCTCACTCAAATGGAGAACAAATACTTCTCCAGGATATAGTCCACAACAACAGCTGATAATGAGACTACCACCCTTTATTCAAAAGACCTTGAGATATGTTTGGTAATTGTACCTGAATGAATTTAAAATTAATTTGCTATATTTCAAATCAATATAACATTTTAATTAACTTTAACTTTATTCTCATCTGAATTATAATTTATTTCTGTATAAAATAATACTAACATTAAAAACAATCTTCTTTTTTAATCAGTGTAGAATGTATAACTTAAAAATAAACAGATTAGTGCTCTGTTTTAGAACAAGAAATGAAAACCAATGCAATATGATGAATGTCCAAAAGATGAGATAATTTTTGCTTTTAAACAGCATGTGTGTCTCTGTGTGTGTGTGTGATTTTGGTTGGGTGACAGTTGTAGGTTACAGTTTGACAAGAGTTTACAGTTTGAAAAAAGCACAATGTTGTGTTTTACACAAATATAAGTAGGCTAAACACTTTTTGCAGTTTTAATGATGTCCTGTATGAACAAAAAATGACGGAGTGTGTTTTTATGTTTTCCACTGTTTGATCGCGTCCGTGCCTCTCTCTCTCTGACACACACACACACACACACACACACACACACACACACACACACACACTCCAGCATTGCAATCTTGACATCGCAGCCTGTTCATTTTGTTGCGTTTACACCAAATGCGAATAGAGCGTCAAATTTGCGTCTATCGCGTCTAGTTCGATGCTTGAACAGTTTGAATCCATTCGCACGTATAAAGCGAGCGTTTGACGCGAAATAGACGCGCATTCAGAGCTAAGGCGGGGCTACAGATTAGGTGTCCCTAAATAACACGCATTTCTATGCGCGTATCTAACAGTAGTTCCACATTACATTAATTAAAGTAACAACATGTAACTTTTCAACCTTCATAATATATTTCCAAGACCCTTGTGATAGTACATCGACTTACAATAGGTTGAATGAGACGTCTGCCAGAGCCTGACGGGGTCTGTATCGCTTTTACTGGCACTATGTAACTTCGGGGTGCGGGTAGTAACCAGCGCTCAAAAAGAACTACAAAATTCGACTGCTTTACGGCATACGTCACTTCGCCCACCACTTCCTCAAATGTGGCCAACCAGCGCGTTTGTTTTCGTACGTCTGTTTTCGTCATGGCTGAAGCAGCAGCGAAACGTAAGAAGCCAAAGGTTTTGTCGGAGTAGAGTCGGAAGAGGAAAAGGGAGAGTGATAAACTGAAAGGCAGGACGAGGATCAATATTGGTCGAGCGTTTGCTCGCTGGCGTGATCTTATGGAGGAGGAGAGTTACCAGACCGATGCTGACTTGGCCGTCATGCTGTTGAACTAGTAAGTAACTGTAAATTGCTTGCATACTATCTATAGTTTTTCTAATCTGTTGTCTGCCTGGCTACGTTACGGAAACTATCTGGTCCTCCATTTATTTATCTTCATGAATCAGCTAGTAGATGAGCGAATTATCAATCTGGTAGCTAGTAAACACTAACATGGTAGTTTTAGATGGTTAGGATGCTATCGCTATCATTCTCGTTCAGATTTGAGCATTGCAATCGACATGCAAATCGCAAATGTTTGAGTTAAAATGTTTAGTCTAATAAACATGTATAAATTATGAAA
The DNA here is from genome assembly GCA_021554675.1 of Leuciscus idus. NCBI lineage: Eukaryota > Metazoa > Chordata > Actinopteri > Cypriniformes > Leuciscidae > Leuciscus > Leuciscus idus. Next base: position 22,919,699 of record CM038631.1, read on the forward strand.
GGGGGAAGATTAATATTATCATTGCCCATATGAAAAAAACCTGCATGCTTCATATACAGTAACCGTAAATCATTTTACGACAGCGGTAATGGACAATTCCGCTTCCAACCTGTAGGGCGACCGCAGAGGAAAAGTTCCATGTTGTTGCTTTAATGTGCATGCGAGTTTTATTTATTTTTATACCGTGTATTCTCCGTGTAAATCCATGCACCGAACCGTGACGCACGTACCGAACGTACGTTCAATACGAATACACGTACCGTTCCACCCCTAATAGGTATCGGATCATAGGTATCGGATATATATTTTTCTCCCCTCCGATATCCGATCTAGCGTTCTGGGTCAGTATCGGCACGATACCGATGCCGTGGATCAGATCGGGACATCCCTAGTATGTGTAGATATATACATAACATACATATATATATATATATATATATATATATATATATATATATATATATATATATATATATATATATATATGTGTGTATGTATGTATATATATGTATGTATGTATATATCTATATGTATGTATATATCTATATGTATGTATATATCTATATATGTATATATCTATATATATGTATATATGTATCTATCTATCTACACTCACCTAAAGGATTATTAGGAACACCTGTTCAATTTCTCATTAATGCAATTATCTAATCAACCAATCACATGGCAGTTGCTTCAATGCATTTAGGGGTGTGGTCCTGGTCAAGACAATCTCCTGAACTCCACAACCATTTCTAGGGTTTACAAAGAATGGTGTGAAAAGGGAAAAACATCCAGTATGCGGCAGTCCTGTGGGCGAAAATGCCTTGTTGATGCTAGAGGTCAGATGAGAATGGGCCGACTGATTCAAGCTGATAGAAGAGCAACTTTGACTGAAATAACCACTCGTTACCACCGAGGTATGCAGCAAAGCATTTGTGAAGCCACAACACGCACAACCTTGAGGCGGATGGGCTACAACAGCAGAAGACCCCACCGGGTACCACTCATCTCCACTACAAATAGGAAAAAGAGGCTACAATTTGCACGAGCTCACCAAAATTGGACAGTTGAAGACTGGAAAAATGTTGCCTGGTCTGATGAGTCTCGATTTCTGTTGAGACATTCAGATGGTAGAGTCAGAATTTGGCGTAAACAGAATGAGAACATGGATCCATCATGCCTTGTTACCACTGTGCAGGCTGGTGGTGGTGGTGTAATGGTGTGGGGGATGTTTTCTTGGCACACTTTAGGCCCCTTAGTGCCAATTGGGCATCGTTTAAATGCCACGGCCTACCTGAGCATTGTTTCTGACCATGTCCATCCCTTTATGACCACCATGTACCCATCCTCTGATGGCTACTTCCAGCAGGATAATGCACCATGTCACAAAGCTCGAATCATTTCAAATTGGTTTCTTGAACATGACAATGAGTTCACTGTACTAAAATGGCCCCCACAGTCACCAGATCTCAACCCAATAGAGCATCTTTGGGATGTGGTGGAACGGGAGCTTCGTGCCCTGGATGTGCATCCCACAAATCTCCATCAACTGCAAGATGCTATCCTATCAATATGGGCCAACATTTCTAAAGAATGCTTTCAGCACCTTGTTGAATCAATGCCACGTAGAATTAAGGCAGTTCTGAAGGCGAAAGGGGGTCAAACACAGTATTAGTATGGTGTTCCTAATAATCCTTTAGGTGAGTGTATATCAGCCTGAATATCTTGAATCAGCCTCGCTCTACATTATCCCGCTTATTACATGGCTACCTACCAAATAAATCAATAATTTGACACAAAATATTGATTTAAAAAGGAGTTTATTGATTTAAAAAACGATTGTATTGCTTCCGCTAAAGAAAATAGTCCGTTCCGTCTCTATGGTTAGGATCCTGCGTCCATAGCAACGCACAGTTTTTCATGGCAACGGTGTGTTATATATATATATATTTATTTATATATATATATATATATATATATATATATATATATATATATATGTATGTGTATGTGTGTGTGTGTATTTATATATACTAGTGCAAAATGCCCATGCAAAATCAGTTTTTGTGTGTTTTTAGTAATTGTTGGTTTGGTGTGTTTGATTGCTCATTGTTACAATTACACAGCAAAAGTTCAGTGACATTTTTATTTGTGCATGGTAGAAAGCACACAGTGAACTCGGAGAAAACGCTATGCTTGAGCAAACAGTTTGTGAATAGGCTACTACAAATGATGCCCGTGAAAGAGACTGTGAACGGATTGAATAGGATATGTTTAGTTGGTGAATAGCATAGGCTTCTATTACACAGTAGCGATAATGTTAAGCGCACCAGAATGAAATATAATATTCAGAAGTAAACAGCATAGCTGACTTACAGATTCAGTTAACATCCAGAAATGAATACGCACGTCGATTCAGGGAGCAGTGCAAAGTGCCCGTGCAAAATCAGTTTTTGTATGTGTTTTTAGTAATTGTTGGTTTGGTGTATTTGAGTGCTCATTGTTACAATTACACAGCAAAAGTTCAGTGACATTTTTATTTGTGCATGGTAGGAAGCAAATACTGATACTGACATAATGACATAAAATAAATGTGGAAAATTTAACTACACGATTCAGAGAGCAGGCTACACAGTGAACTCAGAGAAAACGCTACTTAAGCTCCGCTGCTTTCTTCGACCCTCTCTGTCTCTGGTCCTGCGCTGTGCTCACTCATACCCCTTTTCAGGGGCAGAGTGGGACCAAAAAATCTACCGGGAAATTTTGTAGACCACCGGCCCTCGGTGGTAAAAAAATAAATACAAATTTGCTAACAAATATATACAACCCCAAATCAGAAAAAGTTGGGACAGTATGGAAAACACAAATAAAAAAAGAAAGTAGTGATTTCTAAATGTACTTTGACTTGCATTTCATTGCAGACAATGTGAACACAAAATATTTCATGTTTTGTCTGGTCAACTTAATTTCATTTGTAAATATACATCCTTTCTTGTCATTCAGACCTGCAACACATTCCAAAAAAGGTTGGGACAGGAGCAATTTAGGGCTAGTAATCAGGTAAATTGGTTAAATAATGATGTGATTTGAAACAGGTGATGTCAACAGGTGATTGTAATTATGATTTGGTGCAAAAGCAGCATCCAAGAAAGGTCTAGTCCTTTAGGAGCAAAGATGGGCCGAGGATCGCCAGTTTGCCAACAAATACGTGAGAAAATTATTGAAATGTTTAAAAACAATGTTCCTCAAAGAAAGATAGGAAGACATTTGCTTATTTCACCTTCAACAGTGCATAACATAATTAATAGATTCAAGGAATGTGGAGGAATTTCCGTGCGTAAAGGACAAGGGCGCAAGCCTAAGCTGAACAACCGTGATCTCCGATCCCTCAGGCGGCACTGCATCAAGAATCGTCATTCATCTATAAGCGATATCACCACATGGGCTCAGGACTACTTTGGCAAACCTTTGTCAAGTACCACAATACGTAGTTACATCCACAAATGCCAGTTAAAACTGTACTGTGCCAAAAGGAAGCCCTATGTTAAGTGTCCAGAAGCGCCGTCGACTTCTCTTGGCTCGGAGGCATCTGGGATGGACCATCACACAGTGGAAGCGTGTGTACTGTGGTCAGATGAATCAGTATTTCGGGTATTTTTTGGGAGAAATGGACGCCGTGTGCTCCGGACCAAAGAAGAAAAGGATCATCCAGACTGTTACCAGCAACAACTCCAAAAGCCAGGGTCTGTCATGGTATGGTATGGCCCTTGGCAAAGGTAACTTGCACTTCTGTGATGGCACCATTAATGCTGAAAAGTACATAGAGATTTTGGAGCACAATATGCTGCCTTCAAGAAGACATCTTTTCCAGGTACGTCCATGCATATTTCAACAAGATAATGCAAAACCACATTCTGCACACATTACAAAGTCCTGGCTGCGGAGGAAGAGGATACGGGTACTTGACTGGCCTGCCTACAGTCCCGACCTGTCTCCAATAGAGAATGTGTGGCTCATTTTGAAGCGCAAAATGCGACAACGAAGACCCCGTACTGTTGCCCACCTTAAGAATTGTTTGCAGCAAGAATGGGACAAAATTACCCCTGAAACACTTCATCACTTGGTGTCTTCAGTCCCTAAACGTCTTTTAAGTGTTGTGAAAAGGAATGGCAACATTACAAAGTGGTAAATGCTTTACTGTTCCAACTTTTTTTGAAATGTGTTGCAAGAACCAAAATAGGAATTTTGTTTTTATGGAAAAAAAACTATAAAAATCATGAGGAACACATTAAATTATGTGCTGTTGTATTGTCTGCAATGAAATAAAAGTCAAAGTACATTTAGAAATCACTACTTACTTTTTTTATTTGTGTTTTCCATACTGTCCCAACTTTTTCTGATTTGGGGTTGTACTACTAACGTCATAGAACCCTTGCAAAATTATTTTAAATATATTAAGAAAGCCACCGCTACATGGTCTATGGTTAGACTGATTTGTTTAGATCCAGTGAAACTGCTACCTTGACAACGCCACGTCATGTTTTAGGTTTTGTTCGATGCATTCTACGGAGTTAATACCCTGCAATCTGCAATCTCACCACTAGATGCCACTACACAAATGAATGTTGACGTTGTTGTCTCTCTCATCACTTGCTGTTGTCTCTCTCTCACCACTTGCTGTTGTCTGTCTCTCACCACTTGCTGTTGTCTGTCTCTCACCACTTGCTGTTGTCTCTCTCACCACTTGCTGTTGTCTCTCTCTCTCATCACTTGCTGTTGTCTCTCTCTCTCGTCACTTGCTGTTGTCTCTCTCTCTCTCGACACTTGCTGTTGTCTCTCTCTCTCATCACTTGCTGTTGTCTCTCTCTCATCACTTGCTGTTGTCTCTCTCTCTCATCACTTGCTGTTGTCTCTCTCTCTCATCACTTGTGGACTTAAGAAATTGCTGGATAATGAAATTACTTTTAAAGAATTCACAGAGGCAATGCAGCAACTGTCTTCAGGTCGGTCTCCAGGAATAGACGGATTGCCAGTTGAATTTTATAAGCAATTTTGGAATGTAGTTGGAGTGGATTTGTATGAAGTATTTTTAAATTGTTTTAAAGAAAAATCACTCCCGTTAAGTTGTCGACGTGCAGTCCTCTCACTGCTACCAAAAAAAGGGGATTTATGTTTATTGAAAAATTGGAGGCCAGTGTCCTTATTATGTCTGGATTATAAGATACTGTCAAAATGTCTGGCTAATAGAATTAAGCATTGTTTAGAGTTTTTGATTGATAAAGATCAAACGTATTGTGTCCCAGAGAGATCAATTATAGACAATATTTTTGTGTTACGAGATTTAGTTGATTTTAGCCACCTTAATAATAGTGATCTTGGAATTGTATCATTAGACCAAGAAAAGGCATTTGACAGGGTGGATCATGGGTATCTTTTTAATGTTTTAAAACATTTTGGTTTTGGCGAAAATTTTTTATCATATGTAAAATTGTTGTACTCCAATGTGTTTATCATGGTAAAGGCTGGTGGGGGTCTTAGTGCTCCAGTACCTCTTGGTAGAGGGATAAGACAAGGCTGTCCATTGTCTGGGCAACTGTATAGCCTAATGATTGAACCTCTCTTACATAGACTAAAAAAACATTTACAAGGTGTGTTATTTCAAAATGGAAGTGAAAGTGTTAAATTAGTTTTGTCCGCTTATGCAGACGATATTACAGTGTTTATCACGAGGCAAGAGGATATTAGAAGTTTAAATGAGAACATTAAGCTTTATGAAAAAGCGTCCACTGCCAAAGTAAATTGGGAGAAAAGTGAGGGTTATATTATGGGTCAGTGGGATGAGGTAGGATATCCACAACTTCCAGGTGGTTTGAGATGGGGAAGGGAAGGTTTAAAAGTTTTGGGAGTCTTTATAGGCAATAGACAATATCAAATGAAGAATTGGGAGGGTATGCTGGATAAGGTGTCTGCCCGATTGTCTAAGTGGGAATGGTTGTTACCACAGTTGTCTTATAGAGGGAGAGTTCTGGTCGCCAATAACCTGGCAGCTTCTACACTGTGGCACAGGTGTGTAGTCATGGATCCACCTGAGGACATTATATGTGAAATTCAGAGGAAATTGGTGAATTTTTTCTGGAGTGGCGAGCACTGGGTCCGAGCATCAGTGATCTTTTTGCCAGTTTGCGAATGAGGACATGGCCTGGTGGACGTTAAGAGTCGTATCCACGCGTTCAGATTACAAGCAGCAAAAAGATTTCTTTATCAAAAAGACTTATGGACTCCTACAGCATGTGCCATCTTGCAGAGGGCAGGTGGGCTTGGTCTTGATAAACACCTGTTTTTAATGAAACTGGAGGATATGAATTTGTCTGAAATTACACCTTTTTATCGGACAATGTTTCACGTGTGGAGGAATGTTTTAAAGGTGGACAGAGATAGGAGCAGTTCTATTCACTGGGCTCCTGAGGAACCACTGTTTTTTAACAACATGATCCAGACAAGACTTTTGTCCTCAGTGAGTGTGCGAGCATGTCTGCTCAGGAATGGTATCGTGAAGCTGGGTCATCTAATGGATAAAGATGGATGGAAATCTGTGGAAACTATTAAGGAAGTGACTGGTTTACGATCACAGAGACTTGTTTAAAAAATGATAGAGGAAATTTCTCTGGCAATACAAAGAACTTATGGAGAAAGTATATCAACAGGGCAAATGTCAAATCAGAATGACATGAAAGTTTTTCCAAGGATCAAGATTTCGTCACTAATGTGTGATGAGAATGAAGGGGAAGTTGCCGATTCTATCTTGAATTTACAGACACCTCAGCTGGAGTATCTGGATTGTGCTTCAAAGAAGGCACTTTACCACACAGCAGTTAAGGTGATACATCAGAGGTCACTGAAGAGACAAAAAGCTTCCAGATGGCTAGGGTTGCTGGGACCAGACTTCCTTGTAAGAGACAGGTGGAGGACCCTGTACAAACTCCCTGTAGAAAAGCGAACTGGTGATCTGCAGTGGAGGATCATACATGGGGCGATAGCTACGGACAGGCATGTGGCACACCTGAACCCAGCAGTGGGGGGGCAGTGTAGATTTTGTGGTGAGGGTGAAGATCTAGAGCATCTGTTTTTAAAATGTAATAGATTAAACGATTTGTTTGAATTACTTGCAACTTGGTTTCAGGGGTTTGCAGAAGAATTTTCTGACAAAATATTTATAGGAGGTTTGAAATATAGATTTTTATTAAGAAGGAGAGTATGTTTATTGAATTATCTAATAGGGACAGCAAAATTGGCCATATGGAAAACAAGAAAGAATAAGGGCCTAGAGTTGGCAGCAACGAATTCTAGAGTAATGTGTATGAGTCTGGTGGCAGCAAGATTGAGAATGGAATTTACATATTACAGTCTCACAAATAATGTACCTGCTTTTTGTGAAATTTGGTGTATTAATGAGGTTCTATGTGTCGTACATGATGATCATTTGGTCTTAGGTTTTTAAAAGAATATGTATTTTCATTTATTTATTTTTTGAATATTACATTTTATTATTATTATTATTATAATAATTATTATTATATTATTATTGTGAATGTGAATGAGATATAAATGATGACTAAATAAAAGTTGTTTAATCCTCTCTCTCTCTCTCTCTCTCTCTCTCTCTCTCTCTCTCTCTCTCATCACTTGCTGCTCTCTCTCTCTCTCTCTCTCTCTCTCTCTCTCATCACTTGCTGTTGTCTCTCTCTCTCTCTCTCTCTCTCTCTCTCTCTCATCACTTGCTGTTCTCTCTCTCTCTCTCTCATCACTTGCTGTTGTCTCTCTCTCTCTCATCACTTGCTGTTCTCTCTCTCTCTCTCTCGCTCATCACTTGCTGTTGTCTCTCTCTCTCATCACTTGCTGTTGTCTCTCTCTCTCTCTCTCTCTCTCTCTCTCTCTTTCTCTCTCTCATCACTTGCTGTTGTCTCTCTCTCTCATCACTTGCTGTTGTCTCTCTCTCATCACTTGCTGTTGTCTCTCTCTCTCGCTCTCTCTCTCTCTCTCTCTCTCTCTCATCACTTGCTGTTGTCTCTCTCTCTCTCTCTCTCTCATCACTTGCTGTTCTCTCTCTCTCTCTCTCTCTCGCTCTCTCTCTCTCTCTCTCACTTACTGTTGTCTCTCTCTCATCACTTGCTGTTTTCTCTCTCTCTCACACACGGACACACACTCCCTCAAAACATGAGTTGCCGTCGCAGTAGGTCACTGGTCTCTGTTTTTAACAAACTTAAGGGTGGAAAAGCTCCTCTCGCAGGCCACTTGAGTGGTCGATAACGTCAACAGAAATTTGTAGGCCAGTCCAATGACATGGTATGCATCTGTCAACAGATAGTATTGTGCCAGGACAAGATACACACAAATGGCACAGTTTTTACACATACAGACATTCTTATTAACCAGCTCTGGCCTTTCCACATCATGTGTGTCTTCATTACCACTGCTTTTAGATGCATCATCCGCTGTGTATGTTCTGACCTGGTATTCTTTCAGAGGGGACAGTTTCAGTCTTTCCCACTGTCTGGCAAGGCTTAACAGCTCAGCCTGCAAAGTGCCAGCAGTGGCCCTTGAATCAAATTTCATTAAGCGACTGCTGAGGTTTTGCATTGCTGATCCTGGAAGTCCCTTATCCCTTACCTCAGGGAAGTTTTTTGGATCAAGGCAGGCAAAATCTGAGCAAAGCTTTCCACTTATAGCAAAGCGCTCATGAATACTTTGAGTGACAGTGTCCATAATGACATTATGTATGGTCACCTCAAAGTCCCTCTCAGCTGCTGTTAAGGGCTCATCTTCTGCCAGCTCTCCTGGCATGATCTTCTTTTTCTTAACCCGTTTTTCAGGTAGTGCTACTGTACCTCCACCTCTATCTCACAGTCCTCCTTCTCCAGCAGCTCACCATTAGCCCACACCACAAACTTGTCTGCAGCTTCTTTTACGCAATTGAAGTCTCGTACACACTTCTTCAGCCCATCCTCTGTTCCCACTACCAGGCGGTGTGCGGTCAGGAGATCCATTCCGCTTGTCTGGAGGTATTTGGACAGGGGTGACGTGTGCTCAAAAATCCGTAGGAAGATTTGGGCTGTGAGAATTGTCAAAAATTTTAGGAGACCCTCAATGTGTCCTTTGGCCTTGGCTCTAGCAGTAGGCTTCATGGTTCTCTCTAGTTGAATTGCTGTTAAAGTCAAGACTAGATCTACATACATGGCACTGTCAGGCCTTCCAAAAGACCCAAACACCTTTGTGAGAGCAGCATCTTTTGCCCACCACCGTGTCTGTCCTATTGGAGAAAGAATTCTGTGTCGTGTGTCTGTGCTGGTTTCTTCCCACTTCTTCATGCGTTTGTAAGATTCCCTTATAAAAACAGCAATGTCGTTCAGGAGAGTGAAAAGCGATGCACTCTGAATAACACTGCCTGTTGTGTCTGCTAATACTAGGTTTAGGACATGTGCATAGCACCAGACGTGGATTTGGTTAGGGGCCTCCTCTGATAGAAAGGAAGAGAAGCCTTTGTAACTGCCCTGCATATTGGCTGCCCCATCTGTAGTGCTCCCTACACAACATGACACATCAAGATTAAGTCTTGTGAGTGTTTCTTTCAGGAGATCGAGAAAATAATGCCCAGTAGAAGCCTCACAATCGACCAGAGCGACCAACTTCTCATGGACCACATCTGTGACATACCTGAGAATCACAGAGCACTGGTCTTTGGATGTGATGTCTTGAGTGGTTTCAATCTGGATAGAAAACATTTGAGCTTCTCTGACCTCAGTGGCAGTTGTCTCCCTTATCAGCCCACTGATGACTTTGACAACCTTGTTGATTGTATCTTTTGAAAGCAGAGTGACCAATGAACCTCTGCCTCTTGCCCCAGCTTCATGCTGTTTTTTACTTTTTTCGATACATTCAGTCAAATGGCTTTCTTCACAGTAAGTCAACCACTTGCGGTTGATCCCATCCCTACTATGAAAAATATTAGGCAAGGGTCTTTTTGGGGTTTGTTGGGGGTAATATTGAAAAAATAAAGACAGATCTTTAGACTTGGGACGGGCAAAATAATTAACAATTTGAATCTGCTCCTCAGCTGGTCCAGCCTCTCTACTTTGAATCTCCTCCTCAGCAGGTCCAGCCTCTATACTCTCAATTTCCACCTCAGTTGGTCCAACTTCTACACTTTCAGTCTCCTTCTCAGCTGGTCCAGCCTCTGTACTCTCCACATCCCTCTCCTTATATGTTTCTGTTTCTATCCTTGACCCTGAGGCTTCACTCTCCCTTGCACTGACTGACAAAGCATCTATGTCTGGTTAAGATGACGTAAAATAAAAACAGCTATTATTAGTATTAGTATTACCACTACATGGTTAAATGCAACACAATTGCATAAATGATATATACAAATTAGTTGCATATGAATAATCCACACTTATGTTACACTAAGACAGTATGTCTTTCCAGTATAATGTCTCATTCTCCATGTCTGAGTCTGACTGAATTCTGAGACTGTGTGGAAAAAACAGAACAGGCACACATACAAATTTTTTTTTTTTACAGCATAACGATAATTGCTTTTTCCCCTGATAGTATATAGGCTGCGTGTTAGGGGGTATACAATTCACCCCCCTCCCAAAAAAAACAACAACTTTCTTTGAAAGGTCTGGCTATGCTGCACATGAATTTCAATGTTAACACTAACATTTTTGGATGCACTATCTGTGTGAAGAAAATGAATGTGTTCCAATACATTAACAATGTATTATAATATTTTCCAAAAAATACAACTTGTTAGATTCTAAAAATTTGCAATTTGTCAATGATTAGCAAGTGTTATACTAACTTTTTATGATTTTTTGTTAAGTCCGTTACAAGTCATTTACAAGTGATTTGTAAATGATTAACAAAATATTTACGAAACATGCCTATGCGTTCATATATGATAAGTGATATTTTATGTATGTTTTGTAGATTCAGTAAGTCATTTACAATTGATTAGTTAATGATTATCTAATCATTTACAAAACATGAATATGCATTTCATAAATGTTAAATAAATTATGTTTAAATAAAAACATTTTTTTTGTATGTAGCAATTAGATGGTGCATAAACTAAGTGTTGTAAATGCCTTGAATACACGTACAGATCATTTGTAACAGGTTAAGTGTTCAACACCTGTTATAGATGATGTGTAAACGCATGAATAAATCATTTACAACACTTTCTGCATCCCCTAATAATCTAAAGTGTAAACTATCACTTGTAAATGTGTTACACATCATTCGTAGATAAGATTTGTATATTTTATGCCTTATTGATTCTTGATGTGGTAATCTACGAACACATACATTTACAAGTGATGAATAGTTTACACAGGTGTTGAACACTGTAGTGTGTACTGCAGTGTAAGTGCTGACTGGTGAGGGTATAGACAGCTGTCTTCTCTGAAACACATGGAGTCTTTAACCACTCACTGTGCACCTTATGTGGGCAAAACATACAAAATAATGTAACAATTTATTTAAATATTTAAACATTTATGAAACCCATAATCACTTGTAAATGACTTGTAACGGAATTTACAAAACATACATAAAATGTTAGCATATCACTTGCTAATCATTTATGAATGTTTTGTAAATTATATAGTTTATCATAAACTAACCACTTATAAATTACTTACAACTGAACTTTATTATAAAGTGTTACCGATTATTAATTGGCGACGTCATTATAGTATGAATACATACAATACACACACCACTACCTACCACTAATTAAATTAGTCATTATTATTACCAACATTTTACTAGCTTGTGCTAGTTCACGGGTGGCTAGCAATAACATACGTTTAATGCTTGAGCCACTGTTTTTCTGTCAATTCACCTGCAGCACTCGTTGTTGACGACGCCTTCGGAATAAATCTAAATTTTTGAGCACTTTGATGCATCCTCCTCCAGCATCCGCTTCTTCTTCATTCTGGCCTTTTCGGCCCCTCCTTTGTCCTTTCTCTTCTTGCCTTCCATGGGGGTATCGTTAAAACAGAAAGCAACCACGCTAATCCTTCCTGACTGTCAATTTTTTTTATTTTCCTCTAACTTGCTCGCTTTCTCTCTCTCTGACGTGTGCCATTTTTGGGTCATGCCATTAGATGAGGGGGCAGGGGGCGCTCATTAACTTGACCTGCAATCGGTTCATTGGATAAATGCATTCCCCATTCCCAGGAGGTTTTGCTCCATTCTACGTTAATTTAAGAACAAACTAATGAATTAAATACTAATTTTTTTATTTATTTGTGACCATGAAACTTCTGTATGAAGAATATGACGGGAGATGAGATGTGTGCAGGGGGGTAACCATGACTGAGATATACTGTGCCGGCCGGCGCCCTCCCACTCCGGCCACTCACGGCCGTTATGAATAATTTATGGGCCGATCATGTCCCGATCGCCACTCCGCCCCTGCCCCTTTTCCACCAAGGCAGTGCTGGTGCCGGTTCGGGGCCGGTGCCTACTCGCGAACCAGTTCTTTGTGTTTCGACAGCCAAAGAACCGGTTCTCGGCCAGGAAAATTGGTTCCAAAGCGGCACCAACTCTTTGCTGGACTAGAACCGTTCTTTTACCACGTCATGCTTGCGTCGGGGAATGGGGGCGAGGTTATTGTCGGGGTTATTGTCGAACTTCTTCTCGAACGTAACCTCCGTCTATAGTAATCCAGACGAGCAGCACAAATGTGTTCTAAACGTCGTCTTCTGACCCCAATATAGGATCACAAAGCCAGGAGAAACATTTGCAGAAAGACGATGTAGTCCGCCATTGTAATTGTTATGCTTGAATTTGGCGCAAGCATTTCTAGGAAAGCTAAGACGTAGCCTATGGCAACGTACACAGTGACGTAACGACGTCGTTCACTGGGCTCTCTAGTCAGTGGAAAAACAAACAGGTTCTGAGAAGGTTCGCAAGTTGAACCAACTTTGAACCAGCACCAGTTCCGAACCAGTTCTTTTTTGGTGGAAAAGGGGTATCAGTGTGCAGTGTGAGAGGGGGAGGGGCCAGCTGTGCTCACTCAGTGTCAGTGTGAGAGGGGGAGTGGCCAGCGGCTAGAATGGCAAAAGCCAGTGTGTGCTTCTTTTTGCATTTCTAATTCAAACAACGTCAAACTTGGCACTACACTTACTCATGCCCGTAGCAAGACACCTCTCAAGTTTGAAATCCATCGGACTAATGGGTCGAGAGATATGCGAATAACACACACACACACACACACAAAAAATTGCTAAGCTTGAGCAAACAGTTCGAATAATATTCAGAAGTAAACAGTGTAGCTGACAGAGTGTTTATGTCAGAATGTTTATTTTTAAACCACAACCTTCTAAGTGCTGCTTTTACCGATATATTTACCGATATCTTTTGCATTTCTAATCCAAACAACGTCAAACTTGGCACTGCACTTACTCGTGCCCGTAGCGAGACGCCGTCAAGTTTGAAATCCATCGGACTAACGGTTCGAGAGATATGCAAATAACAGACACACTTACTGACTGACAGACAGACGTTTCTGTAATTTATAGATAGATACACACACACACACACACACACACACACACTTAGACACAGCATGATTTGTCAGTATGAGAGATTTTTTTGGGGGGTTGTCGATCATGCTAGTTTTTCATACTGCTAAGGCCACATCCACACGAAGCCAGAGCTTTCCCTATCCGATTTTTTTTTTTCTTTTTTTTTTTTCAAAAAAGAAATTCCGTAAACACGGCGTCGTCTCAAGAAATATCTGCGTACACACGGAACCACTGAAACCGACTCAAAACGATGTAGTATACATGCCAGACCAGTATGTGGCGCTGTAATTCTGCCACAGACATACACTAAAAACGGAGAAGAAGACTTAAAGCATGCGCATAAACCTTGCGCACTGTATACTATGGCTGTATACAACAATAATATTAGGCACAGTAGCTTTTTTTTTTCTTTTCTTTTTTCTTTTTTCTTTTTTAATCAAGAACTTTGTTGAACAATATGAAAAACCATAAATGTAGTTGCTGTGACTTAACGGTGTCTGACTAGTTGACACTTGGTGTGATGACATCATCGTTTCACAAAATGTACGGATTGGCGTACACACGAAAACGCAAGGGCGGCGTTTTCAGATTTATCCACCTTGGGACCCGGTTTTTTATCTCCGAAAACGCCGGATCCGTGTGGACGAAACGGCAATACCATAAAAAATTTATACGTATACAGCGAAACGCGTCTCCGTGTGGACGGGCCCTAAACCAATAAGACAACTTAAGTGAGGTTGGGAATCGAAAATCAGTTCCAACTCTGGAATTGGATTCTTAAGGTCAGGAGTCAAATACTTTTTAATAACTTCTCGTTCTTTTTTTTTTTTTCTTTTTTTTTGATTCCGCTTATTGATTCCTGTTTGCACATTTTAATGTGATTTCAAACCATTTTGAAGAGGCGTACTGTTTTCTTTCTGCACACATCCAAAGCGCACGCAAAGAGACCCGCCTCTTATATAGAGTGTGATACTGAATTGAGTTCTCCTACTTGTCTTGCGCTTGTGGGGGGAGTGAGTGAAAATGAACTATAGACAGTTTTATGTTGTTGATATCACATACATGTATCCTATATCTGAACAAAATATACTTATGTATTTTGGAATTCAAACTGCAAAAAATTAAATGCTGCCTGTATGAACAGGCCATAGTTTGTAGCATTTTTACAATATTTCATTGTGTATTGTGGCAATTTAAACAAAGTTGGCATGTCTGTTGTCCAATGTTAGGTTCACCCAGAAAATGAAGAATGGACGTGTTTTGAACAATCTGCCAGTCTGGACATCAAATCTTTCTTTGGTTTTGAGAGTACAGTAGAGAAGATTGCCATGAAACAGTATGCCAGCAGCATCAAAAAGGTGTAAAGTCACGCCCACCACTGCCTTCTTCAAAAATACATACACATGTTGGTTTTATTTTTTAGTTAGTTTATCGATTTATGAGCATTTCACATGAAGACAACTTCAGAAGTTCTCACAAATCAGTTTTTGTCACATTAGTGAGGACATTTTCAAAAAGTTAATTGCGATATTATGTTTGTCGTAGGTTCATTCAAAGAAGAAAATGTAGCCTTCTATAAATAATAGTAGTTGCCTTTCTCAAATGTGAACGACATGTTCTTATCTCTCTATAGGGTAAAGAGATTATTGAATACTATCTGAGGGAGCTGGAGGAAGAAGGTGTTACCTATTTACCTCAGTGGAGCCCTTGCCCCACAAAGCCTATGGTGTCAGTTGTTCACCCTGTGTTGCCTATCACTCCCACAATCACCATTGAAGCCCCTCCTGAGAGCATGAATGAGACTCAACTGTGTAAAGAGGGCAGCAGTCCTCCTGGCAGCCTAAACGACACCTTGGTAACCAGCCAGGATGGTTAGTATTTACACTGTTGCCACTCTGGGGACCTTTTGTACTTGATACTAGAACATTATATTCTTGGCTTCTCTTTTGTACTTCGTCTCTAACAATTCACAAATAAAACACATCTATACAACAAAGGAAACAAGCTTCTGTTTATAAAAAAAAAAAAAAAGTGAACACACTTTGCTTAACTCTTTCTTAACTTTTCATATTAGCAAGGTATAGTGGATGTAAATGGTTTCAATTTGTATTTTTAGATAAACTGGATGCAGACTACATCAAACGTTACCTGGGTGACCTCACACCCCTCCAGGAGAGCTGTCTCATTCGCCTACGCCACTGGTTACAGGAGACACACAAGGGCAAGGTGAAATATATACATATTCAAGTTTTCTGAATTTACAACTAGTACTAGATTAAAGGGGATCTATAATGCAAAATTCACTTTTACATGGTTTTTGAACATAAATGTGACGGCTGTGTGTGTACACAAAAGGGGTTGAACGACTTCCGATTTTTTGAAGTCGACATTTATGTGATAAGTCAAGTCGATGTCGATTAGTCACTGATGACTTCATTAATGAACAAATAAGCCTGAACCTCGAGCTGAGATTGAACACGGGTTGCCTTATGCACAGCAATGGCATATGACACAGCGCTCTCCATAAGGCTTTTTGGGCAATTCCACGCAAAAGTCATCCTTACCATGAAAAAATAAAGTTTTTACCAAAAGTTTAAAACCCTTTTTAAGTTGCCCATTTAGGTCTGCAATATACTGTATTAATGTGACTTTTTAAAATAAGTATTAATGTCTTATTTAAAAAAAAAAATGTGTATGATAGTATTGTTGTTAGACTTTTAAATTAAATGCAATAATTTTACTGAATCAAAAAAAAAAAAAAACTACAAGCCAATACAATAAAATAACCACACTTTTTTAAAGTGATGATAATTAAAATAATAATTAAGTAAATAATAATAATAATAATAATAATTATTGTTATTATTATTAAAGTAACACATAAAATTGGACAGAAAATAGCCTATATTAAAATATGAAATAGCAAAAATGTTTTATCCCTAATAACAATTATAAATACAAATAACTTGAAACTTTATATACAAAGCTAAATTATCTTTATGCTTATTAGGACTGACATTTCATTTCAATAGTTCTCACTAGTAGCTCTGAACAACCATAATAATGCATTACGGATGTGACCGTTAAGGACGCTTCAGATTAAATCATATGCATATGACTATTACTGTGATCCGTTTCAGGCATACCATATATTAGTGCATATCAAATAATCGCAAGAATATTTGTGCTTTGTTAGTTTTAATATGAAAAAGGTCTCAACTTTCAAATTCAGTTGATTTTATAACAAAAGTCAAACAATAGTTGTTGCTCTTTAATACGGCGTGACAGATTTATGTAGCGCCTCAGTGTAAGCGGCAGATCAAGCGGATCAAGCGCACAATCTTCTCTTTGCCAGTTAGCTTACAGGACGAAATATGAATATCAGAAGGTATGTGATACAGTACAACTTACAGAAGAAGAGCATTACTGTGTCTCATAAGACACTTCTCCCATGTGATGTCGCGTTTTCACCTTTTGGTTAAAACATGAATATTTATCATAATCCTGCGATCAAGCTGACAAATGTGAAGAAAAATAAAATAAAATGATTTTTTTTATGTTCTGTGGAGAGCCATCCCTTCTTTATTCCATTGGTAATATTACTTTTGGTTTGCGCAGTGTAATTCACAGAATTCCTAAAAAAAATATGTTGCCATCTAAAACATAGAGATTTTTTTTTTGTCAAAATGAAAATGCATTACAGAAATGATTAGATATGTTTAACAGTTTAACAAAACTGTAGCAAAATCATTTAAATGTTATTTTTCTTAATTGCATTTACACTCGCAGTTAAGACACTTGCAATTTGCATTTCCATGAAGTGTCCCGCAATGAAAGTAGCAAAATTCGATGTGCAATTTGAAAATGCATTCTGAGCCAATCACGTGCCCATCCCACCCTGTCAATCACTGTGTGAAGGCGGGGCTCGCCACCAGGTAAAGTTAGGCTATGTTACGTATTTTGAGTTGTTTGAAGGAAACGTGGCGGTGGCAGAGCCGATACGAGCGTTAAATTCACTGGCAGAAGAAGTGGAGCATGAACTGAGAAATTGTAGTGTTTCCGAAGATGATTACGGGTCTGCAGGTGATAGAACCAGTACGATGTTGGAACGTCTGGGAGAATGTTCTGCCTTATCAGTCGTCGACACCCGTTTGGTGTCAACATTATGCTGCGCTGTTGTTGTCTGATGCTGGACTGTGTTAATGATGGTTTTGTTTTGTATAAAATATTCTCATTGTCTGATACATGCTTATCTTTATTCTTATTACTATTAACTATAGTTACCCAATAATGTTGGAGATCCTATAGTTTTTCCTTACAAATGCATAGGCCCATTACTCTGAGATCACAGAATATGATGGGTCAAATTCATAGCTACCGAAAAATGTGACCGCTCTTTATTTCACCATAACTGAATGTAATATTCAATAAAGTGACTCATGTGATGTGTGACCATTTCTGTTTATGCAGCTGTATAATCATAAAATATGAGGCAGACAAGCGAGTCCCCTTTCTATTTTATAAAGCATATTGATCAGATATTAATAAATATATATGTACAGGGTCACAGAATCTGACGGGTCAAATTCATCGACCTAGACTTTTTTGGGTGAATGTGGAGCAGGTCGGGGGCTGGTGACGTTATCGTCTATAATTCAGTGTCTAATATTTTACACAACGAAGCAGCTCAAACAAATGAAACTATTTTGGGTGAATTTGGAGCATGTGTTGGGCTAGGTGACCTCAGAATGACCAATAAGTATTATTTTGATATTTAAGAAACCGAAGCAGCACAAAATAAACGTTTACCGGTGCAAATCAGCACAAACGAAGCACAAACAAAAAATACTATTTTGGGTGAAATTGGAGCAGGTCGGGGGCTGGTGACGTCATCGTTTATAATTCGGTCTAATATTTCAAAAACTGATGCAGCACAAACAAAACTTTAACCGGCACAAACGATCAAGACTATTTTATTTGGAGCATGTGGGGTGCTGGGTGACCTCAGAATGACCTATAAATATTATTTTAATATCTAAAAAATCGAAGCAGCACAAACAAACAAAAAATACAGCACAAACGAAGTAAGAACGATTGAGCCTATTTTGCCGACGTTTTGCATTGGGTGGGGGGTGGGGCAACTTCACGCAGTGATTGACAGGGTGGGACGGGCACGTGATCGGCTCAGAATGCATTTTCAAATTGCACATTGAATTTTGCTACATTCATTGCGGGACACTTAATGGAAATACAATCGCAAGTGTCTTAAAGCCACACGAAGTAGAAATTGTGTTTTTGTCAAACAGCGACCCCTAGAGTCGCTGTGGAATACTTGCACTGTCGTAAATATATTATATTATAACGTTTTTACATGATTGCAGCTAAATCACAAGTAAATAGTCTATAGTCTAGGCCTACTGTATAATTTAATTTGTGTTGTTTTTATTGGAATGTAAACATTACAAAATGCCAGATAACATCAGTTAAGTTAAATTTACGTCGCATTATTTCATAACATTGGCCGTTATGATGTCATTAGACATGATTATTGCAATTTATCATAATAGTTTGCAAATTGTGCTCGTTTACACTATTTACAACCTCTACGTTAGGCTTATTTATGATAATTATGTGAGATATTGAAAGCTGTTCTCATGATAATCGCAGGAATCAACGTCAACAGCGTCGTCTGATATCCCTCAGGACTACGTGATAAATACACCTCACAACACCTGAGTTCAGCTGGCAAACTAATTCGTGAGGCATAGCTATCTGATTTATCAAAACGATTCCATTTACACCTGGTCACATAAATGTATTTTTGCAAAACGGATTTAAATTCGATCTTCAATTCTCGCGCTATATGCAGATTTAATGGAGTGCACGTCACCGAGATATGAGCTGCATTTTATAGATCATCAGCTAAAATTTCAAAATCAAAGACCGCAATAAGAGAGAGCAGTAACAGCCCTGGTAAGATCATTTAGTTTCTTTACTTTTAATTATGAAGATTGTGTGTTAAGCGTCTGCGACTTACTTTCACTTTGATTTGCGATAGTTTGCACGTTGGCTTGATGCAGTTGCTCATCTGCGGTGATGCGTGTTCCAGCGCGTCGTCATATCTGGATATAACATATAGCCTATACAACGCTCTCACACGTTTTTTTTTTTTTTTTTTTTTTTTGCATTTTTGGGAGGAGTACAATTTACATATGTGGTTTCAAAAACCATATGCATTTACACTTGTCCAGTTTCGTCTGGAATGCGTCTCAGATCTCCTCCTGAAGTGGTTTGAGGGATCGGATTCAAATCCGTCTCAAATGCGTTTTGGAGGGCATTTAAACCTGGACTTTTCACGATCAGATAGCTATCCGATCTGAAAAAAATGCATGAAGTGGCCAGGTGTAAACAACCCCCATGACAAAAACATACGCACGAAAGCCGAAAACAAATGCTGGTTGGCCTCTCACGTCCAAATTTGACGAAGTGGTGGGGGAAGTGACGTATGCCGTAAAGCAGTCGAATTTTGTAGTTCTTTTTGTGCTCTGGTTACTACCCGAACCCCGAAGTTACATAGTGCCAGTAAAAGCGATACAGACCCTGTCAGGCTATGGCAGACGTGTCATTCAACCTATTGTAAGTCGATGTACCATCACAAGGATCTTGGAAATATATTATGAAGGTTGAAAAGTTACATAGTGTTGCTTTAAGTGTCGTAAATGCAATTAAGAAAAATAACATTTAAATGATAATTTTGCTACAGTTAGCTTGAACATGTTAAACATATCTAATCATTTCTGTAATACATTTTCATTTTCATTTTGCAATTTATAAAGCGTTAATATATGGATTAAAATTTACATATTAAAACTAGTGTATAAAATGGCAAAATTTTATTATGTAATTGAATTTTAATTTTAATTTTGCACCAAACTATATATATATATATATATATATATATATATATATATATATATATATATATATATATTGCAATCTATTGGAAAATCTAAATTTAAATACAGAATATTGCATTGTCATTTTGCATATTACATTTCAAATAGAATATTGCTACCCATATGCTTCCATACATTATATTTCTCACAGATTTCTCCTCGTTCTAAATCAGATATAGGTAAAGTAGCACAGGAAAGATTACATTTTTATGAATGCATTAGTGAGAGCTATTGCATGTGAATTAATTCTAGCTGGTTATTGCGTGTGAATTAATTCCAATTCTAGCGTCTCTCTACTAATAATGAAGCTGTGGGTGTTAGTTACTAAGAAATATATGCTAGAACTTACCAATTTCTAAGCTATTTTATTGATAAATCACAGAACAGTGTCGACAATACATTTCTGCGCTACTGAATGTTTATGTGAGTGCGCGATCTTCATGTGATATGCAAGCGACTTTCTGTGTGTGCGTAATGCAGCAACAGTTTGGAATGGCGATAAACTTTGCTGTACAATAAGCTGTGTAAAACATGAATTCGTGTGATCAATTTTGAGCATCCAGAGGGTATAATCAAACACATCTTGTGGAGCGCTCTGAGTATGCATTTATTTGTCATTTTAACTGAAACAAAAAGTGGACTTTTCTTATCCTGTGGTGCTGAAGTGTGCCGCACAAGTCCTGAAAAGTGAAGCCAAAGCATCTCGATCGCCCCCCGGTGGTTGTTCTCAGTATAGATCATAAACCCCGCCTCCCCATGAAGTCTAATGGACCCGATGGAAACTAAACAATCAAATTACACTCCAAATAATTTATTTATTTATTTATTTATTTTAAAGGGTCTTTGGTTACCATGACTACGATCAGATAAGTTGGTTTTATTGCTGTTAAAAATGTGGTCACATGGTCAAGACCATAGACAGTATAAGAAGTGGACAGAGCCATCTCATGGGAACTCAATTGAGACAAGTGAAGCCCATTTTTAGCGATTTATTTAGGACTTCCGTTCCTGACGCGCAGACTCAAACCGAGCTTGACGACGTAGATGTGACGTGAGCAACCCGTCTGTCTTCTAGTGGCTGTGGCATGAGAAATCTGAATCATTCCCTTCCGAATCTTGCAGAGACGGAGAGCGTGAGTAGGAGGTATCCACGAGCTAGGAGCAGGAGAAACTTTTACTAGGTATTCTGATTAATTATTTTGTCATTTTGCCTCCACGTCTCCCCGATTGCCCGCGAGCTTCTCCTCCTGTCCATACGGTAATCTCTATACTGTGCGACAGAGAGTCGCGTGGCTATGACGCAATCGTTAGCCTACTTTTACAAAAACTGCTTCTACGGGGCCATAACATAAGCTACAAGGTAATGGAGCCTTTTATACATTGTCGTGTTTCTTTAGAAATACATAATGGACAAATGGAGTCTTTAAACGCCTAAGATGTGAAGTTATTCGCTGTCAAAGTGACGCCAAAATGAATGGGAGTCAATGGGATGCTAACAGCAGGTGAAGTTCTGCTACAAGATGGTGGCACGCGGCCGGCTTCAACTTCCGGTCGACTTCCTTCCCGCTTGGTCAAGACAGAGAAGACAGAAACAGACTTTAAAACAGACTTTGCTGCATTAATCATAGATGAACTGATCTATAAATGAACATGCATCCCAGAAAATTGTGTGAATGATTTACTGTCTTGTGTAGTGTTTTTAATTCTATATTTTTTTTGATACTGTGTATTTTATGATAGAACCAACAGTCAATGTAACCTCACCCATACCATGTTTGGTCTCTATAAATTGGTACTTTGAAGATTGAAATGATTGTCTCCAATCTAGCTGCCAGAACCTTGGATAAAATTTTATAATCCACATTCAGCAGAGAGATTGGGCGGTAGAAGGAGCACCAAAGTGGATTTTTTTTCCCCTTTGGTAGAAGCGTTATTGCAGCTTGTCGTAGAGTTGGACTGTATTTTCTTCAATCCAACTCAGAAGAAAACGGCAACTTTACCATCACTGATTGGGCAACAATCTTCGACTTCCTCACTCCTTGGTTGCCTGCGTGGCATTTCTGACACAGGGCCGGCAGGTCACAATCTGCATGTGGTCTGCCATGTGCTCATGGAGAGAGAAAACCTTCAACCAGAACAGAGTCAAATAAACCACTCAAGTTCATCATATCTTCTTCATCCAACGGAGAAGAAAACGATTGCAACTTCCACGTTTGACACTCACCGAACCATCAACATCCTTTTCCAAGAATTTCAAGAATTGTTTCCACTGCAAACACCATGCAAGTATACATTTAATGAGGTGCTCTGAAAATGATAAGCTGATGGTTCTTTTCATAGTTCCATTTCCTGTTTCCGGGTTCCATTCTGTCACAAACCATTTTACCTATGCATGTATGTATGTGTGTGTTTAGATTAGTTATGTTTGTGATTTAGTTATTAAAACTTGTGCACAATACGTATTTGGTTCTGATTGCAACAAAGTTTATTTTACGATCTTGATCTTGTTACATGCTCTAAGCGCTGTACATGCTAAGAAATAATTATTTTTCGGTGGCCATGAAATATTTCTTAGAATAAATGAATAATCAAAAGAGTTTGTTGGACGAACTGATTAATTGATTGTAATATAAATTTAGCTACATCAAGTTAATCTAATTAACTGACCCAAATATTAATAATTAATCATAAATTATTAATATTTCCCCTTTGAGCTAACTCGTTACAAAAAGGACAGTTCACCCAAAAATACTCACCTTCGTGTCGTTCCAAACCCGTAAGACCTTCGTTCATCTTCGGAACACAAATTAATATTTTTGATGAAATCCGATGGCTCAGGGGGGGCTCCATTGACAGCTATTTAATTAACACTTTGAAGGCCCAGAAAGGTAGGAAAGACATCATTAAAATAGTCCATGTGACTACAGTGGTTCAACCTTAATTTTATAAAGCAACTAGAATACTTTTTGTGCGCAAAAAACTAGCGATAATATAATTCTTCTCTTTACGTGAATAATCACCAAGACATGCATTTTAACATATCATTTTGACTATTCAAACCTAATAATCTGTGAAAAAGGACTCAAGTCGCGATCGCATGCTATCTGAAAGGCATATGCGTGCGCTTCAGGTCTGAGCCCGGCAGCGCGAGCACGTCCTGCGCTTTTCTCATGCATGCATGTTTCTTTGTTACTTCCTTTGTCAAGCGCTGCGCATATGTTTTACTGTTCTGCTTCCGTTGTTTAGTGAATGTAAACAGTGGAAACAGAGCTCTGCACACACGTCCTGACTCTTGCTGTCACACAGCAACGCAAATTAAGAAATAATGCTCTTATTATTTAGAGTGCTGTCATCCCTAAAGTACCGGTAATAATAATAAAGTATCACTTTTAATAGCAGGGTATCGCGATACCTTTGTAGTACCGGTATATCGTGCAACATTAGCAGATTGTAGCTTTTGTGACGTCACAAATGCTTAGGCCCTGCCCACGACTGCTGACGGACTCTGCCCTAGTAGAATATACCCCGCCCTGAGTGAGCTGTACACAGTCCGCCATGTTTAGCTTCTCGCCAGAGCATTTAACAGCAGCATTCAAATAAGAAATGTATTCTTATTAAAGCTACTAAGTTATTCAATCAAGAGCAGTGAATGATTTTTCTTTTGTTGTTTGATTCATACTAACAGCAAAGCAGTAGGTACTGTATATTGTGCTGCTTTTACTTTAATACACAGATCTAATATACACATGCAATTTCCTTACTTGCTGTTTACATTCACAGACATAACCGACTGTGTTTGTGAACTTTACGCGTTTTTTGTCATAACCTTGTCTGTATTTGAAAGTTTAAGCGCAAAAAGACGTGAAAGATAACTTATTTGAATACTTACGGGATGCGCGGCCTAACGTCCAGCTCTCTGTGCACGTGCTTCGGATGTGTGCGCTCAGAAAACCATATATCAGAAGTTCAGACTAATATAGCTTTAAAACGTATGCAGATAATAAACTTTCATGATCATGAAGAACAGCAGTGTTACGTGAATGTGACCGCTATTGAGATGATAATCAAAACCAAACAGATGTTTTGTTAGTTTTTAGCTGAGTACCAGAGGCACGAGCTGTAGGCTCCACCCTCTTCTGGAAAGAGGGGTGGGGAGAAGCAGCTCATTTGCATTTAAAGATACATGCACAAAAACAGCATGTTTTTCCTTCCACTCTGTGTGGTGTTTTGAGCTGAAACTTCAGACACATTCTGGGGACACCGAAAACTTCTTGTAAAAAAAATTAAATAAAATCCAGGAAATTTGTCAACATCTTATTTGGTATATAAATTATTAGGACCATCAGTTTGTCACATTCATTTAGTTAATTGTGTAAACAAAAGTGCATTTAATCTTTTTCCCTGCCCTGCATGTAATGTCTGTTATAGGGGCATACATTCCGAAGCATATCAACATGTATTCCAACAGTGAAATGATCAGTTTTAACATCTGGTCTCCTTTGGGGTGTGTTCACACTTGTAGTTCGGTTCTTTTGCTTCTCTTGCCCCACACTAAAAAGAAAATTGTAAAGTCACACTCTAAATTAACACGATGTCGATATTTCATGCTGTGAATTTCACTATTATCGTCAATACCGATATATTGCGACAATCTCTACACCCAACCTAAAGATTAAAAAAACAAAACAAAAAAACAAATGGTTTTAAGATGCATGTTTTGCGATGGAGCAAACCTGCACATCCAAAACAATGCAGTGTGCTGGGCTAAATTCTTGTTTGGTGCGCACCAGGGTTCAGATGGCAGCGTTCACAGATATTCAAATGAACTGTACTAACAGAGAAATTGCACTAGAGTTAATTTTAATCGAACCAAACCTGCCAAGTGTGAACACACCCTTAGTCAGTGGCAGTCTACAAACCCACCTGTCAAGCTTAGTTGTTGGTCCTCCTTTCCTCTCAGATCCCAAAAGATGAGCATATTCTACGGTTCCTGCGTGCACGGGACTTCAACATAGATAAGGCACGGGAGATCCTTTGTCAGAGTCTGACGTGGAGGAAGCAGCATCAGGTGGACTACCTGCTGGACACATGGAGCTCTCCTCAGGTGTTGCACGATTTTTACACCGGCGGCTGGCACCACCACGACAAGGGTGAGTGAGCACAGTAATGCCCTGTCAGCTAAATGTATTTGTCATTAATGCATAGCCAATACATACCGGCTTAATGATGGGAACCATTTATTCATGACAGTTCATGCGAAAGAGACTCAGAATCAGAAAGAGCTTTATTGCCAAGTGTGCTTGCACACACAAGGAATTTTTCTTGGTACTGAAGCTTCCAGTGCACATATACAAATACAAATATAGCTGCAAGCAGCAATTATCGGGGCCAAGCAGAATAAGACGACAAGACGTGTCAGACCAACTGCAACAATGATCAATTAAAGACATTTAAAGAGGATTTTAGACGAAATGGCTGAAAAATCACATAAACAGTAATAAAAAATATGATTTAATTGATTATCACTTTTTACCAATAGTTGGCGCAGTTACAAAACTGATGTGATGTGGTCAGAATGAAGTGACAATGACACATACAAAGTTTGGTGTCAATATGTCAAGGCATTGCAGAGATAAAGCCTGAATAGTCCTTTTGGCATCATGCCTCAACTTTGCTGCTGTGCTATATGAAAACGGTTTCGTCTATCGACACGAAATCCATAACTTTTAGTCGGCACGGTCTGGAGATGATACGATTTGATTTTGGTGAAAATCGGACTAACGGTCTAGGAGGAGTTCGAAAAAGTAAGTTTTGAATGAAAATCAAGATGGCGGACAGAAAGTTCGGCCAAATAAGGAAAACTTGGTATCTATGTTCTCGGCTTGACCCAAGGAATCTATCAAGACCACTGGCATTTCAATAGGCCTATGTATTCAAAAGATATTAGCCATTTTGGAAATTTTGTTATAACTTTTGACCACTAGGTGGCGCTGTCTCGAAATATTTTGGGTACCTTCAGGGGGTGGTGCTGATGGCACATTCTGAGTTTCATTAAATTACACCAAGGCATTTGTTTAGTATAGCATTTTATTTAACAAAACAGTATTGAAGTCAATGGGAATTTCATGTTTTGTTCTATTATAGCGCCACCAAGAGGCTCAGTCCCACCATTTTTTTTATGTGTCCTCAGAGTGAGCCCATACATATGTGTGTCAATTTTGGTGAAAATATCTCAATTCGCTTCGAAGTTATAGACATTTTTATGAAAAAACACGTAAAAAATTACTGACACATGACTTTGATTGGATTTTACTACCCCTTACTATCAATATTTTCGCATTTGGGCATTGGCAGTTAGCTATCGACCTATGTTTCCAAACTTCTGACGGTGGTTTCGTCTCGATCGGACTAGCGGTTTCGAAGATATCGGCAAATGTTTTTTAAGCGCTAAATTGCAACGCTACACAAACCGTAAGGCGAAACCTAGCATGTTTGGTATCGTTGGAATCGGCAAGGATTCAGGAGTATAATGAGATGACTTTCGTGAAAAAAGTCGACCACACCCAAAGTTATAACCATTTGGAAAAAAAATTCACCACTAGGTGGCGCTGTTTCGAAACTTATCATGTTCTTTCAGGACATCGTGCTGATGACCCACACCAAGTTTCGTAACAATCCGTTCATGCGTTCTTAAAATACAGCATTTTGGCACAAAATTCAAAATGGCCGACAGTCAAAATGGCCGATATTGTAAAATTGGATATCAGTCGACTCGGCATGTTGCCCTGAATTCTAACGAGACCAATTTTATGATTTTTGGACACACTGTTCAGAAGTTATAAGCAAAAATAGCCATTTTTCATATCTTCGGACCAGTAGGTGGCGCTGCGCTGAAACGCAGCATGTAGCTTCAGGTCATGCTTATGATGACGTGCCAAGTTTGGTCTGAATCCGATAAAGCGTTGCGGAGATACAGCCTTACATCTGTTTTCGCAAGCACTACGTAAAATTTATTCGTGGGTTTATCGAAAACTGTTAAGCGAATCAACTTGAATTCCATAACTTTTTGTCGGCATGGTCTGGAGATGATCTGGTTAAATTTTCGTGAAAATCGGAGCAACGGCCTAGGACGAGTTCGAAAAAGTAGTTTTTTCGGAAAATTGAAAATGGCTGAAAAAATTTCATGACGGAAAATGACGTCATATGCTGCATTCGAATCGTCATGAGCTCAGGAATATGAGTGAAACTTTGAACAGGTGGTGGCGCTAGAGGGAATAACTTAGACACACCAAAATTGGTGTATTTAATGTTGGGACTATCCTCTATCAGAATGTTAAACCTTTACAACTTTCCCGCAATCGGTTCTATGGGCTGCCATAGACTCCCAGTCGGAAAAATTAATAATAATAATAATAATAGGAACGGGAACAGATACAATAGGTGCCTACGCACCTTCGGTGCTTGGCCCCTAAATATAGCTGCAAGCAGCAATTACCGGGGCCAAGCAGAATAAGACGTCAGACCAACTGCAACAATGAGCAATTAAAGACATTTAAAGAGTATTTTAGGCGAAATGGCTGAAAAATCATATAAAAAGTCATTCAAAATATGATTTAATGGATTATCACTTTCGACCAATAGGTGGAGCAGTTACAAAACTGATTTGATGTGGTCAGAGTGAAGTGACAATGACACATACAAAGTTTGGTGTCAATATGTCAAGGCATCTGAATGTCTCAACAGAAATCGAGACTCATCAGACCAGGCAACATTTTTCCAGTCTTCAACTGTCCAATTTTGGTGAGCTCGTGCAAATTGTAGCCTCTTTTTCCTATTTGTAGTGGAGATGAGTGGTACCCGGTGGGGTCCTCTGCTGTTGTAGCCCATCCGCCTCAAGGTTGTGCGTGTTGTGGCTTCACAAATGCTTTGCTGCATACCTCGGTTGTGACGAGTGGTTATTTCAGTCAAAGTTGCTCTTCTATCAGCTTGAATCAGTCGGCCCATTCTCCTCTGACCTCTAGCATCAACAAGGCATTTTCGCCCACAGGACTGCCGCATACTGGATGTTTTTCCCTTTTTTCACACCATTCTTTGTAAACCCTAGAAATAGTTGTGCGTGAAAATCCCAGTAACTGAGCAGATTGTGAAATACTCCAACCATGCCACGCTCAAAATTGCTTAAATCACCTTTCTTTCCCATTCTGACATTCAGTTTGGAGTTCAGGAGATTGTCTTGACCAGGACCACACCCCTAAATGCATTGAATCAACTGCCATGTGATTGGTTGATTAGATAATTGCATTAATGAGAAATTGAACAGGTGTTCCTAATAATCCTTTAGGTGAGTGTATATGAGATTAAAACCATGTTTGTGCTCCAAACTTACTTTATAACGCAATTCGAGTGTTTTAAATAATCTTCTGTGATCTAATTTGGCTTCAGATAAAAAAATCAGACAGACAATATATTATTTTATAGTATTCTGCACGATGATAAAGTCTATATCGATTAGCATTACATAATAAATTAGAGATGCACCGATTGATCGGCTGGTGACCGGAATTGGCTGATTTTCACGTGATCGGCCATTATCGGCGATCGACCGGTCAGTCTGACATATGCCGATTTTATGCCGGTCAAATGCACTCGGGCGCCGCATGATTAACCTTTTGAGCGGTACGGTCTCATATATGGGATTTTTATTTCTGTGCCCCTGAGAGTACGGTGCCACATTTAGAATGTTCAGTGACGTCGCATAACTGCCAGATTCAAACTGTGCTTTCGCGCATTGGCTGGCGCTGAGCCAGAGTCGGACGCGTTCAGCGCTGTCATATATCACAACTAAGCAGTGTTTTCAACATCATAATGTTTTATTTTAGGTTTCAGATATTTAAATACACATAAGCACGAGTAAAACAATACATTTGGAGTTTGTAAAATACACCCTGATGTCTGTGGAAGCAGCAATAACAATCTATTCAAATATAATTTGCCGACGTGCTATTCATATTAGACAAACATAGTGGAAGTAACTATAAAGTTTACTCTATTCTTCTCAGTTCACCGGCCACTTTCTTGCATTTATTTCGGGAGAAACTGATGAATTCACGTGCTGTAAATCCGACTGACAGGACAACATTGCGGCGCCAATCTCATGATCAAGATTATTTATAAAGGTTTTTAAACGACCAAACACACTCACTTACACGTATTTGAGAATCGGAATATCAGATAGGCTAGTTGATGACATGGTAAGCAAGTTTGTGAATATTTTGAATAAAAAAGGAAAAGCAAAATAAAAGCAACACATCTGTCATACAGTATTATTGTGGCTGCGGTGTATCGCGTGACGCGTCGCTATGGAAACATTAAAGGGAACGTTCGCCTTGAAAAAAACTCACTCTGGGGGTGAGGGGTGCAGTTAGAATATTTATTGTCTTCAAAACGTCTTTATCTGCATGTTACAGCGATCTCTGTTAGCTGTGTATGTGTTCGGGGCTTCCTGGTATGTCACATGATTATGGCTCTTCTTCATCTGTTCTATATATGGACATACTGTGCATAGGGCGCCCTCAGGCTGCTGGTATGGATTGAAAACACAGTACATCACAGTATCAAGCGCTCATAATGATTACATCGACGCATTTGGGTATAAATTCAATAAATATTATTCCTGTCTATAGAAATCTGATGTAAACCTATGAGAATATATCAATATTTCTCCAAATCTGCACATTTTTTAGCTAAAAGCCCCGAGGGAAAATTTTTTGTCAAGCACTGTCATGACGACAGCACAGGAGTGTTTTTCTGAATGGGAGCGGCTGACGCTCATAATTCATATTAAAGGTATCGACGCATTTTTTCATTTCATAACTCTAGACACAAATTAAGACATAAACGTCACTATAAGTTTCTCAGAATACAATAGTGGTCAAATACTGAAACTTGAGTCTTATATCTTTTTAATGATGTATAGTTTGTCAAGATATAACATTAAATCTGATAGTAACTTTGAACTAAATAAATAAAATAAAACGCTTCAGTGCGTCCGCGCACTGGTGAAGCTTAACAGGTTAAAAGAAGAGAATTCAAGCGTCAGAATGGACTTCACTGACAGAGAGAAGGCAGAACTCACATCATGTTTATTTTTCTTTATTTGGCAAAAAGCACAACACTTTGTTTTTATTGTGAGTTTACACACAAAAAAAATACACACTTAACAGGATCGAATGATGTATGACACTTGTATGTAAGATCAAAGTCAAAAGAGTATTTTCAGTCTCTTTTGCACTGATAAGAAAAAAAGCGAGCCTATCGCGCCGGCGTGATTGCCGAGGGGGTTAAAGAGCCTACTAAACTCTCTGCATATGCAGATGATATTACAGTGTTAATTAGTGGTCAGAGTGAGGTTCAATCTTTAAAAGGAGCTCTAGAATGTTACGGGAAGGCATCTTCGGCTAAAGTTAACCGGGGTAAAAGTGAGGTTCTTTGGTGTGGTCTTGGTCTGAATAGTCCATCACTTCCTAGTGGATTACAGTGGGGGAGAACAGGTTTTAAATATCTTGGGGTGTTTTTAGGAATAGACGAATATAAAAGAAAAAACTGGGAGGGCCTAGTGGAGAAAGTGTGTGCTCGGTTGTCTCACTGGAAATGGTTGCTGCCTCGGCTGTCCTACAGGGGGAGGGTCCTGGTCTGCAATAATCTGGTGGCCTCATCGTTATGGCACAGGATGATGATTCTAGAGCCTCCAGAAGATCTGGTAAGGGAAATCTAGAAAAACCTGGTGGACTTCTTCTGGTCGGGACCGCACTGGCTGAGGGTGCCAGAACTGTATCTGCCTATTCAGGTCGACATCAGTTCCAGAATCCGAGCCTTCAGGCTCCAGACGGCTCGGAGACTACTCTACGGGGTGCACGTGAGCTGGGCTGAGGTGGCCTGTGCCCTTCTGAGGAGAGCAGGTAACATGGGGCTAGACTCTCTGTTGCTAGATGGACATCGACAAGCTGGACTTAACAGGACTGACACCTTTCGACGCATACTCAGAGCCTGAGAGCGTCAGAACTGAGAGCATGGACACTTTTAAAAATATCTCGGGAGCCAAATGGTGCGCTGGACCTGTGGATGAGGGAAGAACCTCTGCTCTTAATCCCAGCACTGGCTTTGGACATTTTTAATTCAGTCTCCCTCAGAAGATCTTTATGGACTGAAAAAATTACAAAAGTTGGACTTTTGATCTCTGAGGATGGGTGGATATCTTTCTCATTCATTCATGTTTTGTTATTAATAACTTTAAACAGAATCGTCAACTGAAATATGCGTGGATTGTCACATTTATAGAACTAAAATTCTAGTTTCTAGAATTAAAAATACGACACATTTATAGAACATAAAGGGTCTCTGCGGCAAAAGTGAAAGTACCAGCAGCCAGCGGGTGAAATGTTTCGAAATGTCTCTTTGCACAGCAAAGCACCCGTTTCAATAAAAGGATATATTAAAGTTTATATAGCCTACTTTTACAATTTCGCTGCTGTTCTAAAATGGTTTTCTCCAGCTTGAATCCCAGTGCAGGAGCTGTAGGTTACCACAGAAACGTAAGCGGTTAGTTGATTGCTGTGGTGACTCGTGACACTCGCGAACAGCACTGAACATGCACTTTTGCCGGCACAACTTGAATATTATTACTATCATAAACTTTTCATTAACTTCGGTAGGCTGTACAACAAGGGAATTGTAATTGGCTGTTTTTTCTGCAGAGAGCCGATCTCTGTTGATGTGTCTTAATTTTTTTATCGATCGTTTCTTGGTAAAGGGTGAGAGACCTTGCAAGCCCAACCACTGGTGTACACGAATCAGTAGATTAAATTACGTGACCATTTCACAAACTGCCGTGAGCCTGGGCTGGTCTGACAGGGTGGGGGGCGTGGCATCACGATGGTGGCTCTCCATCGTGATGTCGGTCAGCCATCACCGTCCATCGGCACAACCCTATAGAAAATTCTTCCTCTCCTATTGCAATGAATGAATCGAATTTTTCCTCAGGGAGACTACACTGTCTGATGCGATACTGTAGTAGATGGTTGCATAGTTATAATTTTATCCCAAATATGATCAATCTTGTAAGTAAAGAAATTAATAAAGTCATTACTGCTGTGCTGCTTGGAAACATCTGGGGTTGAAGCTTTATTTTTCGTTAATTTAGCCACTGTTTAAAATAAATACCTAGGTTTTTTTTCTTTCTTTTTTTTCTTAGAGGGTTGAAAAATAAGCAGATCTAGTAGTTTTTAAGGCATCTCTGTACGCCATCGTGCTCTCTCTCCATGAAATGTGAAATACCTCTAGTTTTGTTTTCTTCCAGTTGCGCTCCATTTTTCTGGCTGCTCTCTTAAGGGCCCGAGTCTGCTCGTTGTACCACGGCGTTTAACTATTTTCTTTAATCTTCTTTAAGCGCAAAGGAGCAACTGTGTCTAAAGTCCTGGAAAAGAGGGAGTCAAAAGTTTCTGTCGCAATATCAAGTTCTTCTAAGCTATCTGGGATTCTGAGGAGATGAAACTGATCAGGAATATTATTAATAAAGCAAGCTTTAAAGGCAGAAGTGATAGGGCTAACATATTTGGAACACTGAGTCGGCTTTGCAGCCTTGGCTAAATTAAGTATACACGAGTCTAGATAATGATCTGAGATGTCATCGCTCTGCTGCAAAATTTCAACGGCATCAACATTGATTCCATGTGATAATATTAGATCTAAAGTATGATTACGACAATGAGTAGGTCCTGACACGTGTTGTCTAACTCCAGTTGAGTTCAGAATGTCTCTAAATGCCAATCCCAATGCTTCTGTTTCATTATCTACATGTACGTATATTAAAATCACCAACAATTAGGACTTTATCTGCAGCCAGTACTAACTCTGATAGAAAATCAGCAAATTATTTGATAAAGTCTGTATGGTGCCCTGTGGCCTGTATACAGTAGCCAGCACAAATCTCAAATGTGATTTATTATTTACACTAAATAGTGTTACATTAAGCATTATATTTTGAATATAATTATAACGTTAATAATAAGCTACATGCCTCGTTTTACTTTCCATGCCATTAACATCCGACTAAACTATGAACTTTCCACTGACGTCTGTGAAAAAGGGATGCACTCGACCAGCTCTTTAATCCACTGCGCGTTTTTTCTCTTATCAGCTCACACAGCACAGCTATATAGGTGTTACTATATTTTGTTTAATATTCCACTAATAAGATACATTTACTTCATTGACAGCCTTCTTTTTTTATCCCCATTATACTCTGTTGTCAGTGTTTCTTTGTCCGGACACACACTGTACACACGCTGCCTGGTATCGGTTGTTGGTATCGGAGCATTTTTACGAGTATGAGTAGGCTACATGAGCCCAGTATCGGGCCGTATCGGTGCATCCCTAATTATGAATGTAATTTACTGTTGTCTTAAAATGTTTATTGCACATTTTGCACATTTAAAATGCAAGACAGGCAGCAGCATACCTATAAGGCACACCACATTTATAACATCCAAAAAAAGCATGATTTGAAATGAAATAGACTCATGACTAAGATGTAAATGAGAACATAATTAAAATGGTTAGTATTTTGACATAGAGAAACATAGGTTTTACTTTTAGATAATTAGACAACATTTTATTTGATGGGACAGTAGGGGACCTAGATAATGGGTAAGGGGATGCTGGCCCAAAAAAGGTTGAGAACCACTGCTCTACATGAACATAGTAAAATAATCTCCATCACCGACTACTGATGGCAGGGTAGTTTTCATGGCAAAAGATAAAGCAAACACCTTGAAAAATGACATGTATGTTCAACAAGAACTGTTTCAGGAATGGCAATAAATGAATTACAAACAATCAATTAAAGCTGCAAGCAGCGATGAAAGGGCCCTCGCACTCGTGCCATCGTCACTCGGTGGCTTTAGGAAGACAGAGCATGGTTGGGCAATGTGCATTTAAGGAGGTATATATAGTAGTTGCTAGCATGTTTAGTATGTTTCTAGCATGCTTAGTACACAGTAGTTATGTGGTTAGTACTGCATTACTGTGTTAACCATGTCAGTTTATGTTGCCAGTAGGTGGGGTTATGTCTATATCTGAATATCACTATGTAGATGTGTTCAGTGCAGGACTTTTATCAAACATGTGAAGTTTGGGGCAGATTGGACATTGTATGCTTGAGTTACAACAACTTCCTTTAGCATTTCTAGCATGTTTTATGATGTTTCTAGCATATTACATATTAATTTTGGGGTAGATTGGACATTGCATGCCTGAGTTACAGCAAATTCATATTTAATTGCAGTAATAGCATGCTTCAACACTTAGCTAAGTATTTGATAGCATGTTTCAAGTATGTTGCTAACATGTTTAGCAGTTGGTGGCACTTTTTATGTTATTAGTAGTCCAGAACAGTGTTAAACGTCACCTCCTGTTGCCAGCAGGCGGCGCTATGACTATATCTGAATATGAGCATGGACTTGTGTTCAGGAGATAACTCTTATCAAACGTGTGAAGTTTGGGGTAGATTGGACATTGTATGCTTAAGTTACAACAACTTCCTTTGGCATTTCTAGCATGCTTTAGAACTTAGCTATGTGTTGTTAGCATGTTTCTTGCATGTTACATATTAAGTTTGGGGCAGATTGGACATTCCATGCCTGTTACAGCAAATTCCTATTTAATTGCAGCAATAGCATGCTTTAGCACTTAGCTAAGTGTTTGCTAGCATGTTTCTAGTATGTTGTTAGCATGTTTAGCACTTGCTGGCACTTTTTATATGTTTTTATATGTCCACAACAGTGTTTAACATGCCACTTCCTGTTGCCAGCAGGTGGCGCTATGACTGTAACTGAATATGAGCATGGTCATGTGTTCAGGACAGAACGTTTATCAAAAGTGTGAAGTTTGGCGCAGATTGGACATTGCCTTCTTGAGTAACAACAACATCCTGTTTCATTGAATTAGCATGCTTTAGCACTTAGCTAAGTATTGCTAGCATGTTTTAACATGTTTCTAGCATGTTTAGAAGTCAATGGCATTTTTAACATGTTGCTAGAATGGCATCAACGTGTTAAACATGACACTTCCTGTTACCAGTAGGTGGCGCTATTACTATAACTGAATATTCTCATGTAGATGTGTTCAGGCCATGACTCTTATCAAACGTGTGAAGTTTGGGGCAGATTGGACATTCCGTGCCTGAGTTACAGCAAATTCCTATTTAATTGCAGTAATAGTATGCTTTAGCACTTAGCTAAGTGTTTGCTAGCATGTTTTAGCATGTTTCTAGTATGTTGTTAGCATGTTTAGCACTTGCTGGCACTTTTTTATATGTTATTAGGAGTCCACAACAGTATTAAACATGTCACTTCCTGTTGCCAGCAGGTGGTGCTATGACTGTAACTGAATATGAGCATGGTCATGTGTTCAGGACAGAACACTTATCAAAAGTGTGAAGTTTGGGGCAGATTGGACATTCCATGCCTGAGTTACAGCAACTTCCTGTTTCATGGCGAAACATCAAAATTTGTCAGGCCGCCGAGGACCCGCCCTTTGACGAAAACTCAAGATCTTCGCAATTTAACGTCGCAAAGGCCTTAAGATTACACTCACCAAATTTGAAGATGATCAGATTAAAACTGTAGGAGGAGTTCGTTAAAGTACAACATCAGGAAATTATACCTGTACGTGAAACGTAGAGCCGGGGCAAAATGTGGGGGCAATAATTTACCGAATTTGCCCCACCCAATTTTGAAAACCACATCACACGTAAATTTTCACCACTTCTGAAGCGTGTGCAAAGTTTCATGAGTTTTCGTGCATGTTTAGGCCCTCTAAAAAGCGATTCACTTTGGAGAAGAAGAAGAAGAAGAATAATAAACGGAGCAAAAACAATAGGGTCCTCTCACCATCGGTGCTCGGGCCCTAAATTTAGCTGCGAGCAGCGATTACGGGCCCAAGCCGGTGGCACTGCAACCCCGGTGCCTTTAGTTACCTAAAGGCACCGGGGTGGCGGTGCCGCCGGCTTTGGCCCTCCATCGCAGCAAAATGTTTAGTGTTATGTTTAAAAGTATCATTCTTTCCAACGTGCACCATTATGAATGTCAGTGCGGACGTCCGTTTTTTACTTTCACTTTTATATTAGCGATTTAAAAGCACCCGCTCGTGTCACACGTCGATTAACCGATGGGAAAATATCCTCACAGTCATATACCTAATACATTTATATTTAAATACAATAGGCCTACCTAGTAAAAGGTTTTATATACTATTTTGATATCCTTTTGGACACAAGAGGGCAGTATAGCCCTATGTTTGCTTTTTTGTTGAACCAAATAGCACTAAATAGCCTGTTTTTAACTTTTTCATACTCCTTGAATTGCAAAAACAGAATAAAATGGGTTTAGTTCTAATATTTGTATAATTTTATATAAAAATAAATGGTGTATAATTACATTTTTAGAAGTTATGAGATGTTTCCTGCTTCCTTTTTGACATTAATTTTCCTGCTGCCAGTTGGTGGCGCTATAACTTTGACTCACAATAGTCACATCCATGTGATCGGCCTCTTACAACGAACACACTGCAGAAGTTTCATCAAGATCAGTTAATGTATGCTGAAGTTATAATACACTTCCTGTGTCCCTTAGTCGCCATAAATTCGTTTCCTCGCAACGGCCAAACCGTTTGAGATATCAAAAATCCGTCCGCAATTTAGCATCCTCAATGTCTTGACTTCATGCACACCGAGTTTGGTGGGGATCGGATTAATTTTCTAGGAGGAGTGTTTCACATTCCACAGCAAGCGTTTTCCAAACAACCCATAATAGCCGACTTCCTGTTGGGCGGAGCTAATAACATAGAGTGCGGAGGTTGTTCGGCCCGATGAGATCTATATGTGTACCAAGATTCATATTATTTCATGCAAGCGTGTTTGATCTATGGACCAAGTTTTCGGACCCCGTTCCAGGGGGCGCTGTTGAGCCCCCCTGCCACGCCCGTGTCCCAGCTTCAGCCCGGCCCTGATGGCCGCAGGTTCTGACTTGTGTGCAAAGTTTCAAGAGTTTTCGAGCACATTAAGGGCCCCAAAAGCCCCTGAAACCTTGAAAAACAATTATAAAAGCAACTTTCTCCTAACAGACAAATCCCCCACACCCCCCCCACACACACACAGAGACACAGATACAGAGAGAGGGAGAGAATTCTCCCAAAAATCACATTCAAACCAAAATATCTGACTTCCTGTTGGTTGGAGCTAATGATTGTAAATTAGAAAGTTGTCCGGCTCGATGAGAACAATATACATACCGATTTTTGTGATTCTAGGAAAAACTAAGCCCCCATTTTTGACTAAAGGTGGCGCTACTGAGCCCCTCACCACGCCCATTTCTGAAACTTTGCACATGTCTACTGGATAATAAATGTGATGTGTCTGTCGAGTTTCATGCACTTTCAAGCATGTGAAGAGATTCAAAAGCATCCGAAAAGATTATTAAAGTTTGTTGCGTTGCCATGGCAACAGTATCTAAGATATCAATAATCCTTTCACAGGCCTACATCTGCTGTGTGTCTACATTATACACATAAAGTTTGAAGCAAATCGGGTAAAAATAAGAGGGTGATTTCAAAGCATTTTGAAAGTGACACACTTCCTGTTGCCAGTTGGTGGCGCTATAACTTTGACTCACAAATGTCACATCCATGTGATCGGCCTCTTACAACGAACACACTGCTGAAGTTTCATCAAGATCAGTTAATGAATGCAGAAGTTATAACACACTTCCTGTTTCTATTTTCTCGCCATTAATCCGTTTCCTCGCCACGGCCAAACCGTTCGAGATATCAAAAATCCGTCCGCAATTTATCATCCTCAATGTCTTGACTTCATGCACACCGAGTTTGGAGGCGAATGGATCAATTTCCTAGGAGGAGTACATCAAATTCCACAGCATGCGTTTTCCAAACAACCCATAATAGCCGACTTCCTGTTGGGCTGGCGTAAAACTTAGAGCACGAAAGTTGTTCGGCCCCATGAGATCTATATGTGTACCGAGTTTCATATTATTACATGAAAGCGTGTTTGATATATGGACCAAGTTTTCAGACCTCACTCGAACCCCATTCAAGGGGGCGCTGTCGAGCCCCTCTGCCACGCCCGGGTACCATCTTCAGCCCGGCCCTAATGGCCTCAGCTTCTGACCTGTGTGCAAAGTTTCATGAGTTTTTGAGCACGTTAAGGGCCCCAAAAGCCCCCGAAACCGTGAACAACAATAATAATAATAAATATAGCTGCGAGCAGCGATTGCGGGCCCAAGCCGGTGGCACCGCCACCCTGGTTTTTGAGCACTAAAGTTACACTAAAGGCACCGGGGTGGCGGTGTCACCGGCTTGGGCCCTCCATCGCTGCTCGCAGCTATATTTATATATATATAAAACGCTCGCTCTGCTCCGCACCATTATCAATGTCTGTGCGGACGAACATATTTTACTTTCGTTTTTAAGTTAGCGATTCAAAAGCCCCCAGCGGTGTCACACGTTGATTAACTGGTGGGGAAATATTCTCACCGTCACATACCTAGTATATTTTCATATAGATACAATAGGCCTACCTGATTTTGAACACAAGAGGGCAGTATAGCACTATGAATTACATAATTTATTTTTTGGACTAAAAAAACATTCTGGATGTTTTTAAACTTAAACAATTATTAAATTGAAAAAAAAGAATAAAATGGGTTTAGTTCTGATATTTGTATAATTATATATAGAAATAAATGGTGTATATTTACATTTTTAGAAGATAGGTTTTTAGTGTTTCCTTTTTTGACATTACTTTAATCCCTTGCCATAGCAAAACCGTTTGAGATATTTATTATCGGTTTACAATTTAGCATCTTTAATGTATTTTCATCATGTTGAAAATGTTTGGTGGGAATAAAATAAACCACTTAAGAGGAGTGGCTAAAAATTCAGAGGCTGATTTTGCAAAGAAATCCACATTCAAACCAAAATATCTGACTTCCTGTTGCTCGGAGTTAATTACTGTAAATTAGAAAATTGTCCGGCTCGATGAGACCAATATGCGTATTGATTTTTGTGACTGTACATAAAATTAACCCCCCCACTTTTGTCAAAAGCATTTTGAAAGTGACACACTTCCTGCTGCCAGTTGGTGGCGCTATAACTTTGACTCACAATAGTTACATCCATCTGATTGGCCTCTTACCACGAACACACTGCTGAAGTTTCATCAAGATCAGTTAATGTATGCAGAAGTTATAACACTTCGTTTTTCTCTTTTCTCGCCATAAATTCGTTTCCTCGCCACGGCCAAACCGTTCGAGATATCAAAAATCCGTCCGCAATTTAGCATCCTCAATGTCTTGACTTCATGCACACCGAGTTTGGTGGGGATTGGATGAATTCTCTAGGAGAAGTATTTCACATTCCACAGCAAGCGTTTTCCAAACAACCCATAATAGCCGACTTCCTGTTGGGCTGGCGCAAAACTTAGAGCACGAAAGTTGTTCAGCCCGATGAGATCTATATGTGTGCTGAGTTTCATATTAATTCATGCAAGCTAGTTTGATCTATGGACCAAGTTTTCGGACCCCATTCCAGGGGGCGCTGTTGAGCCCCCCTGCAACGCCCGGGTACCAGCTTTAGCCAGGCCCTGATGGCCGCAGGTTCTGACCTGTGTGCAAAGTTTCTGGAGTTTTCGAGCACGTTAAGGACCCCAAAAGCCCCTGAAACCTTGAAAAACAATTATAAAAGCAGTCTCTCCTAACAGACAAATCCCCCACACCCCACACACACACAGAGACAGAGAGAGAGAGAGAGAAAATTCTCAAAAAAATCACATTCAAACCAAAATATCTCACTTCCTGTTTGTCAGAGCTTATGACTATAAATTAGAAAGTTGTCCGGCTTGATGAGAACAATATACATAACGATTTTTGTGACTCTACTTAAAACTAAGCCCCCATTTTTGACTAAAGGTGGCGCTACTGAGCCCCTCACCACGCCCGTTTCTGATACTTTGCACATGTCTACTAGGTAATAAATGTGATGTGTCTGTCGAGTTTCATGCAATTTCAAGCATGCTAAGAGTCTCAAAAGCATCAACAAAGAATATTAAAGTTCGATGCGTTGCCATGGCAACAGTATTAAAGATATCAAAAATCCTTTCACAGGTCTACATCTGCCGTGCGTTTACATTATACACATAAAGTTTGTAGCAAATCGGGTAAAAATAAGAGGGTGATTTCAAAGCATTTTGAAATTGACACACTTCCTGCTGCCAGTTGGTGGCGCTATAACTTTGACTCACAATAGTCACATCCATGTGATCAGCCTCTTACAACGAACACACTGCGGAAGTTTCATCAAGATCATTTAATGTATGCTGAAGTTATAATACACTTCCTGTGTCCCTTATTCGCCATAAATTCGTTTCCTCGCCACGGCCAAACCGTTTGAGATATCAAAAATCCGTCCGCAATTTAGCATCCTCAATGTCTTGACTTCATGTACACCGAGTTTGGAGGCGATGGGATGAATTCTGTAGGAGGAGTACATCACATTCCACAGCATGCGTTATCAAACAACCCATAATAGCCGACTTCCTGTTGGGCTGGCGTAAAAAGTAAAAGTACGAAAGTTGTTCGGCCCGATGAGATCTATATATGTACCGAGTTTCATATTACTACATGCAAGCGTGTCTGATTTATGGACCATGTTTTCGGACCCTGTTCAAGGGGGCGCTGTTGAGCCCCCCTGCCACGCCCGGGTAGCAGCTTCAGCCCGGCCCTGATGGCCGCGGGTTCTGACCTGTGTGCAAAGTTTCAAGAGTTTTCGAGCACGTTAAGGGTCTCAAAAGTGCCCGAAAGGTTGACAGAAAAATAAGAATAATAATAATAAATAATCCTACCGAAAACAATAGGGCCTTCGCCCTTTCAGGGCTTGGGCCCTAATAATAATCCTACCGAAAACAATAGGGCCTTCGCCCTTTCAGGGCTTGGGCCCTAATAATAATAATAATAATAAATAATCCTACCGAAAACAATAGGGCCTTCGCCCTTTCAGGGCTTGGGCCCTAATAATCCTAACGAAAACAATAGGGCCTTCGCCCTTTCAGGGCTTGGGCCCTAATTAAAGCTGCAAGCAGCGATGAAAAGGGCCGTCGCACCCCTGCAACCGCCACCCGGCGGCTTTAGGAAAGGCCTTAAGATTACACTCACCAAATTTGAAGAGGATCAGATCAAAACTGTAGGAGGAGTTCGTTAAAGTACAACATCAGGAAATGGCAAAAACTGCACGAAATCTGAGAGGAAGTTCAAAATAGCTGACTTCCTGTTGTGTTTAGGGCTACGCTCCAAGAGATTTTTTTGTAGGTATTGGGTAATTACATGTATGTACCAAATTTCATACCTGTACGTGAAACGTAGAGCCGGGGCAAAATGTAGGGGCAATAATTAAGCCATTTTGCCCCACCCAATTTTGAAAACCATATCACACATAAATTTTCACCACTTCTGAAGCGTGTGCAAAGTTTCCTGATTTTTCGAGCACGTTTTGTATTTGCCACACTTCCTGCTACTAGCAGGTGGCGCTATTGCTATAACCAAATATGCGGATGGTCATGTGTTCAGGACAGGACTCTTATGAAACATGTGAAGTTTGGGGTAGATCGGACATTGTATGCCTGAGTTACTGCAGGCTGTCTATGGTTGCCTAGCAACATCGGAACTGCAAGCAACATTAATATTGAACTTATCTGATCATACATCACCAAAAGGCCAAAATTGGGTGTACGTTTGTCAGGCCGCCGAGGCCACACCCTTCGACGAAAACTCAAGATCTTCGCAATTTAACGTCGCAAAGATCTTAAGATTACACTCACCAAATTTGAAGAGAATCAGATCAAATCTGTAGGAGGAGTTCGTTAAAGTACAACATCAGGAAATTACGAAAAATGCCCAAAATCTAGGAGGAAGTTCAAAATAGCTCACTTCCTGTTGTGTTTAGGGCTATGCTCCAAGAGACTTTTTTGTAGGTATTGGGTCATTACATGTATGTACCAAATTTCATACCTGTGCGTGAAACATAGAGCCGGGGCAAAATGTGGGGGCAATAATTTACAGAATTTGCCCCACCCAATTTTGAAAACCATATCACACGTAAATTTTCACCACTTCTGAAGCGTGTGCAAAGTTTCATGAGTTTTCGAGCATGTTAAGGCCCTCTAAAAAGCGATTCACTTTGGAGAAGAAGAATAATAAACGGAGCAAAAACAATAGGGTCCTCTCACCATCGGTGCTCTGGCCCTAATTAAAGCTGCAAGCAGCGATGAAAAGGGCCCTCGCACCCCTGCCACCGCCACCCGGTGGCTTTAGGAAAGGCCTTAAGATTACACTCACCAAATTTGAAGAGGATCAGATCAAAACTGTAGGAGGAGTTCGTACAACATCAGTACAAAATCAGGAAATGGCAAAAACTGCACAAAATCTGAGAGGAAGTTCAAAATAGCTGACTTCCTGTTGTGTTTAGGGCTACGCTCCAAGATACTTTTTTGTAGGTATTGGGTCATTACATGTATGTATCAAATTTCATACCTGTACGTGAAACGTAGAGCCGGGGCAAAATGTAGGGGCAATAATTAAGCCATTTTGCCCCACCCAATTTTGAAAACCATTTCACACGTAAATTTTCACCACTTCTGAAGCGTGTGCAAAGTTTCATGATTTTTCGAGCACGTTTTGTATTTGCCACACTTCCTGCTACCAGCAGGTGGCACTATTGCTATAACCAAATATGAGCATGGTCATGTGTTCAGGACAGGACTCTTATCAAACATGTGAAGTTTGGGGCAGATTGGAAATTGTATGCCTAAGTTACTGCAGGCTGTCTGTGGTTGCCTAGCAACATCGGAACTGCAAGCAACATTAATATTGAACTTATCTGATCATACATATATCACCAAAAGGCCGAAATTGGGTGAACATTTGTCAGGCCGCCGAGGGCACACCCTTCGACGAAAACTCAAGATCTTCGCAATTTAACGTCGCAAAGGCCTTAAGATTACACTCACCAAATTTGAAGAGGATCAGATGAAATCTGTAGGAGGAGTTCGTTAAAGTACAACATCAGGAAATTACGAAAAATGCCCAAAATCTAGGAGGAAGTTCAAAATAGCTCACTTCCTGTTGTGTTTAGGGCTATGCTCCAAGAGACTTTTTTGTAGGTATTGGATCATTACATGTATGTACCAAATTTCATACCTGTGCGTGAAACGTAGAGCCGGGGCAAAATGTGGGGGCAATAATTTACAGAATTTGCCCCACCCAATTTTGAAAACCATATCACACGTAAATTTTCACCACTTCTGAAGCGTGTGCAAAGTTTCATGAGTTTTCGAGCATGTTAAGGCCCTCTAAAAAGCGATTCACTTTGGAGAAGAAGAAGAAGAAGAAGAAGAAGAATAATAAACAGAGCAAAAACAATAGGGTCCTCTCACCATCGGTGCTCGGGCCCTAAATATAGCTGCGAGCAGCGATTGCGGGCCCAAGCCGGTGGCACAGGCACCGGGGTGGCGGTTTCACCGGCTTGGGCCCTCCATCGCTGCTCGCAGCTATATATATATATATATATATATATATATATATATATATATATATAACAAAAAAATAAATAAAAAAATAAATATATATATATATATATATATATTTTTTTTTTTTTTTTTTTAAGTGTGTTTATATATATATATATATATATATATTTGTTATTTTTTGTTATTTTTTTTGTTATATATATATATATATATAAAAATTTTTGGATGCTAAACATTTGTTTATTATATGCTTTGTACTTCACTTACG
This sequence comes from Leuciscus idus, assembly GCA_021554675.1. Lineage (NCBI taxonomy): Eukaryota > Metazoa > Chordata > Actinopteri > Cypriniformes > Leuciscidae > Leuciscus > Leuciscus idus. The sequence continues at coordinate 22,964,165 of CM038631.1, forward strand.
TTCCACTATTGAAGGGAAAAATTATCCTCTTCACATGCGCAAATATGTGCTTGGAAACATCACAGTTTAGCGGTGATTACTGTGTTTAAATAGTCAGTACAATTCATACTATTCAGAGCAGTGTAATTTTTATATGTTAGGTTGACTATTTTATTATTATATTTTATAAAGGCTATAATGAACAGACTGCGATATCAAGATTGCAATGCGCTCGCTCTGCACCATTATCAATGTCCGTGCGGACGAACATATTTTACTTTCGTTTTTAAGTTACAGATTCAAAAGCCCCCAGCGGTGTCACACATCGATTAACCGGTGGGAAAATTTTCCCACAGTCACATCCCTAATATATTTATATATAAATACAATAGGCCAACCTGAAAGAGAATTTTACTTGCCCGACCAGAGTAGCCTGATTAGAACGTCAATGACAAAAAAATAACTTGGGAATCACTAAAACGAGAGATTATTCTAATTTGATTACATTCATTTTAAGTTGCAATCAACAGTTGTTAATAAATGGATTACCAGTAATCAGTTGATCAATGGTAACAAGGTTGCGCTGCTGAGGCTCATGCAGCTTCTCCAGGAGAAATGTAAACAAATGAGATCAGCACACAAAAAACAAACTCAGTTAACAACTTGCTGACTATAAAAATGATAAATATGGAGTTTTGATATATTTTATAACAGTTAAGCAACCTCACTTGACGAGAAGGCTGTTTCCTGAATACAATCACGATTGAAACTGTGACATTGATTTCATACAACAGGTTAAAAAACAGTTACAATCAAGTCACTTACATTTTAGATGCAATATTGACTGTTTTTGTTCTGTTTCAGCAGCGAAAATAGTTAAACAAAAAGATCACAGCAGAATCATCACGCGCATCTCTCAGCAATGTGTTTTCTCATTTCTGAATGATTCAGCATTTTGAACGAATCGGTTGACTCAAAGATTGAATGATCAATCCATAAACATATGTCTTAATCATGAATGACTCAGTCATTCAAATGAATCGTTTGAACGAATGAATCAATGACTCACTCATTAAGACGGTCGCCTGGCGACACTTAATGGCGGTTTAGTGTTATGTTTAAAAGTATCATTCTTTCCAACGTGTGTGTGATTTGTGTGTGCAACATTATCAATGTCCGTGCGGACGTCCGTATTTTTCTTTCACTTTTATATTAGCAATTTAAAAGCACCCGCTCGTGTCACACGTCGATTAACCGGTGGGAAAATATCCTCAGACACATACCTAATAAATGTATATTTAAATACAATATTGGCCTACCTGGTAAAAAGTTTTATATACTATTTTGATGTCCTTTTGGACACAAGAGGGCAGAATAGCCCTGTGTATGACTTTTTTTTATTTATTTTTTTACTTTACTGTTTTTAATTTTAGAATAAAATTAGAATAAAATTCTTTTTAAAAACAGAAAAAAATGGGTTTAGTTGTAATATTTGTATACTTTTATATAGAAATAAATGGTATATAATTACATTTTTATAAGATTTGAGGCTTTTAGTGTTTCCTTTTTGGACATTACTTTAATCCCTCGCCATAGCAAAACCGTTTGAGATATTTATTATCTGTTCATAATTTAGCATATTTAATGTATTTTCATCATGTTGAAAAAGTTTGGTGAGAATAAAATAAATAGTTTAAGAGGAGTGGCTAAAAATTCAGAGGCTGATTTTGCAAAAAAATCCACATTCAGACCAAAATATCTGACTTCCTGATGGCCGGAGCTAATGAATGTAAATTAGAAAGTTGTCCGGCTTGATGAGTACAATATACAAACAAATTTTTTTTGACTGTAGTTAAAACTAACCCGCCCACTTTTGTCAAAAGTGTGTTGAAAGTGACACACTTCCTGCTGCCAGTTGGTGGCGCTATAACTTTGACTCACAATAGTTACATCCATCTGATCGGCCTCTTACCACAAACACACTGCTGAAGTTTCATCAAGATCAGTTAATGTATGCAGAAGTTATTCCACTTCGTGTTTCTCTTTTCTCGCCATAAATTCGTTTCCTCGCCACGGCCAAACCGTTCGAGATATCAAAAATCCGTCCGCAATTTAGAATCCTCAATGTCTGGACTTCATGCACACCGAGTTTGGTGGGGATTGGATGAATTCTCTAGGAGGAGTACTTCGCATTCCACAGCAAGCGTTTTCCAAACAACCCATAATAGCCGACTTCCTGTTGGGCTGGCGTAAAACTTAGAGCACGAAAGTTGTTCGGCCCGATGATATCTATATGTGTACCGAGTTTCATATCATTACATGCAAGTGTGTTTGATTTATGGACAAGTGTTCGGATCCCGTTCCAGGGGGCGCTGTTGAGCCCCCCTGCCACGCCCGGGTACCAGCTTCAGCCCGGCCCTGATGGCCGCACGTTCTGACCTGTGTGCAAAGTTTCAAGAGTTTTCGAGCACGTTTAAGGCCCCAAAAGCCCCTGAAACCTTGAAAAACAGGAATTTTAAACAAATCTCACTCAAAAGACAAATCCCCCCACCCCTCACACACACAGAGACGCAGAGGCAGAGAGAGAGAGAGAGAGGGAGAGAATTCTCCAAAAAATCACATTCAAACCAAAATATCTCACTTCCTGTTGGTCACAGCTTATGACTATAAATTAGAAAGTTGTCCGGCTTGATGAGAACAATATACATAACGATTTTTGTGACTCTACTTAAAACTAAGCCCCCACTTATGACTAAAGGTGGCGCTACTGAGCCCCTCACCACGCCCGTTTCTGAAACTTTGCACATGTCTACGGGCTAATAAATGTGATGTGTCTGTCGAGTTTCATCCAATTTCAAGTATGTTAAGAGTCTCAAAAGCATCAAAAAAGAATATTAAAGTTTGAAGCGTTGCCATGGCAACAGTATTAAAGATATCAAAAATCCTTTCACAGGTCTACATCTGCCGTGTGTTTACATTATACACATAAACTTTGAAGCAAATCGGGTAAAAATAAGAGGGTGATTTCAAAGCATTTTGAAAGTGACACACTTCCTGCTGCCAGTTGGTGGCGCTATAACTTTGACTCACAATAGTCACATCCATGTGATCGGCCTCTTACAACGAACACACTGCGGAAGTTTAATCAAGATCAGTTAATGTATGCAGAAGTTATAACACACTTCCTGTTTCCATTATTCACCATCAATTCGTGTCCTCGCCACGGCCAAACCGTTCGAGATATCAAAAATCTGTCCGCAATTTAGCATCCTCAATGTCTTGACTTCATGCTGACTGAGTTTGGAGGCGAATGGATGAATTCCCTAGGAGGAGTACATTCAATTCCACAGCATGCGTTTCCAAACAACCCATAATAGCCAACTTCCTGTTGGGCTGGCGTAAAAAGTAAAAGTACGAAAGTTGTTTGGCCCGATGCGATCTATATGTGTATTGAGTTTCATATTATTACATGCAAGCGTGTCTGATTTATGGACCAAACTTTCGGACCCCTTTCAAGGGGGCGCTGTTGAGCCCCCCTGCCACGCCCGGGTACCAGCTTCAGCCCGGCCCTGATGGCCGCAGGTTCTGACCTGTGTGCAAAATTTCAAGAGTTTTCGAGCATGTTAAAGGCCCCAAAAATGCCCGAAAGGTTGACAGAAAAATAATAATAATAATAATAATAATAATAAATAATCCTACCGGAAACAATAGGGCCTTCGCCCTTTCAGGGCTTGGGCCCTAATAATAATCCTAACGAAAACAATAGGGCCTTCGCCCTTTCAGGGCTTGGGCCCTAATTAAAAGTATTCTCACTCAAAGAAAAATCTCTCCCCCCCCCCCCTCTCCCTCTCCCTCTCACAGAGAGAGAGAAAATTCCTCGAAACATCCACATTCAAACCAAAATATCTGACTTCCTGTTGGTCGGAGGTAATGAATGTAAATTAGAAAGTTGTCCGGCTCGACGAGAACAATATACGTACTGAGTTTTATCATTGTAGATAAAAGTATAGACCTAACTCCCCCTCTTTTGTCAAAAGGTGGCGCTACTGAGCCCCTGCACCACGCCCGTTTCTGAAACTTTGCACATGTCTACTGGCTAATAAATGTGATGTGTCTGTCGAGTTTCATGCAATTTCAAGTATGTTAAGAGTCTCAAAAGCATCAAAAAAGAATATTAAAGTTTGATGCGTTGTCACGGCAACAGTATCTAAGATATCAATAATCCTTTCACAGGTCTACATCTGCCGTGTGTCTACATTATACACATAAAGTTTGAAGCAAATCGGTTAAAAATAAGAGGGTGATTTCAAAGCATTTTGAAAGTGACACACGTCCTGCTGCCAGTTGGTGGCGCTATAGCTTTGACTCACAATAGTCACATCCATGTGATCGGCCTCTTACAACGAACACACTGTGGAAGTTTCATCAAGATCAGTTAATGTATGCTGAAGTTATAATACACTTCCTGTGACCTGTCGAGCTGTCGAGCCCCCCTGCCACGCCCGGGTACCAGCTTCAGCCCGGCCCTGATGGCCGCGGGTTCTGACCCGTGTGCAAAGTTTCAAGAGTTTTTGAGCATGTTAAGGGCCCCAAAAATGCCTGAATAGTCGTAAGAAAAATAATAATAATAATAATAATAATAATAATCCTACCGAAAACAATAGGGCCTTCGCCCTTTCAGGGCTTGGGCCCTAATAATCGTACCGGAAACAATAGGGCCTTCGCCCTTTCAGGGCTTGGGCCCTAATAAATAATCCTACTGGAAACAATAGGGCCTTCGCCCTTTCAGGGCTTGGGCCCTAATAAATAATCCTACCGGAAACAATAGGGCCTTCGCCCTTTCAGGGCTTGGGCCCTAATAATAATCCTAACGAAAACAATAGGACCTTCGCCCTTTCAGGGCTTGGGCCCTAATAATAATCCTAACGAAAACAATAGGGCCTTCGCCCTTTCAGGGCTTGGGCCCTAATAAGTTCAGAAATTAAGATATGTGTAATAATGTGAAATGACACAGGGAAAAAGTATTGAACACATGAAGAAAGGGAGGCGCAAAAAGGCATGGAAAGCCAAGACAACTGCTGAAAACTTACAGTAATTAAAAAGCAATCCAGCCCCCTGTCAGTGGAAATTAATAACAGCTGGTTCAGTCCCAAATGACGGCCTACAAAAAGGTCTCATTGCCAAGGTGTCACACAAGACACATCTCATGATGGGTAAAAGCAAAGAGCTGTCTCAAGACCTTCGCAACCTAATTGTTGCAAAACATAATGATGGCATTGGTTATAGGCGCCATTCTAAGCTTCTGAATGGTCCAGTGAGCACTTTTGGGGCCATAATACGGAAGTGGAAAGACAATAATTTCACCATAAATTTGCCTCGACCAGTGCTCCTCGCAAGATTTCTGATAGAGGAGTGAAAAGAATAATCAGATGAGTTGTCACTTCAAGCATGTGAAGAGTCTCAAAAGCATCCGAAAAGAATATTAAAGTTTGATGCGTTGCCACGGCAACAGTATCTAAGATATCAATAATCCTTTCACAGGTCTACATCTGCCGTGTGTCTACATTATACACATAAAGTTTTAAGCAAATCCGGTAAAAATAAGAGGGTGATTTCAAAGCATTTTGAAAGTGACACACTTGCTGTTGCCAGTTGGTGGCGCTATAACTTTGACTCACAAAGGTCACATCCATGTGCTCGGCCTCTTACAACGAACACACTGCTGAAGTTTCATCAAGATCAGTTAATGTATGCAGAAGTTATAACACACTTCCTGTTTCTGTTTTCTTGCCGTAAATTAGTTTCCTCGCCAGGGCCAAACCGTTCGAGATATCACAATTCCGTCCGCAATTTAGCATCCTCAATGTCTTGCCTTCATGCTGACCGAGTTTGGTCGCGATTGGATAAATTCTCTAGGAGGAGTATTTCAAATTCCAGAGGATGCGTTTTTCAAACAACCCATAATAGCCGACTTCCTGTTGGGCGGAGCTAATAACATAGAGTGTGGAAGTTGTTCGGCCCGATGAGATCTATATGTGTACCGAGTTTCATATTAATTCATGCAAGCGTGTTTGCTATATGGACCAAGTTTTTGGACCCGGTTCAAGGGGGCGCTGTTGAGCCCACCTGCCACGCCCGGGTACCAGCTTCAGCCCGGCCCTGATGGCCGCGGGTTCTGACCTGTGTGCAAAGTTTCAAGAGTTTTCGAGCATGTTAAGGGTCCCAAAAGTGCCCGAGAAGTCGAAAAAAAATAAAGAAAGAATAATCCTAACGAAAACAATAGGGCCTTCGCCCTTTCAGGGCTTGGGCCCTAATAAACAGAGCAATTCCAAGAGGGTCCTCACACCATCGGTGCTCGGGCCCTAAAAAGCAAAAAAATTTAATCTCCTCACTATCTTTGTTCTAGTTCTCCCTCAGTCCCATTCAGCTGATAGGGCCATTAAGGGAGGAATCTTTGTCTTCCCAGGTGTGAAACACGTCAATATTCATGATGATTCATGCATACAGCTTTCTGACACAAAACACGTCTTTAAATTTTTTAAATCAATATATTGTTTTATGTGAATAAGTGGGTGGATGATTTTCACATCGTTTTGAAGCAAAAGTTTTAGGCTACGTGATACAATTTTCAAAAGCCTTTTGAACAAATTTATTCAGTATGGGTTTTATGGCCTTATTTCAGTGACACATTTTTTTTCCACTTACCACGCATAAACGTAATTTTCTCAAAACTACAAACTTTTATTTACATGCTGCTCATATTATTGTAGCAGAGTTTGTGCAGTGTAATCAGACTTAAGCCATGAAAATGTTATAAATAACAGAAAAAAGCACAAATGTCAGAGCATGTGACACCTCCAGGGCCCAGAAAACCCCTCTGACCCCAGATGGTTAGCAACAGTAATGTGCGAAAACCGAGATTTAAATATTCTACTCTTATTAAATGTACCATTGTTCTTCTTCAGTGTCATACTGAACTGACAGACAGCTCCAGTGATTATAAAAGGAGTGCTCTTTACTTTGCTTTCTGTGTAATTCTGTTACTTCCTACTTTTTTTCCGGAGTGTAAATGGCTGTCAATAAAGTACTCCTCTGGCACAGGAATTGTTGGCAGCATCAGTTATTACACACTTGCCTGCTAGAGTGTCAGAACTGCTCATTCTTGTAGTCCCCTGTGGTTAAAAGACACCACACTGTGATCATGTGCGTTAGTCAAGGTACAGGGCCTTCTGCTGTCTGTGTGTGTTCATGCACCAATCCCAAATCTTTAGCATACACATGGCACTCAAACAGAATTAATGTTTTGCCGTCGCGATTGCCATTGCGGTTGTGCCGGCAAATGCATTTCTGCTCTTGACCACTAAGTGGAGCTATAATAGCCATACATTTTCACAAGTTATGGGGTGGACATATTGCAGCTCTTTTTTGTAAGTATCAGTCAACCACGCCAATGGAGTACAATAAAAAAAAAATACTATCAATAAGATTTTTTAAAAATCACCCGTGTGATTTTTACTAGATTTGGGTAAATTTTGTTATCAAAAGCATATGTAAGCATTTGTTTAGAACAAATTCAAACAGAGGAATAAATGTCAAAATTGTGTTCTGTTCTTACTTTTTTCCATGGACTGTGCTTTATAATACTAATACCCCGTATTTCATTAAATGTATTTATATATATTTTCTACTTGCAATAAAACGTAAATTAAATAGGCTGCACATTTATTAGTAGGCATTGTCAATATTGTGTAGAGATCAACCGATATTGATTTTTATAACCGATACCAATACCAATTATTTGCCTGTTTATGTGCCCGATAATCGATATACAGAACCGATATTTATTTGATTTATTTCAGTTTTTGACAATTATAACCGCACTGAACTGAACAAACTGTTTAACGCTTTTTTAAATACTGTAATTTCACTCTTCAAGATGACTCGCTTAATTTAGTCCTCATTTGTAAGTCGCTAAATGCGTCGGACAAAGGTGTCTGCTAAATGACAATGTAAATGTATCTTATTAGTGGAATATTAAACAAAATATAGTAACGCCTATATAGCTGTGGTGCGCGAGCGCTAAGAGAAAAACGTGCAGTGGATTGAGTGCGCGGTGGCACAGACTCGCGAGCTGATCGAGCGCATCCCTTTTTCACAGACGTCAGTGGAAACTTTGTAGTTCAGTCGGATGTCAATGGCAAAGAAAGTAAAACGAGGCATGTAGCTTATTATTAACGTTAACTAACGAGAGAGAGAGCGCACTTCTGTTGAATGCTCTTGATTGCTGATCGTTCACTCAGCACGTGTTATTTGGATTAAAACTAAATCGTATATGTAAGTAAAACATGATTTATGTATAACGAGTGGTTCCCTACATTACAGGATGTTTGCAGGTCAAGAAGTTCCATGAACGCAAACATTTAAAGCGCGCCCGAAAACCAGCGTCTCAGACAAATACCTAATTAAATTGTCTTTCGCGCTTGTACGGACGAATTTACACAAAATTATGTAAAAACGCCTGTCTTGGCGAGTATCCTAGTAAACAAAGTCGGTTATATCTCAAGTGAACGTAGACAGTATATTCAAATGGGGTCCGTGCGTTCGGTCTTAAAGGCAGTCCCTCCAGAAAAACGCGATTATGCGATCGCATGATTCCATGCATAATCAGCCAAAGTCCGCATATTTATGCGGGGGACGCATTTTTTTAAATACGCCGCACTTTTGCCGCATAAATTGCAGATTTCCGCGTGCAAAATATGCGGGCTTGCATGATTTCATAATCCCCGCATTTTCGTTGCAAAAAGTCACATATATATCTTAGCAGAAAGTTGACAAATGTTGGGTTTACTTCACACAAGCGCAGCCATTTCCCCTGTTGCCATGGGAACGTTATGAAGTGACGTAATTACGCGACATCATTGAAAAGCTGCAAACCCCGCGATAGGCCTATTTCACAAAAATCCGGCCGTATCTTACACCGCAGGCCGTGCTTTGCATGTTTTCATGGAACAACTGGGGAGAAGTTAAAACACGTCAGACACAGAAGGCAAAAAGACGTGTCTGTGGTGTGAAGGAGTAAGTTAATATAAGCAGATGTTGAAAATGGAGTGTTGATGCTGGTTCGGGAGTGATGCCCTGACAAAACATGTTTATATTGCACTTGATTGTTATCTGATTTGCACGTCATGCACTTTTATTTATTATTATCAAATGTTGGCAAATTAAAATTGTTTGTAGAAGTTGTTTTCTGTAACTTTCTTAAAAATGAGTGAACATGGAGCAGTTTTTCCGTGAGCGGGACTGGAAAACCCGGAGTGGATCATGAGCGGAGTGATAAAAGAACGCTTAGAGTGGAGAGAGGAACATGCTTTTGCTCCACTTCAGGCTTTGATCGCATCCCCCTAAGCAGGGTGAATAGCCTACACCTCGTCTTTCCCATTCAAACTAAAATGAAGACATTTAGTACACTATTAATGTAATTGGTGTTGGGCAATCACTTTATTTTCTCTTTTTCATCAAACTGCAGTTTTTGCAAGTTCCCGCAATTTTCGCAAGTTCCCGCAATTTTTGCAAGTTCCCGCAATTTCATCGCATAAAATTGCATAGATATCCCGCATATTCCATCGCATTTTTTAAGAAATCTTGCCGCATAATCAAGGATTTTTGCCCGCAACAATCACTAAAAAACTCCGCGTTTTTCTGGAGGGACTGTAAAGGGGCAGCATTCTAATAAACCTGCTGCTGTGTTTTAATGTTAATCAAACAAAGACATGACAAATCAATTACTCACTCCTCTTGACTAAATAAGCTACCTTTTGTAACTTTCCATCTATATTTAATTTTAAACAGCCTATGCAGTGTTGTTTCACATTTGATTACTTTATTTACATTTCTGTACAGTTAGATCTACCTAAAAAACTCTGTTTGTATTTGTAGCCTTTCTTTCTTCTGTTGTATTTATTGGTTTCTCTACCAATACATTTAAAAATTACAAATGCAGGGAAAATACAGGTATCAGTATCAGCGAGTACCAAAAAATGTAAGTATCGAGATCGAACTCGTTCTGGAAAAAGTGGTATTGGTGCATCCCAATTAAAAATCACATTCACATAACCAAATATAATTAAATACGATTTAAAAAAAAAAATCATATTCACATAACCAAATGTAATCAAAAGCCAATGTAAGCATTTGCTATATAGAATGAATTCAAAAAGAACAGTAAATGTCAAAATTGTTTTTACTTTTTTCATGGAATGTGCTTTATAATGCAGATACTAATACCCTGTAAAATAATTCTTAATATGTATTATTTTCTCCTTGTAATAAAACAAATAAAAAATAAACTATAGAAATTATAGTTATACAGATATTAAAATGATATAGGCTACACATTTGCATGGGAGTATTAAGAGTGATAGCATAGTTTTCTAATAGGCTACATGAATTAGGCTTTGCATGGGAGTATTAGGAGTGATTAAACAATAGCCTTGTGGGCAGTGCTACTACTCTTTAAGTTAAAACACTCATCATTAGGTAGGCTATCCAACACTCTCCGTATGAAAGAGCGGTGATTTACAGTTTTGCGACTGTGAAGCGACTAACTGTCCCTCCAAACCCCTCAAATTAAGCACACTTAATGCCCTGCCGTTACTGTAATATTTCACAATAACAGGAGTCAAATAGCTAGAACATTAAGCATTTATATGATAAATAATTAGCTGAGATTAAATGTTATAATGCTGTATTATTATAAGGGGCCAAGCACCGAAGGTGTGTAGGCACCTATTGTAATCATTGGTGGTGTTCTTATTCTTCCGTTTCTTCTTCTTCCGCTATGGAAGTCTATGGCAGCCCATAGAACAGCTTGCGGGAAAGATATGAAATTTGGCAAACAGGTAGAGGACAGTCTGAACTGTCACCATAGCAAATTTAGAGTCTCTAACTCAATCCCTCTAGCGCTACCAACTGTCCTAAGTTGCACTCACTTTTATGCTAATAACTTTGAACCGTTAGGGCTAGAAACAATTATTTTTTTCATCTGATTTCTTGACTCATGGCAATTCGATTCTTACACTCACCTAAAGGATTATTAGGAACACCTGTTCAATTTCTCATTAATGCAATTATCTAATCAACCAATCACATGGCAGTTGCTTCAATGCATTTAGTGGTGTGGTCCTGGTCAAGACGATCTCCTGAACTCCAAACTGAATGTCAGAATGGGAAAGAAAGGTGATTTAAGCAATTTTGAGCGTGGCATGGTTGTTGGTGCCAGACGGGCCGGTCTGAGTATTTCACAATCTGCTCAGTTACTGGGATTTTCACGCACAACCATTTCTAGGGTTTACAAAGAATGGTGTGAAAAGGGAAAAACATCCAGTATGCGGCAGTCCTGTGGGTGAAAATGCCTGGTTGATGCTAGAGGTCAGAGGAGAATGGGCCGACTGATTCAAGCTGATAGAAGAGCAACTTTGACTGAAATAACCACTCGTTACAACCGAGGTATGCAGCAAAGCATTTGTGAAGCCACAACACGCACAACCTTGAGGCGGATGGGCTACAACAGCAGAAGATCCCACCGGGTACCACTCATCTCCACTACAAATAGGAAAAAGAGGCTACAATTTGCACAAGCTCACCAAAATTGGACAGTTGAAGACTGGAAAAATGTTGCCTGGTCTGATGAGTCTCGATTTCTGTTGAGACATTCAGATGGTAGAGTCAGAATTTGGCGTAAACAGAATGAGAACATAGATCCATCATGCCTTGTTACCACTGTGCAGGCTGGTGGTGGTGGTGTAATGGTGTGGGGGATGTTTTCTTGGCACACTTTAGGCCCCTTAGTGCCAATTGGGCATCGTTTAAATGCCACGGCCTACCTGAGCATTGTTTCTGACCATGTCCATCCCTTTATGACGACCATGTACCCATCCTCTGATGGCTACTTCCAGCAGGATAATGCACCATGTCACAAAGCTCGAATCATTTCAAATTGGTTTCTTGAACATGACAATGAGTTCACTGTACTAAAATGGTCCCCACAGTCACCAGATCTCAACCCAATAGAGCATATTTGGGATGTGGTGGAACGGGAGCTTCGTGCCCTGGATGTGCATCCCACAAATCTCCATCAACTGCAAGATGCTATCCTATCAATATGGGCCGACATTTCTAAAGAATGCTTTCAGCACCTTGTTGAATCAATGCCACATAGAATTAAGGCAGTTCTGAAGGTGAAAGGGGGTCAAACACAGTATTAGTATGGTGTTCCTAATAATCCTTTAGGTGAGTGTATATCGACACTATAAAACAATTTTCAGTCATGAACATTTTCAGAAAAACTTACTTTTTCGAACTCCTCCTAGGCCGTTGCTCCAATTTTCACAAAAATGTAGCCTGATCATCTTCAAACTGTACAGACAAAAAGATATGGAATTCAAGTCGATTCGTCAAACCGTTCTCGAATAACGCATAAACAAATTCATAGAATTCCCCGTCAAGTCACCTTTATTTATATAGAGCTTTTTACAATACAGATTGTTTTAAATCAGCTTTAAAGTGATATCAGGAAAATAATGCAACAAAAAGTGTGTTTCTGCTCTAAAGCAGAAAAGAAAATAGTGTCATAGTCCAGCTTAAGTTCAGTGATGGTTCAAAGTGAGAAAGTGAGGCTATATGTCCGCAACGCTTTAGCATATTCTGACCAAACTTGGTGTGTGTAATGACAACCGTGAACTGAGGCTACCTGCACAGTTTTAGCACAGTGCCACCTAGTGGTCAGGAGATATGAAAAATGGAAAATGCAATATTTTACGAACATATTGTTGTATCGTTATGAAACTCGGTATGTGTCTTCAGAACCATGCCCTGATGGTACTCAAACAGTTTTGGGGCAGTCAAGTCAGCTTCATTTATATAGTGCTTTTAACAATATAGATTGTTTCAAAGCAGCTTTACAGTTATAATAGGAGATTAAAGTAACCGAGATTGTTTTGGCTTTACAGCAGCTCTAGAATAAAGTTATTGTCCAGCTAAAGTTAGTTTTTGATTGATTCACTTCCGTTGCAAAGATCATTAGTTATTAACTTAAGGGCCGCTTACACTACACCGTTTTAACTGAAAACAGAAAACTTTTAATGTGTTCTAGCCGCTCAATTGCACGATACAGTTTTTGGTGGCTCAAGAACGCAAACTTTGAAATAGGTTTCAAGGTGCAAGTTTATTTTTATTTTTTTTTAAATGTTATCTCCGTGTAAACTTCAAAAACAGTTGTGATATCCAACCATCTCCATTGACGTTGTATTGCGTGAAGCTGCCTCCTTGTCATTTCTGACTTGTAACAAAAAACAAAACAATGACTAAAAGCTTCTATGTGACAAGGGTGTACATCAAACAAGCTATATAACCCAGAACTAAAGAAATACATCATCTGAGAATGTCACAATTGCAGCCTTACTGAGCAATGTTTCAAACCTTCCCTTTTGTGCCACCTGCTGGTGATTTTGGTGAACGAGTGTCACACGTAACTGGGTTGTATTTAATAGTCATTTTGGTTAATTAACTACTGTATATAATTTCATGTTCAGCAATAAATTAAAATCCAGTAATGCACACAGTGAAAACTGCAATTAAATCGATTAACAGAAAGAACTTTTTCTCAAATGGTCTGTTTACAAGATAGCTCCACTAACAGAGAATGCGTTTACCTGTGAGAAGTGCAAGACATAACTTGTTTGCACTTGTTTATACATTTTTACAGTAACATTTTTCAGCAGAACATGTCATGGTGTTGTGGTTTGGCACTATATGATGGTGATGTAGTGATGGGTGTATTGTATTTCCACATTCTTAAACACTTGTGTTTCTTTCTATAGATGGCCGGCCTCTGTACATCCTACGCCTAGGACATATGGACACTAAAGGACTGGTTCGAGCACTTGGAGAAGAATCCCTCCTTAGACATGTTAGATATTCAATAACCAACATTTTTCTTTACTACATTCAAAAGCATAATATTGTTTTTTTTAACTCCACTATAAAAACATGTAGTTCCTCATTATTTTGAACTGAAGAAATCTTTACCTGCCCTGAGACGAGATAGCGCTGTCCGATTGGTAAATTAGCTGATTATTCATTCTTCATAAATTAGATTGCAAATCCTACTGAATGATTCATTTGAGAATTGGGCTGATCCATTTGCATTTGTTCTCAAGTCAACAACTCACTGATTCAAATTATCCGGTCAGAGCAAATCTCTAGTTAACAATTTAGTGAATTCACAAATCTTCCCCGCTGCTGTAGCAGTTTCAAATTATATTAAACTAGTATGTTTGCATAGCGTTCTTCTTAAAATGTTAACACGTTTTGCCCTATGTGACGTCTGTTTTTATATTATGTTTATATTTGTCAACACATTTTGTTTTTCCTAATTTTTATATACTATGTTATATTTTGTTATTCTTACTTACACGCATGAGTTATTAGTAATTATTAGTATTAATTATCAGTGTATGACAAGTTTTGGTAGTAAAATAAAGTTTTCTTACTTTCAGATCAGTATTGAACTGTATCCTAAATAGGATACAGTTCAATACTGATCTGAAAGTAAGAAAACTTTATTTTACTACCAAAACTTGTCACACTCTATCTGTGTGTCAAGAACATTATATCCCCACCTCAACCTCAGCAGTAGAATGGAGTATATAAAATTGCAAAATAAATAAATATACATCAATCAGTTCTTTTTATTTTTAATACTCAAGCACATTAAAAACCAAGTACTTTTGTGCTTTTACTTAAGTAAAATTAAGTTCTTAATGCTGGAGTAATATTTCATTAGGGTATCTGTACTTTTACTCATGTACTTGATTTGTGTACTTCGTCCACCACTAATTCAATTCATATCGATCTAAACAAAATAACATATGTGAATGTTTAGGTGCTGTCTATCAATGAAGAGGGTCTGCGACGCTGCGAGGAGAACACTAAAGTCTTTGGTCGGCCAATTAGGTACTGACAGTACTGACACATTTGCCCTCTGTAACCATAAAGTTACTATTAAAATAATTGACATTTATACCATGCGGCTAAGGTCCTTACAGCCTACATTACAATAGCAAATTAACCAAAACCCACAAATACACTGACCAAGCAAACAAATGACAAACAATTGGATAAAAATTATGAACAATTTCTATGCCTTTCCTACCAAATTACCATTTATTATCTATTGAAAGCACTTTATCCCGCTCTCTCTCTCTGCATGCACACACACACTGTACAGACAGACAAACACTTGCTGACAGAAACATAAATGTACAAAAATTTGTTGTCAGCGGTGCCCTGCAATTGTCTTTTTAGTTCACAACTGAAAAGCTAAGTGACATTTTTTAGTGGTGAGGTGGTAATTCACATTTTCTCATTCTGTAGTTGCTGGACATGTTTGGTTGATCTTGAGGGGCTCAATATGAGGCATCTGTGGCGCCCTGGAGTCAAAGCTCTGCTGAGGATTATTGAGGTAGTGGAGGCCAATTACCCTGAGACTCTAGGCCGTCTGCTCATCCTCAGAGCTCCCAGAGTTTTTCCTGTCTTGTGGACGCTGGTGAGGGACACCACTGTTTGCTTTTGCTTCTTCTCTCCTCAACTAGAGATGGGGGGGGGGGGGGGGGGGTTATTTGTTCATGTTAATAAACCCCCCCCCCCGTATACACAGTCCTAATATGAAAATAACTGCTTGAAGTAATAGCCTCTCATTTAGAAAGTAAATGAGTCACCTGCCATTCGTAGCATGAGTTAACCCAAAAGGAAGCTTATTATGTATCCATTAACTGTGCTTTCCTCCTCCCATCTGTGTTTACAGGTGAGCCCTTTCATTGATGAGAATACACGAAAGAAGTTTCTGATCTATGCGGGAAATGACTACCAGGGCCCTGGTGGTCTTGTAGACTACATTGATAAAGAGATCATCCCTGACTTCCTTGGAGGAGAGTGTATGGTATGTCGTTTTTTTCCCTTATGCTTTACGAGTGAATGGTACCTATTCAGTCCTGTTTGCTCCCACTAAGGGTGTCTTCACACTTGTAGTTAGGTTCGCTTGGTTTGTTTGGTCTGGACGAAAAAAAAACCTTTAGTCCTGGTCCGCTTAGCGTTCACATTAGCATTTTTCACACCGAACCTAAAGGGAAAGGTACATGTTCACAACCTGATTGGCCGGCTTTTATTACGTATTTTTCGTGATGGAACTTACTGAACATCCAGAACAATGCTGTGTGCTGGGCATATGATGGTATTTTGACCAGTGAGAACTGAAGAGATGTGTAAGAACAAATGTGTAAAGGACTCAAAAAAGCAGCAGGAGTCCCTTCGTCACACACACAAACGACGATCTGCTGTGTACTGAACTGTGATGGGCATCATCGTGACTATGACGAGAGAAAAAAGGTATGCTTGAGCATTCTGTTCTTTTTAGGGTCAAATGAACCGCTCTAACAAAGCAATCGCACCAGAGTTTCTTTTAATCAAACCGAACATGCCAAGTGTTAACAAGATCTGTATGCATGCATTCAAACTGAGGTATTATCTGTGTTGACTTACCTTAGTATGGTTTTAGTAGCTTGTTGAACTAAAGTAGTGACACTGTGAAATATGTGCAGTGTGAAGTGCCAGAGGGTGGCATGGTGCCCAAGTCCCTGTACAGAACTGCAGAGGAACTGGAGAATGATGAAATCAGGCTGTGGACGGAGACTATTTACCAGAGTGCCAGCATCTTTAAAGGAGCGCCACATGAGGTGAGGCTCTATTAGAAACTATTTGATTTGGGTTGTGTTTGGTGCATTTGCAAAATATGATCACCTCATCTAAGATTTTTTACAAAACTGGATTTCAGTCTGAGAA
Source organism: Leuciscus idus (assembly GCA_021554675.1). Classification (NCBI taxonomy): domain Eukaryota; kingdom Metazoa; phylum Chordata; class Actinopteri; order Cypriniformes; family Leuciscidae; genus Leuciscus; species Leuciscus idus. Next base: position 22,981,040 of record CM038631.1, read on the forward strand.
AACACAACATTGGTCACATTTTGAGTGCCACCTACTGAACAGTATTAAAGCTACACATTTAGTTAAAGAGCACAATTTCCTTTTTATATCTCTTCCTTAAGATATTGATTGAGATCATCGATGCCTCCTCAGTCATCACTTGGGACTTTGATGTATGTAAAGGTGATGTGATCTTCAATATCTACCACTCTAAACGAGCTCCACAGCCGCCAAGGAAAGATCCGCTGGCTACCCATGGCATTACCTCTCCTGCAGGCAACAATATGCAGCTTATCGATAAATCCTGGCTGCTGGGACAGGACTACAGCATGGTGGAGTCACCACTTACCTGCAAAGAGGGAGAAAGTGTGCAGGTATGTCACATACAATCAGTTCGATGCTGATTCCATCAGTTTCCATAGTAAAGAAGTTTATAGTGGTCATACCATACTTTGTTTCTGTACCTTTAAGACTTCTATGTAAATTCTATGTCAAGCATAATTACATTTCTCATAATATATTCTCAAAAAATGATATGACCTTAAAAAAATTTAAATAATTTAAAACAATTTCATTGTTAAAAGTTCTGTCTAAGGTGGTGGATGATTGTTATTAAAGACGTTGTCTTGTCATCTTGTTTTTTCTTCCCTTGTTTCAATCTTTCTGCCAACATGTGTACACACCCTTTAGGGTTCACATGTGACTCGATGGCCAGGTTTCTATATTTTGCAATGGAAGTTCCACTCTATGCCAGCATGTGCCACCACAAACCTACCTAGGGTGGACGATGTTCTGGCTACTCTGCAGGTGTCCTCTCACAAGTGTAAAGTCATGTACTACACTGAGGTTCTAGGCTCAGAAGATTTCAGGTAAACTTTCTGAAGAGCTTTGAATTGTGTGATATCTGTTGTAATTAGGGATGCACCTATATGAAAATGTTGGCATATACGATAATTATTTATATTTGGAAAGGCCGATAACCGATATGTTGGCCGATAAATTTAAATCCAAATTTGTATATAATTGTTTAGAGCCTGATTATAAAAAACCTTGTCCCAAGCACTTGAACATAAATCAGACATATACAGTACAGTAGCCTAGTTTGAACCAGTGTCAGTTTTAAAATTAATTGTACACTCCTATGGTGTATAAACTTTCTTTATCAAAAATAAAAAAATTACCTTACAAATAAATCAAATAATACCTAAATAATGCCTACAAGTCATTGGACATCATTACTTGCGTATAAAGAATCAATGTATGTACCATGAAAAAAAAAAATGGAATAGCCTCCGCACGGACAATAATGCAATGATTTAACTAAACCATATTGCTGATGAAAATAATATGAGAAAAATAAAATTGCTAGTTATAATTAATACATCAATATAAAAAAAATATTAAAAAAACTCTTTAATTTATATTACTGTTTCAAATAACAGCATTGCTGTTTGAGCTGCTTGTGCTGAAGCTGAAGAGCTAAATGACCATACGGTAAACTGAAGTGCTATGTTATGCGGGTTAATTAATTCTTACGAAAATTAACCATAGTTTTATTATAGTAAAAGTGTAGTAACCATGTTTTTTGGAGAATTGATTACTATTTGTATAACCACTGTTTTACTACAAATACCATAATTAAACTATAGTGTAGATAAAACGTCTAGGTTACGACTGTAACCTCTGTTCCCTGAGAACAGGGAACGAGACTCTGCGTCGATATTGGGGAACGCCCTCCACGTGAACCGGTGTCTGAAAAGATATCAAATCACGGCAATCAAATTTGACCGGCGACAGCCTATGACGTCACTACTAGTGCAACCCGGAAGTATAAAAGGAAGCCTAGAGAACATGTCATCCACTTTCGTCTGAAGGGACTGTTCAGCAGGCATCCCCGAGGCATGGCTAACGATCCAGTATCTCATTCCCTGTTCTCAGGGAACAGAGGTTACAGTCGTAACCTAGACGTTCCATTTCAAAAGGGAACTCGCACTGCGTCGATGACGCTATTGGGGAACGAAATACAATCTGAGGGGAATGCATGCCAATTATGGCTCATGACAAAACATCAGAACTGGAAGTTTCAACCTGAGACGCCAAGAAAACACTCCCCCTTCGGCTCACATACATGAGCAATAATGTCATCCTGTCAGTGACATTATTCCCTACTGTCACTGCACAAGCTATAAGCCTTAAAGAGGCCTCCGAATAATGGAAGGCCTACTAAGGCCGCTCAAAAGCTTCCAAGGAAGGGGTTCCTTTAAGGGAATATGGCCAGGGGGTCCGAAAGGAGTCCCGTCCAGTCACTTTCTGAGGGGGACATGCCACCAGGGAGGCTGACCTGATCAAATCTACTGACCTAGTCTTGCCAACAACCTGTCTGTTTTCCCAAACAGAGTCTCTCACAAAACCAATAGTGAAACCGGAACATAGAGACAGGCATCCTGGAGAGTAGAACTCAGCATAGCGCTTTATAACCCTTGCAAACAAGGGGAGTAACTCTACTCAATCCTGGATCTACACAGTGCTTTAAAACATTGTGGAGGCTGGGCACTCTAAAGGGACCCTAGATAAGGGGAGCGCCTCCAGCTCTAGGGCTGATCTAGGAGGGAGGCCTCGTGAGAGTCCTTTAACCTTCTAACCAGACTTTGGGTAGCTAGGAAAATAATATATATATTTGACCAGGCTCTGGGCTAGAATCAGGGAGGCTCAAAGGGAGCCTACAACTTGATCTTATTTATTGATAAAAACCCACAAGATAGTGGAACAAAAATTCAAGGAGGCCTGTGAAGACCTACTACTTTGATAGCGATACTTGTTAGCAGAACTAGCCTCAGATATCATAGGTGTACTCATAGAAATACTATGGGCCCGGTTTTTCCTACTTTACATTGCCAATGGACAGTGTACTTAGCTAGAGTGCTATCGACCCTTTAAACAAGGGAAGTACAATCTTATGCTACCTGACTATCGAGGAGGCCTATAGAAAGGCCTACAATTTCAATGATCAAAAGCGTCAGCCCATGGCATACTTAGGCTCTAAGGGAGTGTACACAAACTCGTCCCAATGGGAGGGAGTACTAAAAAGAGCCCCAGTGGTGCAGGGTGAATAGACTAGAGCTGTGGGTAGCCAAAAAAACACTAAGCCCAAGGGAAATGGAGGCCTCAACTATGAGGCCAATGACATTTTCACCTTCTGACAACGCCCAGAATATATCTACATGGGAGGCTTAGGAATAGCCTGCTACCTATGAAATTTATTCTACCCTTAACATCCACTAGCATAATCGCCTAATGCAGAGGTGGGCCTAGGCTATACTCTTGTAGAAAGAGGAGGCCAGTACCAGGAAAAGAGATAAGCTGTAGATTATCTAAATCTAAAGAGCCTACGCTCAGATACTGAGGGGCTCGTGACGAAAAAGCTTCTAGCAGATAGTCTCCAATAAACTCCTCGTACACATGCCTAAGCCAGATATTAAGGCAGTCCGCATGGGGATGGCACTTGCATATCCTATGTCTGAATTTCAAAGCTACAGTCTCAACAACCCTCAGAAGTGAGAGGAGACCTGCTTTACAAATACAAGGTGGCCCTGATGAGCTTATACAAAGCGGTGGCCTCAGGAGACAACCCCAAATGGGAGGAAGCCATCTCACGCTGAACTAAACCTGTTTGAAGCTCACATGCATGGTGGCCTCACTAGAGATTTCTCTGTGAGATGAAGCCAACCTGTACATTTCACTGGGTGACCAAGATTGGCACCACCTACTACATACTACACGACTCTATCACAAGAGGAGGCCTATGATAAGGTATGCAAGCCTACCTGTAAAAACGGGAACTTCAGGGCCCTAAATTCCTATTTTAATACCTATCAAACATACCCCTTAATTTTTTTCTAAACAGATAACCAAGGTCTAAAGTTAAACAACCTTATGATAAAGACCAACCAAGATCATCCCTGGCTGTCTGGGTGTGGATTCGGACCACAGCGAAATGCATGATTTAAATGCAGATCCCTCTTTCTTCCTTGAGTCGCGCCTTCTCTGCGACCTACTCCTTGTAGGAGGAGGTCCGAATCCACACCCAGACAGCCGGGTGTGGCAAAGACATCCCTCTTTCTTCCTTGAGTCGCGCCTTCTCTGCGACCTACTCCTTGTAGGAGGAGGTCCGAATCCACACCCAGACAGCCGGGTGTGGCAAAGACATCCCTCTTTCTTCCTTGAGTCGCGCCTTCTCTGCGACCTACTCCTTGTAGGAGGAGGTCCGAATCCACACCCAGACAGCCGGGGGGCCTTGCCCATCCCGGTTCGATGATCAGAGAGAGGGCCAGAGGTTCAGCATCGCCTCTCGCGCTCCTCCTCCTACAAGGAGTAGGTCGCAGAGAAGGCGCGACTCAAGGAAAAAAGAGGGATCTGCATTTAAATCATGCATTCCGCTGTGGTCCGAATCCACACCCAGACCTTCGCCTCTCTGAACTTTTCCACCACCGTCTTAACAGAGGCGCCGAAAAGTTCAGATGGCGAAACCGGGGAGCTTTTAGTGCAACCGGAGCTTTTAGTGCCGATGCCTGTTCAGCAGCGAGATAGTTCGCGAATGTCTCGTCGATTGGGGGCATCGACACATACCCATGTTCACGCATCCCCTCGACATCAGCATAGTTTGCTCGCTGATGATGATGCATGCGTGCAGAATATGGGTTCTTCCATGCCGCATTGATCTCAGTATGCAGATCAGGAAGGAATGGAAGGCTCACGGGAGCTGGGGAGTTATGGCCAGAAAGGAACCGCTCATCCAGCCTGCCGCGAACGGCTCCTTCCTTCACGCGCTCCCACGGCAGCTGAAGCCTCGCTGAAGTGCGCTCCATAACACCCAACAGCTCATCATACGCTGGGCAGGGAGGCTGTGAGGGTTCAGGTTGTATCTCTTCTTCACCGTCATGAAGCACTTGCTGCTGGATCAGAGGATGTAAGAGATAACACATCCTCGTCCAGCAGCTCACCTTTGCGAGCTTCTTACGGGCGTGAGAGAGAAACACCTCTCTCAATCTCGTCAGCGAGCTCCATCTGGGAATCCCATGATCCGAGTCTCCGCACCAAGTGGGACCCGAACCACTGGGCCCAGATGCCTGTCCCTCTTCCCTCGAGAAGAGGGCCAGACGAGAGCAGAGTTTTCTAAGAGGAAAACTCTCACATTCTGCACAAGCAGGTCTCTCAAGAGCTGAATCGTGCGTGCTCTTCGCCCAAACAATAAACGCACAAGTTGTGTGTGTGTCATCTGGTGTCAGAAACCTGAGACAGTCCCTGAAGACGAAAAGAGGATGACATGTTCTCTAGGCACCCCTTTTATACTTCTGAGTCGCACTAGTAGTGACGTCATAGGCTGTCGCCAATCAAATTCGATTGCCGTGATTGGATAGATTTTCAGACACCAGTTCATGTGGAGGGCGTTCCCCAATCAACAATCATCAACGCAGTCCAAGTTCCCTTTCGAAAGGGAGCCATGGTTAATTTGTGGTTACCAAGGTTTTTTGGTTTTATTTGTAGTAAAACCATGGTTAATTTTTGTAAGGGAATTAATTAAATCAATTAAGTCAACTCAATTATACAAATTAATCAGATATTTATTCAACATAAACATAATATTACAACTTATATCTGCACAAAATGACACACATGCACAAGTGAACTTGAACCAAGTTGCGTGCTAGTCAGAAAGTGTAACTCCTGTTTTGAATGCGCTCTTCCTGTAACATTGTGCTGAAACAACTACTAAACCAAAAGATTTTAACAGTTATGTGCGTTGAAAATCATAGAAGACTATGTTACCATCAGTTAGTTTTAATTTGTAGAAGAAAACAGGATGTGGCTTTTTCTTGTACTATAGCACATCGGTGACTCATCTGTGTTTCATAATCATTCATCATGAGCATGTCCTTATCCTATGAGAAGACGCCTCGCTTAATCATTCACAACAGCACGTGTTGATTTCCTATGACAGATGCTTCAAACAGTGAGATTGCATGCAGTAAGTGAGAGATGCATTAATGGATCAAAAATGAGTGTTTGTTTTTGCTTTGTAAGAGTTTCTGCGTCGCATAAGTTCTCTTCAAAAGATTCTGAGTTTTTGACACAAACGTGATTCATCCACACTGTGAGTGTAACAGTCCTTTAACATATCAAACGGCTTATAAAAACAGCAAAATAAGCCTCAAAATGTCTTAAAGATGCAACAGCATGTTCATATATATTTTCGATGTAGAGAACAAATGCGAACAGGTGTGCATTTACAGTTGTGCATTAAATTATAGCTGTCACAGTATATGTATTTGTGTAATTTACGGTGAGCTTACAAAACAATGTTTTTATTGTGTTGCTTGTAATGGTAATTTGCAGCGTGCATTTGCGGGAAGCTTTGCTTTTAATGAGAGCTAAATAAAACTGTCTGAATCAGAAGCCGTTGCTGTGTTGTCGTTCTCCTATGGGATCAATATCTCTTCCAAGTTTTGCGGCCACGGATCAAAAAATAATAAGCGTGAAACAAAAATTTAAAAACACATGTAAAAATGTATTGCACAAACTGAAAAAAATAATGCTAAATAATCAGAATAGCAAACAACGTGGTCACGGATAAAAATATAATAAGAATGAATCAAAAAATAACAAGCATGAATATAACTTTAAACACATTAAAAATTATTTTGCACAAAACTTAAACTTATGGTCATGCTTTCTTAAAAATTATGTTTTCCTTTGGTTTTATTACCCTGTACTTTGTGCCCTCTTACATTTTCTGCTCATGTTTTACTCTTTTGTACGCTTGTGCTGTTTTTCTCTTCGCTCTTCTTTCCATGTTCTTTTTCTTTTCCAAATGTTGCAGTTCGAGTGAAAACCAGTAGCATAAGTCGCTTTAGTGTGATGTCAACTTCCCTCTTCGATTGATTGTCTAAAGGAGGAGCTGTCAATCTAGAACTAGTGGACCAATGGTGATGCTTAAACCCACCCTAATTTACATTAAACTCGAACTGCAACATTTGGAAAAGCAAACACAGAACATGGAAAGAAGAGCAAAGAGAAAAATCAATGAAACACATCCTATATGAGATATTTCTACAACAAACATGCTATGCACAAGTGAATGCTTTAATGCACAAGTGAACTTCAATCAAGTTACGTGCTAGTCAGAATGTGTAACTCCTGTTGTGAATACGCTCTTCCTATAACAACACACTTTTCAATGAAAATCTCAACAAAATCTTTTCAATGAAAATCTCAAATGAAGATCGCGGAACTCCAGCTTAATTGTCTGTGTTTTCAGATCTGGCAACTGTAAGCATGAACGCTCGTAACAGTCTGTAATGTGTTGTCTTCTCATTTATTCAACAAAAATAAGTGTTTTTGGTCAAGTTCACACTTTTTAAAACACATTTCAGTCTTGTCTTTTTTTGTCAACGATATTGCATGTGTTGATATAGTCACAGTTATCGTTTAATGACGTGGGTGTCGTCTCTCATCGCCTTGTCTTGGTCAGGGGAAAAAAGGTCATCAACCTACATTTTTTCGTTAACGGAATTAACACTGGTGAAAATAAAAAAAAATTTTTGACAAAATTTGAGACCCCCTTCAAATTTTGCTTTTGAGGCTTTCAGGGGGTCTCATGGGGGGGCACTGCAAAGGATCCAGTGTAGTGGTGTAGTGCTCAGGATCTCAAAAAACAGGCAGCTGAAGAGGAGAAGAGGGCAAGGCTGAGACATGCTGCTAAACAGAGAAAACAGGCCCTTGAGATTCTGGTTCAGGCGAAAAAGAAAAAATAATCTCATGCTGTGTGTTTTGTGTAAATACTTGCCTCCATACATTAAAATGGCCCCCATATTTTCTGTTTTATGTGTTATTATATTTTCTATTTATTCTTTGTGCAGCACTTTGGTAACCTTGTTTTTTAAAATGTGCTATAGTTGATTGGATTGGATTTTTTTCTGCCGTATCCTTCTCACCTTTTTTACCCCTGACCAGTTTTCATGCCTGCATATATATATATATATATATATATAAATATATTATACATATATACATACATACATACATACAATTGCATTATACTAATTTTGCTTGTCATGAAGCTGTAACTCCATTGTTGATGCGCTTATCCCATAACAGCGCTCTAAAACACGGGTGTACAAAGAATTCACAACATTTTACAGTTGTGTTCTTATTTTAATTTGATGTAGACTAATCAACAATACTACGCATGTTTTAAAGAGAGAAACCCGTATTTTAGAGCGTAAATGGAAACAAACTAATTTAGAGGTCTTTAGAATCGCGTGGAAAGACAGTATGTCACGTTATAAAAAGGCCCTAAAAGCGGCCAGGGCTGAGCACCTCCGCAAACTAATAGAAAACAACCAAAACAACCCAAGGTTTTTATTTAACACCGTGGCTAGACTAACAAATAAACAGACGTCACCCGAACAAAATATCCCGTTACAGTTCAGTAGTAATGATTTCATGAACTTCTTCACTGAGAAAATAGAAAGCATCAGAACCACAATTGTAAACGTTCAATCTTCAATCGCGCCTTATAATTCAGCTTCAATTATCACCCCGCAAGAACAATTACAGTGCTTTACAACTATAGAACAAAAAGAGTTAAATAAACTTATCACTTCATCTAAAACAACAACATGTTTATTAGATCCTATACCAACTAAACTACTGAAAGAAGTGTTACCTGTAGTGGAAGAGCCTCTCCTCAATATTATTAACTCGTCTTTATCTTTAGGTCATGTTCCAAGAACATTTAAACTGGCAGTTATAAAACCTCTCATTAAGAAACCACAATTAGATCATAATAATCTAGCAAATTATAGACCCATTTCAAATCTTCCATTTATGTCTAAAATATTAGAAAAAGTGGTGTCCGCTCAACTGGGCTCTTTCTTGCAACAAAATGATATCTATGAAAAGTTTCAGTCTGGATTCAGACCGCATCATAGCACTGAAACTGCGCTCGTTAAAATCACAAATGATTTACTTTTAGCTTCTGACCAAGGCTGTATCTCAATACTAGTTTTACTTGATCTTAGTGCTGCGTTCGACACTATAGATCACACATTACTCTTAGATCGACTACAAAATTATACTGGTGTTCAAGGACAAGCACTAAGCTGGTTCAAATCATACCTATCTGACCACTACCATTTTGTCTATTTAAATGGAGAAAAATCGATCATAACTCCAGTAAACTATGGAGTGCCGCAGGGATCTGTGTTAGGCCCTCTGTTATTCTCAATATATATGATGCCACTTGGAAATATTATAAGGAAACATGGAATTAGTTTCCATTGTTATGCTGATGACACTCAAATATATATTTTCCAAATTGACAGAGTGTGTTAAAGATATAAAAGATTGGATGACGCGTAATTTTCTTTTATTAAATCCAGACAAGACAGAGATGATACTTATCGGTTCAAAAAACCGCCCACAAAACCTCGCACAATACAACTTTAACATCATAGGATGTCCTGTTACTTTATCCTCTACAGTAAAAGACCTGGGTGTTATACTCGATTGCAACCTGTCTTTTGAAAATCATATTTCATATGTTACAAAAACAGCCTTTTTCCACCTTAGAAACATTGCTAAGCTACGTAATATGCTATCAGTTTCTGATGCAGAAAAGTTAGTTCATGCATTCATGACCTCAAGACTGGATTACTGTAATGCTTTATTAGCTGGTTGTCCTGCATCCTCAATAAACAAGCTACAGTTAGTCCAAAATGCCGCCGCTAGAGTTCTTACGAGATCAAGAAAATATGATCATATAACACCGATTTTATCATCACTGCATTGGTTACCTATAAAGCTCCGTATTAATTATAAGATATTGCTACTGACTTATAAAGCCCTAAACGGCTTAGCTCCAGTCTATTTAACGGATCTTCTATCACCCTATAATCCATCGCGCTCTTTAAGATCACTAAATTCAAGGCTTTTGGTCATACCTAGGATATCCAGAACCACCAAAGGAGGGAGAGCTTTTTCACATTTGGCTCCAAAACTCTGGAATAGTCTTCCTGATACTGTTCGTTGCTCAGACTCGCTCTCCCAGTTTAAAACTAGATTAAAGTCGCATCTCTTCAGCCAGGCATTCATATAATCCTACAGTTCAAACTACAATCCGGCCTCTAGCTCATAAATGCCAGAGGAGAACTGGCCCCCGACTGAGCCTGGGTTCTCCCAAGGTTTTTTTTTCTCCATTAGGTCACCTGATGGAGTTTTAGGACACCATTAGGTCACTTGATGGAGTTTTTCGGTTCCTTGCCACTGTTGCCTTTAGCTTGCTCAGTTGGGGATATTTTGGGGATATTTAATTTAATTTTATCAATCAATAAATTCCTCTTGAAACAAACTTTGTTGTATTATTTTAATTTAATACTGTGAAGCTGCTTTGATACAATCTGTATTGTGAAAAGCGCTATACAAATAAACTTGACTTGACTTGACTTGACTATATTATAAACTTGCACTGCACATGTAGCACTTAACTGTCTTTTCTTTTTCAAAATAATTCTAATCATATTTCAAGCTATTCAAAACCATAATAGCGAACAGTGCGCATCTGAAGTGTCTCAGCTGAAGTAAATAATCCATTATTTATCGGTCAAATTTTCTTATCGGGCTGATAACGATAACATTAAAAATTAACATATATCAGCCGAAACCGACATGGTGGCCGATATAGCATATTGTGCATCCCTAGTCCCTAATCATTTCATAACTGCCTAGTCATTGCCATTTTTCAATTTTATTTGAAATAAAATGACACTAATGTTACCTTTTTATAGATCTGGTCATAATGTCTGCCTCTTTATTTAAACAGGCTGTTACTTTTTTTTGTTATGTCTATCTATTTTACCAATATTATTGCCATATTAAGGTGAAATGTTTGCCATATTAAGGTAAAAATAGAGCAAAAAAGTAATGAGCAGTGTCCAAGCCTGCTGCTTCTTTTTTCTCTCTCTCTCCCTTCTGCACACGACCACCTTCCTTTCTGTTTCTCCCTGTAAAGAACGGCTTGCTGCGATGTGCAGAGTTTGTAAGTGAACTTGTTTGCCGTTAGCTTAGCGACTGTGCTGTGCTAACGGATTGTGATCGTTAGCATTATCATGATGCTAACAAAGCTCTGTTAATTCTGTCTGCTCAAACACGCTTGGCTTGAGTTTCACCCTCTATCTCCATTCAGTGTACGTGCATGCTGCTGTAACACAGCCGACGAGAGGTTATAATAAGCCTACATGAAGATTTTATGTGAAACTTCAGCATGTTCTTGGCTATTTAGTTCAGTATTTAGTCAAATTATCTGCATTGTCCATTATTATGCTAAAAATACATTGTATGTCACTGATTCTTGAGATAAGGGACAAAACATGTCCTACACACAACATGAAAAAATAATAATAATCTAAATAAAAGTAATTAAGTTACATCTGAAGGAAATCTATATACTCAGGGCATTCATTGCTTATATTTTAAAATAATTTATTTAGTATTATTTTAAAGGCATGCTCCATACTTGGAAGATGCATGCAATGTTACACATTGTGTTACATGTCACAATGTATAACTGTTAAACAGTGTTTAAACATGCAACAAATTAAAAAATATACACTTAAATTGAAGGGCAGAGATATGTAAGATATCAAACAATACAAGAAGTAAAACTTGAATTAAATTTTCCTTTCATTTTTGTCAATAGTTGTGAATTAAATCTTAGCATTTTTGTTGTTTATTAAGGCAGCTAAAACTGAGGGGGAAAATACTTCACTGTTCAACACATGGTTGAGATGGGAAAAATATTCAATCTTGTCAACTCCGTCAGATGTCAACTCCGTCAGGCTTTATGTCTGAAGAGTTGACTTGTAAACTGATAGAGCTGACAAGAGCTCACAACAACTATTTATAAAGTGATATAATATACAGTACTGGTGAAAAGTTTGGAAACATTATTTCTAATGTTTTTGAAAGTAGTCTCTCATGCTCACCAAGCCTGCAATAATTTGATCAAAAATACAGAAAAAAAACAGTAATATTGTGAAATATTATTATTATTGTTTCCAACATAGATAATAACTGAGTATTAAATCTGCATATTAGAATGATTTACCTCTGTACAGATAAAACGTTGCCAATTTATCTGTACAGAGTCACCACGTGGCTACGCGGATGCGATAAATAATTCTGTATTATACATTTTTAAGGCCAGACAAGTATTTTGTTGAGGATTGATTTGTAAAGAAGGACTACACGCCTGCGCACATATATATTCAAACGCGCATACCTATGGACTGATGTGCGCATGTGCGCAACGTCTGTGTTTGCGCAGAGGTTGCGTAGGTTTGCGCAGAAATATCCGATAATCGTTTGCACCTTGGAACCTATTTCCGGGAGTGCGTTCTCAAACCACCAGCACTGTTTTGTGCGGATGGGCGGCCGGAGCGCGTTGATGGTTTTCTGTTAGAATGGTGTCGTGTTAGCGGCCCCTAAGTTAACAACTAATGATCTTCGCAACGGAAGTGAATCAATCAATCAATCAATCAATCAATCAAAACTAACTTTAGCTGGACAATAACTTTATCCTAGAGCTGCTGTAAAGCCAAAACCAATTATCACTGTAAAGCTGCTTTGAAACAATTCATATTGTTAAAAGCGCTATATAAATGAAGGTGACTTGACTTGATTTCTAAAGGATCATGTGACACCTAAAGGAGTAGTTCACTTTAAAATGAAAATTACCCCATGATTTACTCACCCTCAAGCCATCCCAGATGTATATGACTTTCTTCTTTCAGACAAAAACAATTAGAGTTATATTAAAAACCTGTTAAGCTGCAACCCCACTTTTGAAAAATCCCCAGAAATGGCATACCCAAACTGAAACGGATACAGTTCATGAATCCTTGGTACTAAAAGCACAAGTATGATCTCATTTGAAAGCTGACAGCTGGCAGTTTATTGTAAATGTAGAATTAATTATTGTCATAATGAAAAAAATAGTTATAAATAGCTTCAAAGTTTTGTAAAGTTATTAGAAATGTATTTTTATGAAACATCTTCATGAAAAAAATAAAATTTAAGTTGGCATTGTATCAATCTAGAAATGCACTGCAGCTAAAGCCACATGTCTGACCATGTTATATTTTAAATCTGAAGATAAGTCTAAAACTCTGTATTTAGTTAAATGTTTTTCAAGATCATGTCATATGACTTTATTTTGATTAGACTCTAAAATGCAACTGATGTTTATTTTCATCTTCTAAGTCATCTATTCAGTCTATTGTCTCTATTGTTTTGTGGTGCAAACGAGCCCCATTCAGTGTCAGTCTCTCCTGCACACATTCACACCTCTCCAGCCTGGTTATGGCTCTAAATATGCATTTCTTTTGTCTGCATTATAATTACTAACGATTGGCTATTCACACTGTTTCAATCCCTAATTTCATTTATCAAAGTTCTCACTTCACATTTGAAACTGTATCAAATGCCCTTCTTGAATAAAGAAAAATTTCAGTATGCATTCCTATTTAGAAAAAAATCATAAAATAATAACTGCTAGGTGGCAGGTGCACCTAGGGCTAGCTAGCATGTTAGCTTAGCACACCATCAATACACGACAATTTATGAGATTAAAACCATGTTTGTGCTCCAAACTTACTTTATAACGCAAGTCGAGTGTTTTAAATAATCTTCTGTGATCTAATTTGGCTTCAGATAAAAAAAATCAGACAGAAAATATATTATTTTATAGTATTCTGCACGATGATAGTCTATATCGATTAGCATTACATTATAAACATAATCTATTATTATGAAAATACCTGACATGGCTCGAAGAACACAGGCAAATCAAATATCATTGCAATCATGTTCATTGTCTTCAAAACATCTTTATCTGCATGTTACAACGATCTCTGTTAGCTTTGTATGTGTCAGGGACTTCCTGGAATGTCACATGATTATGGCTCTTCTTCATGTATTCCATATATGGACTATACTGTGCACATAGGGCGCCCTCAGGCTGCTGGTATGGATTGAAAACAGTACATCAGAGTATCAAGCGCTCATAATTTTTACATCGACGCATTTGGGTATAAATTCAGTAAATAATATTCCTGTCTATAGAAATCTGATGTAAACCTATGAGAATATATCAATATTTCTCCAAATCTGTACATTTTTTAGATAAAAGCCCTGAGGGACATTGTTTTGTCAAGCGCTGTCATGACGACAGCACAGGAGTTTTTTTCTGAATGGGAGTGGCTGACGCTCATAATTCATATTAAAGGTATCGAGCTATCGACTCATTTTTTTCATTTCATAACTCCTGACACAAATTAAGAAATAACTGTCACTATAAGTTTCTCAGAATACAATAGTGGTCAAATACTGAAACTTGAGTCTTATATCTTTTTAATGATGTATAGCAGGGGTCGGCAAGTTACTTTGGCCGCGGGCTAATATTTTTTTTAGCCAGTAGATGGCGGGCCAGCTACACAGAGTAGGCCTATGGATACAAATTAAATACTTTTATATAGGCCTATAATCGCGGAATATGATGGGTCCGTCACCGTCCGTGGATCATTCGTTCAATCGTTTTTTCAAATTAAAACCAAAAATAAAAAGATGAAAAACGACTTGTTATATTTATTTCCTGAACTAAAATGAAAAAACGAATAACAATGGGTTTTCTGATTTTCTGATTGTGCTCAGATCAAAAATAGAAAAAATTAATTACTGGATTAGACAAATTTTAATTTTGATTTTTAATTTAACACCTTAGGCATATATCAAGGAAATCATTTTAAACAGATCAAGTACTATTGTGGTAACAGATTACAGCCATTTTAATAAAGGTGTGAATAGCAATCATACTCATTCGCTTACAGTCCGACTTTTGAACTTTATTCCTTTTTTTTTTATTATTATTTATTCGGGACACACACATACACACCTAAGGTTTAAGGAGTTCTGCGCGGGACTGTTTTTTTTCTGTCCCGCTCCCACAAGGTTCTATTCAGCAACCGCTTAAAATACACTCGGTGTTCACCCGCTTTATTTCCCGACCTGACGGTTCCGCAAAATTTAGATCTCGTTTCCATAATCTCACATTCAAATGTCTCTAACGGCAAGAATGAGATTAAGTAGCCTATAATAAATGCTATACAAAAATTGTGTTCGTGTCAATATAAATATTAGGCTATTTTAACATTGTACTGTCAGCAGAGAAAAAAAATGCCACAGAAAAAAATTATGAAATATAAATAGCCTAACATAAATTAAATAGGACAAAGCCTATCACTCAAATTTCTAAGCAACATAAACGAAAATCATATTGCCCTACTGACAAATGAAGTAGGCTATTTTCTGCCGAACTATTTCAAACATCCTTGCAAAAAAAGAATGTTGTTGACTGACAATGGTTTCAGTACCAAACAGCTCCTCAGAGCTAGGTGTACAGGTGGTCAGAATTAAGTGCGGATACGCTGTCAAAAGATGTCGGGAGTGGGCTATTGTCAGTCAGACCGCCCGCTCCGTCCAAAGTAGCCTACACCAGAGTTCTGACCGCTACCGTCTTTTGACGCGCGAATGGACACAAAGTGGTCAAGCGTATAACTAGACGCGGCAGGCGCGAATTTGACGCGCTATTCGCGTCCGGTGTGAACGCACAGTTATACTTTAAAATGTAATCCCGCGCCGCATGATTCCCTATGGGTGTTTCACACAGTATGCGGCGGTGAAATCGCCGCGCGACTACGGCTTTTCTCAAGTAGTGGAAGAGTTTTGTGCAGCATTTAGGACTTCCAAAATAATCCGGCGGGCCAGAAAATATTGCTGGCGGGCCAGTTTTGGCCCGCGGGCCGCCAGTTGTCGTTCCCTGATGTATAGTTTATCAAGGTATAACATTAAATCTGATAGTAACTTTGAACTAAAAAAATATAAAAAACGCTTCAGTGCGCCGGCGCACTGGCAAAGGTTAACAGGTTAATAAAGACCCTGTGCCGTCCGAGCTTTATAATGGCACTGGATTGCAACCATCAGATTAAAGCTCAAAAAAGTGCATCCATCCATTATAAAAGAACTCCACACGGCTCCGGGGGTTAATAAAGGCCTTCTGAAGCAAAACAATGTCTTTGTGTAAGAAGAATATTCATATTTAACACGTTACAAAGTAAAATTCTAGCTTCCGGCCAAACAGCCATAAGCAGTCTACTTGCGTATAAAGTGCAACTTATGACGTTGGAACTAGCGTAGTCCATCATAGTGTAGCGTAAATATCAGCAGTACGTCGCAATACTTGCAGAAGTTGCGCTTTACACTTAAGTCGAATCTGTATGTTCGTTTGGCCGGAAGCTAGTAATTTTACTTTATAACGTTTTAAATATTAATATTTTTCTTACACAAACTCATCGTTTTGCTACAGAAGCCCTTTATTAACCCCCCGGAGCCGCGTGGAGTTCGTTTATGATGGAAGGATGCACTTTTTTGAGCTTCAATCTGATGGTTGCAATCCATCAGATTGATATAATTATATCATAAATTATTATGATATCGCCATTATAATGCTCGGAAGCGTCAGGGTGTTTATTAATGTAACTCCGATTGTAAGAAGAAAGTCATATACACCTAGGATGGCTTGGGGTAAATCATGGGGTAATTTTCATTTTAAAGTGAACTACTCCTTTAAGACTGAAGTAATGGCTCATGAAAATTCAGCTTTGCATCACAGAAATGAATTATATTTTTAAGTATATTAAAAAAGATAACCATTATTTTAATTTGTATTAATATTTTACAATATTACTGTTTCTGTATTTTTGATCAAATAAATCCAGGTTTGATGAGCATAAGAGACTTCTTTCAAATAGCAGCTTCCAAACTTGGTACTGTATATATTTAGCATATGGGGAATTATTCTCATGTTTTTTCATGATTGTATTTACATATATATTTGGACTGTTTTACATGCCTTAAATACATAACATCTTTACATCTACTACAGACATGCGAACACACACACAAACACACACCTGTTTGTAAGGACATTTATTGATATAATCCAATATAATTCAATCCCTAGCCCATTACCCTAACCTTAACCATCACAACTAAGTGCATAACCCTTACCCCAACCTAAAAAACAGCCCTTTAAAGTCAACATGAAATCTTAATTGATGATTCTTTTTTTTAATGGAATATTGCAGTTTTTATTATAAATTATTTATTCATGCTCATCATTTTTTTTAACAACCTGTCACTCACATGAGATCACAGCAATAGCAAACCGTGATGTAATGAATTTCCTGAAAGAGAGCAAACATGTCATGTTTTCAACACTGTCAGATGAAGGTTAATTTGATTGTTTATTCTGAAAGAAATATTTTATAATTTTTTTCAATTTATTGTGCAAAAATATTAAAACAATTGAACTACGGGTGTGCGATATCACGATTAAGTGCTACAGTGCATTCTATCAGTTGCAGTTCTGGTGCCTCCGTCTTAATACGACGTGCATTCACAATCACATGTAAAGGCAGAGGTAGAGTTACACTCACAGGACACTGCAATTCACAAAAGTTCATTATTTGCATGTGCTTTAAAGCCTTGCCGGTTAAACATTTCATTCACGTGCTGATGCGCTGTTGTTACATGCGCTTTTCTGAGCACATACACCCGAAGCCCACAGGCTCTAAAAGCCGGTCAGACAGCGCCTGGTTACTGGACTAAGTTATCTTTTGAGTCTTATTGCGCTAATACTTTCAAATACACACAAGGTTTACATAAACACAGTTGGTTATGTGTAAAGTGAAAGCAAACATTTGAGAGAAAATCGAGTGAGTGTCATATGCGTGTATGTTAGATGTGTTCACACCGCAATCTTGAGCTTTGCGTCAGCGTTAACTACATCGTCACTACAGCTGCAGACGCGTGAGAGTATTCACACTGGCTTCTACAAACGCTTCGTTTGTACAGCATCACAGCAGCGGCTCCAATGCTACATAAGTGAGCATTTCTCTACAAAGACAGCTATAATTTTTTTTTTAGAAGTTGGTAATTTATAAAATTGGTAGTCTTAAAAGTTTAAGATGGGGAAGTGTAGACCTACAACATTCGCATGTAAATGATAAACAACAAAAACAACCAAGCAAACAGCTCCGATCTTGTCTTTTCAGTCATAGTTTCGATATGTTTACAAGACAGCAAACTCAGTGGATAAAAAAAATTAACAAAAAAAAAAAACGCACACTCGGGTTTTATTTGGGTAGTGCTAACTTATGTGCCTGTCTGTGTATTACATAAACTAAAAGAAAGTTTATATATCATATTTTCTGGCTAGTTTACTTAAATTTTTTATAATACACCATACTTTCACCCAAACTGAATAATTAAAAACAAGTTTAAATGGGTAAATCTTCTATAAATATACATATCAATAAATGAGTCTTCATTTTCTTCATTTTTTGTTTTGTTTTGTTGTTGTTGCCTACTCCAGTTCTTTTTAAAACTCACTAGACATGCTTATTCTGTGCATTTTGAGCACTTTTTTTGTGAAATCATATTTATTTTGTCCATCAAAAGTGTGCTTTCAATTTAATTGAGCGTGAGCAGCTGTGAAGCGGGGGTTTCGGCTGCTCTCCTGATTTTGCAACGCTCCTGCTTGACGCTAAAGTGCTGCTCCTGCTCCCGGATATAAAAAATATACGCTGCTCACGCTTGCAGTGTGAAACAGCCGTTAAAGTGACTGTAGCGTAACGGTGCGTGTCCACTACAGCGGTAAAACTCCACTCAGTGATGCTGGCACTAGACAAGCTTTGTTTCCTAATGCCACAAGCAAAGATATATCCTGTTAATTCTATAAACTTTTGTAAACCCAGCCAGTATAATCACAATGAACATATCCAAACTGAAATATTTAGCATTTATATAACAACTGCAAAGTGTCTAATTTGTAAATAAAGTTATTTACACACTAAAGCCAGCATAAACTCTGGCACAATCTGCATATTTTTAAACTCTCAAGACAGATGTCACAACCCGAACCTCACAGCGATTGGCTGCTGACCGTGTTTTCGCTCGATATTTGCATAAAGTAGACAACTGCCCAACTTTTTGACGCTCTCGGCCGATCTCAGCGCTTTTTCAGTCATTCCCACAATGCACTGCGCGAGCGTGAAACTCGACTTCCATGGGAATTAATTGAAAACGCTCGCTCTGCTCCCCTCACTCCACGCCAGTGGACACTCACCGTAATAGTAAACATGCAGCCGCTTGTCCTTAAAGGCATAGTTCACCCAAAATGAAAATTCTGTCCTTATTTACTCACTCTAATGTTGTTTCAACCCTGTATTCATTTCTTTCTTGTGCTGAACACAAAAGAAGATATTTTAAAGAACGTGTCTATCCAAACAGTTGCTGGTCCCCATTGACTTCCATAGTAGTAGAAAATATACTATGGAAGTCACTGAGGACCAGCAACTGTTTGGTTACCCACATTCTTCAAAATAATTTTTATTTTCAACTGAGGAAAGAAACTTATTCGGGTTTAAAACAACTTGAGAGAATAAATTGACAATTTTCATTTTTAGCGGAACGATCCCTTAATGTTAATAAAACAACAAAGAGAAAATCACTCACTGCTCTTGACTGAGAACTTTAATAGTAGCGTTTATAAGAATCAGTGTATAATTTATACAGTGAAGTCTGTTCGCGCTTTATTTTTATATTTGTTCATTTCATTTTTTTTCTTGAATGCTACTGTTAAAAACACCTACTGTAGCTGAAAAAATACGTTTATTTTGTTTGTATATTATGTTGTGTATATATATAATGTGTATCTTTGTTCTTATTTTTGAATAACAAAGAAAATAATGACAAAGGTTTTTATCTTTGCCACAGTGGCCTAAATGTCTGCCATTCTCTTTTATTTTATATTTTGTTACATTGTAAGTCTTTGTTTTTAAGATAGGGACATTAGTTTGGCTGTAATGCTCAGTCACTTGCAAAATAGATTTTCCTGAAAAAAATCATGATGATATTTTTGATATGTCTTATTTACTTAAAGGGATACTCCACTTTTTTTGGAAATAGGCTCATTTTGCAACTCCCCCAGAGTTAAACAGTTGAGTTGTATCATTTTGGAATCCATTCAGCCGAACTCCGGGTCTGGCGGTACCACTTTTAGCATAGCTTAGCATAATGAATTGAACCGGACAAGACCATTAGCATCTCTCTCAAAAAAATGTACAAAGAGTTTCAATATTTTTCCTATTTAAAACTTGACTCTTCTGTAGTTACATCGTGTACTAAAACCGACGGAAAATGAAAAGTTGCGATTTTCTAGGCTGATATGGCTAGGAACTATACTCTCATTCCTGCGTAATAATCAAGAAACTTTGCTGCAGTACCATGAGTCCAGCAGGCGTAATGATATGACGCAGCGCCTGATAATAGTCCCCAGCTCGGTAGCCTATTGTCAGGCGGCAGGCGCTGCGTCATATCATTACGCCTGCTGGACTCATGGTACTGCAGCAAAAAATATCGAAACTCTTTGTTAATTTCTTTTGAGAGAGATGCTAATGGTCTTGTCCGGTTCAATTCATTATGCTAAGCTATGCTAAAAGTGGGACCCCCAGACCCGGAGATCGGCTGAATGGATTCCAAAATGATAAAACTCAACTGTTTAACTCTGGGGGAGTTTGTAAAATGAGCCTATTTCCAAAAAAAGTGGAGTATCCCTTAAAGAACCTTGGTTATATAAGCTAAATATTAAAAAGGAGGGAAGAGAATTAAGGAATTCATTAACTGGATCGTTCATAATAGTGAATACTGAACACAATTATTGTATAATTGATGGATAAAATTAAAATAGCATGCTTTTTAGTGCATCTGACGGAGTAGTTGTCTGACGGACACAAATTAAGTTATGAAGTGAATAAATGCAAATTTTTAGAAAGACATTTTCATAAAAACCTGTTCCATTACATGGTCCATTTTCGGAGACTTTTGTTTTGTCCCTTATCGCAAGAATCGGTGACTTGATTTTTATAGAACGTCAGGCCCTGTTCACACCAAGTCATATATATACCTTTACATGGCACTGTATAATGAAAAACTGGCAGCAAATAATCAGAGAAAAGATGTGATATAGCAAGGAATTTTATTTTACTTGCCTTATATCATGTCTGCTGCATATGAATATTAATAGTAGTATTAACTTGGACTACTTATTACCAAAATACCTTGGTATTCCTGTATTACAGTACTATTAAGTCACACAATTTTTATTATTTCTATAGTTCCGTTCCAGAAGATTGACAACATTTCAGTTGTTGTGGTGGGTTGTATTTTGCACTGAAGCATGTGAATGACGGGAGTGCATTTTGATTTAATTTAGGCATGCAAATTTATTTATTTGTTTTTTTTTCCAGAAAATTGTTAAGATTTACATTGGCTATATAGATTTTGCGCAAGTTTGTTTGCAAACTTTTGTGTCAATTATTGCAACACACTTGGTGTGAACAAGCCTTTAAGGTTTAGTTCACACAAAAATGACAATTCTGTCATCATTTACTCATGTTGTTCCAAACCTGTAAGACTTTTGTTCATCTTCCGAACACAAATGCAGATCAGATTTGATTTAGATCTGTCCCTCCATTGACATTCTACGCAACTAACACTTTGACGCTTTATAAAGAGATTGTAAAACGAATCCATATGAATGGAGTGGTTTAGTCCAAATTTTCTGAAAATACACAATCACATTATATGATGAAAAGACAGAATTCTGGCTTTAATTCACATATAAACATTTATCAACACACATATCAGTAATGGGAAACATCTCTGTTACTGTTGTAACCCTTGTTCCCTGATGGAGGGAATGGAGATGTTGTGTCAAATTATCAACACTAAGGATCGCTCTTGGGAGACCCAGACACCTCTGACGTTTTGAGATTTTTTTAAATGTAGAATAACAATAAATTACTGGCAGCACAGACTCCAAAAATCTACTGTAATTCGAGAGTATTCATACTGTTAAATTGCATTACAGCGTATTACTTTAAAAACGAAATACTATTTTTCTGTATTTTTCAATTTACAGTAAAATACTGGCAGCAGAGGTGCCAGCAATATACTGTAATTCTATGGTATTAATACTGTGAAATTCATTTACAGCCATTTACTGTAAAAATTTAAATACATGCAATACATTTCTGTGATCATATCCATTTAGACTCTAAAAACAACCCATTAGGTAATTTTGGCAACTGTGCTCTGGGTCAGAAAGGAGTCCAACAGGCAACAGTAATAGGCTAATAAAAAGGTTCCTCGCTGCAGTCAGTTTCAAAGTTCTCTCTCCTCACCGTTTTGATTTAGTTTTCTTCTATTTTCCACACATATTCCTGTCATGAGCACTGTGAACATGGACAGGTGAAGACTTACTTGTACTCACTCCTATATTCACTGTGAAACACTCGTTGAGTGCCATTGTGCTTTTGCTTCAAATGGACCAGCCCACAACGCATTGCATTCTACAGTAAAAAACCTTAATGCATAAAAACAGTAGATTAGTGTTGAAAATGGGCTGTAAATTAACAGCAATTGCTTACCGTGGAAAACCTATTAATTCACCTTTGCATCACAGGAATAAATTATTTTTTAAAGTATATTCAAATTGAAAAACAATTATTTTAAATTGTAATAATATATCACAATATTACATTTTTTTTCTGTATTTTTGATCAAATAAATGCAGGCTTGATGAGCAGAAGAAACTTCTTTCAAAAACATTAAAAATAGTAATGTTTCCAAACTTTTGGCCTGTACTGTATATAGAATGTATGTATTTGTAGTTGTAGTTTATTTATAATATAGTTAATAATATAATCCAAATATAATTAGGGTCAAAGGCACATTTTGATAGTCATACCTGGAAACTAATCCTGTTTAAAACGTGAACATTACACCTGGCATTTCTAAAGTATTTGGTGTTTCTATGCACTGGAGAAAGAAAAAAAAACTGGAATATAAACTTCTATTTTATATGTACAATAAGCAGAATAATTGCAACAAAAAGAAAAAAAAGTGTAGATAAAGCATGAAGCTCGCCGTGTCAGAATGCCGATCTCTGTCAAGTCTGAAGCAAGATGTAACCCATCACAATGCGTTATAGCATCGGGAGATAAAAATGTAACTGTAAATACATTTGTTTTGAGTGATTCGTTACAAAAGTGTGCATCAAAATGCTAAACACGGAAGCTCGAATGTGTTTGACGAGCTAGAACAGACCTCATTAGTTCTCACGCGTCACTTCCTCCTTTCCTTTTAAAGGTGGTTTGCAAACGCACTTGAAGGTGCATACCGCCACCTACTGCAACTGTGTGACAGCTCACATAAAATAAAAGATTGGGCTTAGGATAGCCAATACCAATTAGTTAAGAAAAATGCTGAAATTACTGATTTTTGAGATCTGCTCGGGAGTGGTAGTGGGTGGTAAATGAGCAGAACAAACACATTTGGCTGGTGGTGTGTATTAATTTTATACTCTGCCTGTAAGGTTAACATCTTTTGTTTTTGTGTGTGTATTCTAAACTCACATAACTTTAATATCTGCTTTAATTAGTTTTTTTACTTGCCCTGTACATATTCAGAGAGAAATATTTTTTTAAGCACATATACATTTTGGCACTCATGTCAAATATTAGAAAATACTTCTCTTATTTTCTTTTGTTTGACTACTTTCCTAACTGCATGTCCTGCTTAAGCTCTGGGTGTTTGATTGGACATGAACAGATAAAACCGATTAAAAATTGTATTAATCAAATGAACATTTCCTTTGAAACCTTTTTTTTTTTTTTTTTTTTTTTACAGAATTTTATTTACAGTCTTTAGGCTTATTAATTTCTCACATTCTACTTTACTCTGTTCTAATCTCAGGGGCTCAATGACCAGCCTGGAATCTAGCCACAGTGGTTTCTCTCAGCTCAGCGCCGTCACTACATCCTCCAGCCAATCACAGTCCAGCTCCTTGATCTCCAGGTAGAATGGAAAGATGTTTAGGCTATATAATGTTATATAAGTGCAGGACTCGATTCTCAATCAACCCCATTACTACTCTTCCTCTGTCATCTATCCCAACACTGTATCACATATGTCAAGGATCTAAAGCATGCTTCCACAACTAAAAAGAGTATAAAAGATGTCCGTCTCAAAGGATTCTGGTGACTGTAGTTGTTTTTAAAGGGCTTGAATCTGCTTTGCCATAGCGCTCAGCTGGGCTGCAGGTCAGTATAGTCTGATTGTGCTTTGTTTGTGTCCAAAAGAGGTCACTCTTTATCATGCATTTCTACATTTCCCATGGACCACATGCTGAACTAAGCAATACATGTTCTCAAATTGGAAAGAGCCTGAAATTAAGTAACTGAATGTCTGCATATGCCCCCCACACACATCTCAAATACTGCACATACCTACATAAATGCACTTAGTTCTGCCATATCACTTGGAGCTCACCCTCTTGGTGAATTGTTTTTAGGTCAGTGGGTGAGCTTCTGCAATAACTTAGAACAATTTGTACTATTTGAATTTGTATTTATCGTAAAATGTTTTTGGATACTGTATTAAGTCTTCTTAGGTGCTACAAGCTTGTTTCCTCATTGTGTGGCTAGACTTGCAGTTTGAACACAGCAAAATGTTTA
>CM038631.1:23008270-23075770 GCA_021554675.1 Leuciscus idus
ACTAAAAGTACTGAATAACTGTTTCAATTCAAACAAGGAAATCAACATTTTCATCTAAATGAGTTCAGGAACAATCACAGGCATAAACAAAATCACTTTGCAATTTTAGCAGAAAGCACAATAAAAAAAATTCAACCTCAATTAAGAAAAATACTTGAAAACAGATTCATTGACTTTTTTTCCAGGTGTCTTAAATAGTAAGTTTTCTATAGGAGACAGACTTCTGTTATTACATAATGAAGTATCTTTCAGAATATAGCTTCTAATCTGTAAATAACGGAAAAGGTCCTGCTTTAAGGAGAGCTAGATGAATAGGGTAAAAAAACTGGTTATGTTAAGCTGCAACCCCACTTTTGAAAAATCCCCAGAAATGACATACCCAAACTGAAACAGATACAGTTCATGAACCCTTTGCACTAAAAGCACAAGTATGATCTCATTTGAAAGCTCACACCTGGTAGTTTATTGTAAATGTAGAAAGTCGGATTGTTCACAATTGGTGTGACAGCAGAGGTTAACTTAGTTCTTCCCTCGAAACGACAAACAGCCCTCCATTCCTTAGGTGTATTTATAGTTACAGGGTTGTCACAATTCTACAATATGAGTTCACATTTTTTGAAAAACAACAAATCCACAAGTTTAGACCATGATGGTTCAAGATCTAACCAAGAGTTATCAAGAGCAACCCAATCAGAAACATATCTTAGATGTGCAGACCACTGGTATAGCTTAATATTAAGAAAGTCCAGTACTCCCATTGACCCTGGTAGTTGTAGTGCAGAGAATTGCAGCCTTGGTTTGCGCTTGCTCCAGATAAAGGAACTGAGCCAGCCATTTATATCTTTAAAACCTTTTTAGAGAACAGGATAGGGATCATTTAAATTGGGTACAGGAGCTTATTGTGGATAGTATTTTTTTTTTATAAGAGCCCAGGTAGAGGCCTAACCAGGAGATAGGTAAAGTATCCCAACGATTTAAATCTTCTCTAATTTTACTTATGCTGGGGACACACTTAACTACTAGCTGAAACATTCTAAGACTGAACTGAACACACTTGACTTTTCTATATTTTATAGAATTTTATATCCTAAAAGAGTACAGAAAGTATTAATAATATCAAGAAGAGATGGTACTGAAGATGCAGGATTTGAAATGAAAATGAACAAAATCATCTGCATAAAGGACTATTTTATGATGCCTCTCATCAGTTTGCAAACCTTAAAGGTTCTCTAAGCAATGTCACACGTTTTTTAGGCCAAAACATTTTTTGTCACATACAGCAAACATCTCCTCACTATCCGCTAGTTGCCTGTCCCCTGAACACACGGTAAAAAAAGTGGTCCCTGTAGACAGGCTCCACAAACGGCAAGAAAAATAAACTGGCCCAGCCTGAACCACGAAACATAACAAACAGTGTTCCAGCCAATAACCGACAAGAATGATTTGGGGGTGTGGGTTGGGACGGGATGAGGAGGAGGGAGGGTCAAGCTAGCCTCCGTTTTGTTTGACAATACTTTGAACGTCAACAAGAAGTGACGTTACCCAACATCGCTTAGAGCACCTTTAAATTGAAGGATCTGTTCTGATTGTGTTGGAAAGCACAAAAAGCACCTGTGACAGTGGGCACCCCTGCCTAGTCCCTGTGTAAAGAGAAGCTTGCTGATCTGGAACTATTTGTAAGAACAAAAGCTTTGGGTTCTTCATAACACCCTAACACATCTGATAAAAGAATCGCCTAAATTAAATTCCTCCAAAACATTAACAAAACAAATTATTCTCTAATATAATTGAAGTTCTAGAATCTCTCCAAACATGGATTACATCCATCGGCATGATTTTATGATCAGTCTAAACCATTATTAGGTATGATATGAGGTGCTTTAGGGAGTTGTGGCCAGGTTTATCTTGGATAGTCCACCTTCATGATTCAGTATGAGAGACTTTGCCTCTTGGTTGTTTCAAATAATAATCAGTGGCATGCGGTCCATATAAGCTGCATGCTCTGCATACCCAAGCCATTTGTGGACTTGCTAATTAACATTAACACTATAAATTACTGTAAATTCCCATGTTTGAGGTGTACCATAAAGCTTACACGATAAAATGTTGGCAATTATACGTATGTAACTCTCCGTCATTTATTTATGTGCCAAACGACGGTAATTTTCTTAAAATCTGCCACTCACTGATAGTTCCGGGTATGCGGATCCACAGCAGCTTTGCCGCGTACACTCTGTTGTTATGTATCGTTATCACTGTCCAGCGTTCTCATTGGTTTGCTGGCATATGGGAAATTTAATGCGCAGGGTAAGCTGTCCACGAATCGCTCGTCCAAGAGGAAAAATGTGCTGCTGTTGCCAGATCCCGATCAGAAAAATCACATTGTATTTGATACAAAACTAAATAGACTCAATCAAGTGGAAAAAAAGTGATTATTGAAATATTTTGAATTTTTTTTTTGCATATTTTGTCCCTTTCGCACATCGCGCCCAAGGGGGTAATCCAGCACCTGGAAAGCGTACCTTCCCTGGTGACCGCCATTGGTTAGCAAGCCATCACCTGCTGTTAGAATTCCATGGACTCCCATTCATTTTGGCGTCACTTTGACAGCGAATAACTTTACATCTGAGGTGTTTAAAGACACCCATTGTTTATTTCTGAAGAAACACGACAATGTATAAAAGGTTCCATTAATTTGTATCTTACGTTATGAGTAGAAGCAGTTTTTGTAAAAATAGGCTAACGATTGTGTCGCACTCTTGTGTCGTGACTCTCTGTCGCACAGTAGAGAAATTACCGTAGAGACAGGAGGAGAAGCTCGCAGGCAATCGGGGGGACGTGGAGGCATAAAGTGCAATAAAGTCAAGGGAGAAGCCCATAGAGAGTCATAAAGTTGCTCCTGCTCCTAGCTCATGGACAGCTCCTACTCACGCTCTCCGTCTCTGCAAGATTGGGAAGGGAATACGGTGTTGCAGTAATTTTTCAAGTTACAAGTATTCCTATTTATTTATTTATTTATACAGGTAAATTGACTGAGAACGAGTTCTCATTTACAGCAAAGACCTGTGTAGGTCACACAGAAAAAAGAGCAATACATCCAGGAATGCAATATACAGTAAAACAAGCTAAATACATTAAAAGCAATTAAAAGGAAAGCCAAAAGAATCACAAGAAACAAACACAATCAATAATAAGATGATCCTTAAGCAGACGTCTAAAATGCCGTAAAGGCACCAGATCATCCAGTTTAATAGTACATTGTAATTCATTCCAAATGTGAGGGGCAGAAAAACTAAAAGCAGATCTACCCAATTCAGAAGAGATCTTTGGGATCTGTAGTAATAGCCATCCCTGAGCTCTGGTCTGGTAACCAGACCATCTAACAGTTAAAAATGAATTAAAAGATGGTAGTTTGTGCAAAAAAGGCCCGCACTGGGAACCGGGATCAGGATATAGGCAAGGCAGGCCTGGGCCGTGGAGCGTGGGCGACCAGGACGTTCTGGCGACCAGGGCGGAGCAGGACGTGCAGGCGGCCAGGGCGGAGCAGGACGTGCAGGCGGCCAGGGCGGAGCAGGCGGCCAGGGCAGAGCAGGATGTGCAGCCGGCCAGGGCGGTGAAGACCCTTCGGGCGGCCAGGGCGGTGAAGACCCCTCGGGCGGCCACGACCCTTCGGGCGGCCATGGCGGAGCAGGCTGGTCAGACGTCCCAGAAGGCCCTGGGAACCATGTCGGCGGGACCTCCACGGTCCCCCCAGAGGACTTATTGCCCCCCCCAAAAAATGTCTTGGGGAAGTTCACAGGATTGGAGGCAGCTTTGAAGACGGTTCGGGACAGGACGAAACCCGCGGCGAAGGTGATTCTGTGCTGGACAGGACCAGCGGCGAAGGCGGCTCTGGACTGGACCGAACCAGCGGCGAAGGCGGCTCTGGGCTGGACAGGACCAGCGGCGAAGAGGGCTTTGAGCTGGGCGGGACCAGCGGCGAAGAGGGCTTTGAGCTGGGCGGGACCAGCGGCGAAGAGGGCTTTGAGCTGGGCGGGACCAGTGGCGAAGAGGGCTTTGAGCTGGGCGGGACCAGCGGCGAAGAGGGCTTTGAGCTGGGCGGGACCAGCGATAAAGAGGGCTCTGAGCTGGGCGGGACCAGCGGCGAAGGAAGCTCTGGGCTGGACGGGACCAGCAGGGAAGGAAGCTCTAGGCTGGACTGGACCAGCGGTGAAGAGGGCTTTGAGCTGGGCAAGACCAGCGGTGAAGAGGGCTTTGAGCTGGGCAAGACCAGCGGCGAAGAGAGCTTTGGCTCTGGCTCGGCGGGCATGACGCTCACAGACTCAGGCTCGGCGGGCATGACGCTCTCAGTCTCAGGCTCGGCGGGCATGACGCTCTCAGTCTCAGGCTCGGCGGGCATGACGCTCTCAGTCTCAGGCTCAGGCTCGGCGGGCATGACGCTCTCAGTCTCAGGCTCAGGCTCGGCGGGCATGACGCTCTCAGGCTCGGCGGGCATGACGCTCTCAGGCTCAGGCTCGGCGGGCATGACGCTCTCAGTCTCAGGCTCGGCGGGCATGACGCTCTCAGTCTCAGGCTCGGCGGGCATGACGCTCTCAGTCTCAGGCTCGGCTGGACTGGCGTGAAGTGCAGGCTCGGCTGGACTGGCGTGAAGTGCAGGCTCGGCTGGACTGGCGTGAAGTGCAGGCTCTGGATCTGCAGACGTGACGGGAACAGTCTCTGGATCGGCAGACGTGACGGGAACAGTCTCTGGATCGGCAGACGTGACGTGAACAGTCTCTGGATCGGCAGACGTGACGTGAACAGTCTCTGGATCGGCAGACGTGACGTGAACAGTCTCTGGATCGGCAGGACAAAACCCTGGAACGATGGCCCTCTTGGCAGCACGTGCAGACATAAGCGGGGGATCGGCCACACTGGAAACCGGTCCTGTACGTCCATAGATCGATCCAGTGGCTGGCTTGATGGTTGACAAGACGTGACGATTCCCAGGCCGGGCGGACAAGACGTGAACTGACTCTGGCTGGGCAGACGGGACGTGGAGCTGTGAAGACTCTGGACTGGACGGGACCAGCGGTGAGGGCTCTGGGGATACTGTGAGCTTGCAGGGTGTTTCATCAGCCAAGCCCACAGTAAATGCCGAACCGCTCAAGGAGAGGGCCAGGTCGACATACCCTTCTGGGGTCCAGCCGGTATAGTCCTCCGGCATCAATTGAGCAACGTCATCATCCAGCCCGCTCCAAAACAGGTCCATGAGCTGGGTGTCATCTAACGCTCCCAGATGACAGCAAGACAAAAAGTCCCTCACATACCCTTCAATGGGCTGGCCATCTTGAAACATCGAAGAAAGGAATTTCCTCAGGGCTTGGTTGCTAACAACTGCTGGATCCATTTTGTGGTGAGTTCTTCTGTTATGATGCAGAGGCAGGAAGCAGGATCCAAATGCAGCAGTGTTTTATTAAATAAACTTGAATTATGACAAAGACTAAGAATAAACTTGAACTGACAGGACAACCTGCAACATAACAACATCAAGAACTCACAAAGACTGAACTAGACACAGGGCTTAAATACAAAGGCAAACAAGCTAAACAAGATAACAAGGGGGCGTGGCTAATCAGAGACACCTGGGAAGACTAATCAACATAACGGGAGACAGCTAAACATGAAAAGACAGGGGAACACATGACAGACAAGAACAAGACACAAACCCACACCGTGACAATTATTTAGAGTCAAACATGATTTGTTTTTATAAAAGAAACCCACTCTAACTTTTAGTTTCTTTACCAACTCATCAACATGCATTTTAAAGGTGAGCCTGTCATCAATCCAGATCCCCAAATATTTAGAAACATGAACACGGTCAATAGAGGCACCATTGAATGTGCAAATACATAAATCATTACCTATTTTCTGTTGTCTATTTGAAAAAAGCATATACTTTGTTTTGCCTACGTTAACTACCAGTTTCAATTCCACAAAGACCTTCTGTATGGCTGTAAAGGCAGATTGGAGCTCAAAATGGGGCCTGGTCAGCTGTGGGGGGAATAGCATAAACAACCGTATCATCAGCATAGAGGTGGAGTTGACAATTTTTTTTATAGCTGAACCAATATTGTTGATATAAATAGAAAAAAGAACCGGACCTAAAATCGATCCCTGTGGAACGCCCTTCAAAAGATCAAGAAAACCTGATTTGATACCATCAGTGGAAACACACTGTGTTCTATTTGTTAGATAATTTTCAAACCATCTGCAGGCCGCCAAGTCTAGTCCAATTGATGACAGCCTATTTAGAAGTAAAGAATGATCCACAGTGTCGAAAGCCTTAGATAGATCTATAAACAGGGCTGCACAATGCTTCTTTTATCAAAGGGGTGGTGGTGGCGCAATGGATAAGACACATGCCTTTGGTGTGAGAGACCCGGGTTCGAATCCACTGTGAGACACCAATGTGTCCCTGAGCAAGACACTTAACCCCTAGTTGCTCCAGAGGCGTGCGACCTCTGACATATATAGCAATTGTAAGTCGCTTTGGATAAAAGCGTCAGCTAAATGAATAAATGTAAATGTAAATACCACTTATAATGTCATCCAGTACCAGAGTAACAGCGGAAGTGGTGCTATGACCAGGTCTGAAACCTGACTGATATGTTTTCAAAATGCAATGTTCATCTAAAAATGAGCGCAGTTGCAGATTTACTGTTTGCTCAAATATTTTCACAAGACATGCAAGCCTTGAAATGGGTCTATAATTGTTTAAATCCCTGGGATCACCAAATTTAAAAAGTGGACGTACCAGGGCCATCTTCCAAACCTTAGGAATTTTTCAAGCTGCAAAAGACAGGGATTAAGATCATCTGCTCCAGTAGCAGTTTTTATATCAATAGTTAAAAGAGCTTTAAAAACTTCCTTAGAGCTAACCCATTGAAATGAAAAAGATGTGTTCACAAATTCATCTGACAAAATATTGGAAGAGAGAGCTGTTTCTCTTAACTTGGTACCAGCTTCACAATCAGACCTTTCTGACCTTTCCGGGAGCACCACATCATTACAATTTCCACCCTCAAACAAATTACCAGCTGTAACAAAATGTTGATTGAACGCATCACATATTTCAATTTTGTCAGAGAGGAGTGGCAACTTCGTTTTAGGTATTTTATAGCTTTCCAGAATTTAGTCGGATCACCTTGACTACTAGAAATTGTATTTAAATAATAACTTGATTTTGCCTTTTTCACAGAGATGGAGCACTTGTTTCTGAGTTGTTTAAATGGCAGCCAGTCACCACCTAGTCCAGTGTGCCTGGCTTTAGACCGAGCTTTATTTCTTAACTGCAATAATTCTGAAAGTTCTGTAGTGAACCATGGGTTTATCCTGTCTTTAGTTCTATATGTCTTCACAGGAGCATATTTGTCCGCCACTGAATTAAAAATACTTGTAAATGTTTCAAAAGCCAATTCCACATCTGAAATATTAAAAACACTTGGTAAATCAGAATAATAAAGATCACGGAGAAACCCTTCATTATCTAGATTTTTTTTATTCCTTTTTTTAACGAGTCGGGGTTTGGTTTTAAATAATTTAATGTTTCTAACACAGACTATAGGAGAGTGATCACTAATGTCCACAGCAAAGATACCACTATGAGGGTATTTATGAGGATTATTCGTAAGGATTAAATCTATCAGAGTTGATCTTAAAGGGTCTTTTAAATTAACTCGAGTAGGTTCCATGATCAATTGTGACAAGTTCATATCAACACAAGCTGTTCTAAAATAAGCAGAAGAAGGGGATAACCAATTTAAATTAAAATCACCAAGTATCACAATCTTGTAATGATATTAGCTCAAAGGGGAAATATTAATAATAATCCATAATTACCAATTATGATTAACTAATAATATTTGGGTCAGTTAATTAGATTAACTTTGAGGTAAGCTAAATTAAGATTACAATCAATTAATCAGTTCCAACGAACTCTTTGATTATTCATTTATCCTAAGAAAAGTGTATCTTTCATGGTCACTGAAAAATTATTATTTCTTAACATGTACAGCACTTAAAGCATGTAACAAGATCAAGATCGTAAAAGGGACTTTGTATGCAAGCAAAGACACTTAGAAACCAAATCCATATTGTGCACAAGTTTTATTAACTAACTCACAAACATTACTAACACTAAACAAACATACATACATTCATACATACATACATACATACATGCATAGGTAAAGGGGTGGGTAATGTGGAACCGGAAGCAGGAAATAGAATTATAGAAAAGATCTATTTAACATTGAAAAAGAACCATCAGCTTATTTCAGAGCACCTCATTAAATTGATACTTGCATGGTCAGTTGCAGTGGATACAATTCTTGAGGTGGTTGAAATTGGAGGTCGTTGATGGGTCCCTGAGTGTCAAAAGTCACTGGTGCAAGTTGCCATCGTTTTCTTCTCTGCTTGATAGAGAAGAGGAGGATGACTGGAATGGTGGTTTCGACGCTGTTGTGGGTCGGAGCTTGCATGGTGGCATTGAAGAAGAGTCGACTCGCTTTTGGGAGTATGAAAGCAGGGTAGGCGTTGGGCCCCAGTGGGGGGAGGAAACTCTCTGTGTTTCCTGTAACAAGACACCGTCCTGCCAGTGTGTTAGCTTAATTTGGGATGTTAGTTTTTGGTGAAAGTTTCACAGTGAGTTTGCTGGATTATTCATTAAATAAATGACTTTGTGTGTGTCCGATTGGTCCAGACGCTACAATCTCATTTTCTAAAAAGGGGGTAAGTGATTCAAAAATAGAAGTGACTGCTTCCTGTGTAGCAGATGGAGGGCGATAAACTCCAACAACAGAGACAAACACATTACAAAAGATTTCAACATTAATAACAAGAAGCTCAAATTGTTTAGGAACAGAAATACTAAAAGATTTTGTGGCCTTAAAATCCTTATGTACATACATACAGACAGCTCCACCCTTTTTTGCTCTATCACATCTAAAGACATTATAATGATTAATTACAATAACATCATCACCATCAGAGGATTTAAGCCAGGTTTCAGAGCACACTAAAATGTCAGGTTTGGAATCATTTACCCACAAGTCTAGCATGTCAAGTTTAGGGATGATGCTTTGAACGTTAATGTGCATTAACCCTAGCCTTTGTCTTGATTTAAAATCCGAGGGGCAATATGGTGTTTGCAAAGGAGCTAATATAGGCAGATTACAAGTGCTTACATTGATAAATAGGTTAATAGGTATGAGATTATTATGCCTAACATAACTAGAAAATCCAACTGTATCTGTAGGTCTATGAGAAAGGTGCTTTGAAATTATGGTAGGGATTACTTGCCCAGGATTAGAGGTGTTAGCCATTGTAGTACCACATCTAACCATTTGT
This sequence comes from Leuciscus idus, assembly GCA_021554675.1. Lineage (NCBI taxonomy): Eukaryota > Metazoa > Chordata > Actinopteri > Cypriniformes > Leuciscidae > Leuciscus > Leuciscus idus. The sequence goes on from CM038631.1 coordinate 23,017,664, forward strand.
GTATTAATTAATGAGCAGCTAATATTGTCAATATCCAACTTTGATTTAGATGTCCTAGCAATGTCCCTTCATCTGATAGTGTTCAGATGGAAGTCAATATGAGAAGACAGTAGGTGTGCCCCTTTTTCATTTGGATGTCACCTATCACGACAAACAATTTCGTGAATTTCTTACCCTCTGTATGAAGAGAAGGAATAGGACCGGAAACAACAGGTAGCATCCCTTCTTCTTGGATAAGGCCAAGTAGATTTATAAAGTCTTTCTTTAGACTCTGTGAGTTTCTGTCCATGACGTCATTAGAGCCGATATGAATAACAAAGCGTTCTGTGTTACCTATACAGGTAAATGTAGGCTACTTTCAATTAAGAGTCAAATATATTATATTAAACTTTAGCTGTGTTGTTATGTCATGATGAGTAAGCATCTAAGCATCTTACGCGAATGCGAAACCCATCCAACGTATCTACACCAGGTGCATTTTTGACATAAGCGCACCCAGCATACCCGGTTAGAAAAGTCACCGCTCGCCACTGAATATATATATATATATATATATATATATATATATATATATATAGTTGTGGAAAATGTTACAAGTATTCCTTTTTTGTGTGTAGAACACTTCTGTATTGTAATCAACCACACTGGTTTATAAAGAAAAACACAGAAATAGTTATTGTAACTTGTTTATTAGGAAAATGGTTTATAAAGAAAAACACTACAATTGTTATTGTAACTTGTTTAAGGAAATGGTTTATAAAGAAAAACACTAAAATTGTTATTGTAACTTGTTTATTAAGAAAATGGTTTATAAAGAAAAACACCACACTTAATATTTTAAGCATTTAATAAGCATGCTGATAGAATAGAGAGGAAGAAACATGTATTAGAAAGAGCTTTACTGGAGAAAGAAGAAAAATGCAAGCATTACCATTGGATGTGTTGCAGTTGAGGCACAGGATGCAACAAAGAAAATAGTCAGGAGGAGGACAAAGAAGCGAAAGGCTTTATATAGACAGGTCCGAAAGGAATTCCCAGAACTCATGACACCTCAAGACTTTGGATTGGATAAATTGTCTGTAAAAGACTAATAAATAATGAGGGGATTTCCAAAGATGAAGGCCTCAAGAATTCAGATGGTCTATAAAAAGCTGAAAGGAGAAGATGAAGGCAGATGCTGATTCTCTGGTGTTGGATGCCATGTGTCACGGATACATCAGCGTCAGCACCAGACCTCTACTCTCCGCCCACTCGTTCAGCATCCCCGGAGTTCTGATCACCTGCACCTGTCATCATCACCTGTCGCCAATTTCCTGTCACTTCACTCACTGTTTAAATACACCACCAGCTCCCTCACTCAGTTGTCAGGTCTCGTTGATTCACCATCGACATTCTGACTCACTCAATCTGAGACGAAGATATAACCACTTACCTGCTTTGTTTACCTACCTGGTCCATTGGATTACTCAGCCGGTCCTCCGAATCTCCAGGAATCATCTGCTTGTCTTCTCCAGCCCGTCTGTCTTCTACTGTCCTTCATTCTTCTACCATCCTGAAACTAGTGATGGGCAGATCGAGGCTTCGTGAAGCAATGAAACAGTTGAACCAAATGGGCCATATTGTTTCGAGGCTTCGACTCAATCCGACACCCGTCTCAACGGTGACACCTAGTGGTCACTTGCAGGTGTTGATCTGAAACAACCTTGACGAGCCATTAAAAAAATGTGTTGTTTTTTTATTATTGTATTTTTCTAATATGTGAAGCTTGTAACCTATAGGCTCCTCACTGTGCATAATGTTATTTTGGTCCTGCAAAATGAATATTAATAAAAGAAATCAAGCCACAATGTCTCACCTTTTTTGAGATTTTTATTAAAAAAATATGAATTTCTCTGCTGTGGAAGGACTTAGCCTACTTCTTTTTTTTACAGATAATTTCTCCAGCCTTTGAAAAAATCCTCTCACAAGGGACACTTGTTGCTGGCATGCAAAGATATTTTTTAGCTAGGACATACAAATGAGGAAAGATTACTGCTCTCTCTTTCCAGTAAGTTAGTGGATCATGAGTTCTGGGCAAATTTCAAATTCTCCTCAAATGGCACATCATGGATGATGTATTGTTCCAGTAGGCTAGCTGCCGATCACAAAACACACATCTCACTTTATTTGGGGTTTCTAAACGGAAATGCTCCCACACCACAGATGTACGGCATCTCTTCTGGGGAGCCTCCATTTTATCTATCTATCCAAATCTATCTATGTTAGGGTGACCATACGTCCTGTTTAACCAGGACATATCTGGCCAGGATTTCGAGATCGCCCAAAATGCCCGGGATTCGGCTTTTGCTTTCTACAGTCACCATTCATTATGTTTACATTATTACGTTATTTGACACTGACACGTACGTGCCAGCTTTGCAGGTCATGCATTCTGATTCACACGGATCCCGATCGAGACGAAAACACAGGAATTTTCTTAGCAATGCTTACACGCACATCAACCGATCACTTGTTTAGCGTTCATGTAAACACTACATTCAGATTAACCAATCGGAATTAATTCAGTACTACTGAATCAAAAGGTGTACATGTAAACAAAATGAATGGCGACGAGAAAGCAAAAGCCGAATCGCGGATATTTTGGGCGATCTCGAAATCCCGGCCGGACATGACCTGGAATATGGTCACCCTAATCTATGTATCTATCTATATGAATCTATCTATGTATCTAGATATGTATCTATAATCTATCTATATCAGTATGTATCTATCTATAATCTATCTATGTATTTATATATGTAGGCTATATATAATCTATCTATATATGTATCTATCTATTAATCTAGCTGTCTATATATATTTATATCTATGTATCTATTAATGTGTCACTATATACATACTCTGTCTGTCTCTAGCCTATCAGTCAATGTGTTGTGTAAATTTAAATGTAAGCCTAAATAGCCTATAACTAATCAAATCGCACTATGTCACTATATCACCAAAAATCCGCTATCTCAAAATCAAACTCCTCTCACAAAAATCCACGAGGTCAATCAACGCATGATTTCACTTTTATACAGATGTGCGATTGTGTGGTCTGTTCCCGACCGTGTCAATCAAACGCTGATTCGGTGGACCACACCTGATGAAACACTAAAGGCTGGTTCACACGGGACGATTTTAAAATTGTCGGCCGATTTTCCAAACCTGAGAGACCCCACACACGGGGATAAAAAATCACAGGTCTAACAGTTTTGGTCGTACAGTGTGTGGTGCACAGCCACACGGCAAAATCAACACATCACACACGAACCGATTTGACTCCCGAGCATTCCCAGATCAGACGGGAAATCGCGCAAAATACCTCGAGATCAAACGTGACTTCAGAGTAAACAATCATGGCGGACGAAGAGGATGCAGTGGCAATAGTTTGTAGTTTGTTTTTAACCGAAAAAAAAAACGTTATCAAAAGAAAAGGCGATGATCTCTGACGTCCACCGGACTTTCTGCTGCGCCATGCCGCCGGCTGTTTTGATTATATTTCCCGGTGTTTCCTCGCCGCCTCGTCACCTCGCTTTCTGATTGGCTACACTCCACAGTCCACAGGCTGCGTGCTCGGGGGACACCACACACGAGAAGAAATCGGGCCAAATAAATCCAACATGTTGGATATCCCCGATTTGAGATCGGAGCGGTCCCGACGTCCTTCCGAGCAGACGAGAGCAGTCTTAACACACCACACACGGCAGGAATATTTGATCAGATTATTTTACGATAATCGGAGCATCCTTAAGATTGTCGGAAGGGGTAAATCGGGGCTAAAATCGACTTAATTATCCTGCCGTGTGAACTAGGCTTTAGTGAAACACTTCGAGGCTTCGTTTGGCCATAGTCACGTGACATGGGTGTTTTGAATCACGCTTCGGATCAGTGTTTCGAAACATCTGCGCTTCGGGATCTCGCAAAGCTTCGGAACGACTGTTTCGCGTCAGCCATCCCTACCTGAACCAGATAAGAGACTTCGTCAGATCTAATTCATCCATTGACTCATCTACATATATCTCTCCTCGTTTACTTACCTGCCGTGACTGTTCCTCAGTGCTTAATAAACACCATTGCAAACTTTACCTGTTTGTGTTGTTCTGATTCCTGACACCATGCCATTAAAGCCTCTGACAGACAACGCTTGTAAACGATTTGCTTTTGAAGTTGTTTTGTCTTGTTTTTTATATATTAGTACTTTATATGTAAACTAGTAAACTTGTTGGTAACACTTTAGAATACTGTATCTTACTTACTGCATAACTAATAAGGAATTATTGAAGAACTAGTAGGTAATTCTTCATTAACTACTTCTTCACTACTGTTAACTACTAAGGATACAGTATTCTAATGTGTTAACTAATCAGTATGTAATATAATGTTATGATTGTGTTAAGTAACAGTTAGTTAATCAATAACTAATGAATTATGTCATACCTCCTGAAGAACTACCACTAATTATCTACTAATTAAGGTTAACTTCTAAAAATAAGAAAATAAGTGTGTGTGTGTATTCCTCAGCATAGAATGCCATTGAGTAAATTCATGTATTTGAGGCAACGACTGAGGGGAACTGAAAATATAGGGAACTTATTAGTAATTAATAAAGAATTATTAGATAATTCTTCAGGAATTACTTAGAACCTGAAACAGTATTCTAAAGTGAAAATATAGGGAACCCATTAGTAATTAATAAATAATTATCCAGGAATTAGGCTACTTATAATCTGAAACAGTATTCTAAAGTGAAAATAAAGAGAACTTATTAGTAATTAATAAAGAATTATTAGATAATTCTTCAGGAATTACTTAGAACCTGAAACAGTATTCTAAAGTGAAAATATAGGGAACCCATTAGTAATTATTAAAGAATTATCAAATAATTATCCAGGAATTAGGCTACGTATAACCTGAAACAGTATTCTAAAGTGAAAATATAGGGAATTTATTAGTAATTAATAAAGAATTATTAGATAATTCTTCAGAAATTACTTAGAACCTGAAACAGTATTCTAAAGTGAAAATATAGGGAACACATTAGTAATTAATAAAGAATTACCACATACTTCAAATAAAACTTACTGTAAAAAAAACAAACACTATTAACGTAATCATCTAAACCTTTGTAAAATACACGACAATGACTCGTTTAGGCTACATGATATCTTCCTTTATTTCAGATGATATTTCGTTTTAACATTGACAATACTGCCTACATTTAAACTCGTTTAACAAACATTTTAAAATCAAAAGTTAAACCTTTAAAAGCAATTCAAGTAATCAGCTGGTCTCGTTTCCACGGTAGTGGGGCTGGATCTCTTGCTGGAGCTGGGCTCGTGTTCACTGTAGTGGGGCTGGATCTCTTGCTGGAGCTGGGCTCGTGTTCACTGTAGTGGTGCTGGATCTCTTGCTGGAGCTGGGCTCGTGTTCACTGTAGAGGTGCTGGATCTCTTGCTTGAGCTGGGCTCGTGTTCACTGTAGTGGGGCTGGATCTCTTGCTTGAGCTGGGCTCGTGTTCACTGTAGTGGGGCTGGATCTCTTGCTGGAGCTGGGCTCGTGTTCGGCGAGGAAACTGCTTTAACGTCACACCGCTGCCCTGCGACTCATAGCCGAAATATGCTGTGACTGACTCCATAACCTGCCCATAAACAAACAGTGCACAGCTCTAAGAACATATTTTAACTTCTGATGTAAATAGATTTAGTATCTTTTATGAATAAAATAATTTGTTTTATGCAAGGGATCAGGCGTTTCCATCATGCAAAAAATACAGACTCATTAGCTAGGTAGGCTAACTGACATCGCGTCCTTGTATGTTGCCTTGCATAAAATAAAATGATTTAGAGCACAGTAATGATTTTATAGATTAAATAAAACTTACACAAACCTGTATTTCGCCGAAGAAATGCACCAAATCGGCGGCGCTGAGAACCCTCCAGAAGAGGATGCAAATGCACGCTCTTGCATCACCAAATCACTGTAAAATGTAGGATACCGCGATATTGCCGGAACTTGAATGGTGCAAAAGAAGTTTAAAATGTATAAGAACTAAGTATAATCATATGCTTTTTACTTTTTAAGTACTTTAAAAAATAATTACCTTTGTACTTTTACTAAGGTAATTTTGAAAATGGCCTAATTATAATTTTACTGGAGTAATATTTTATTGGGGTATCTGTACTTTTACTCAAGCACTTGATTTGTGTACTTCATCCACCACTCCACTGCTAAAAAAAAAAAACTGGATTATTGTAGTGACTACTGTGTATGACTGTTCATTAGTAGTTACTTCATAGTTATTTTTCTTGAACCTTAATTAATAGATAATTAGTAGTAGTTCTTCAGGAGGTATGACATAATTCATTAGTTATTGATTAACTAACTGTTACTTAACACAACCATAAAATTATATTACATACTGATTAGTTAACACATCTTCCTTAGTAGTTAACAGTAGTGAAGAAGTAGTTAATGAAGAATTACCTACTAGTTCTTCAATAATTCCTTATTAGTTATGCAGTAAGTAAGATACAGTATTCTAAAGTGTTACCAACTTGTTAATAATAAAACTATATTTAATTGAAACTAAGAAACTCGCTTGCCAAAAGTCTTTGATTTGATGTCTTTGATTTCTAAAAAAGTGAGCTGAACAGACCACAAAGAAGTCTTTTGACCTATTGTAAGTATGAAAATTCAGATGCTTATGATTTAGGACAGATTTGACTTACTTTATCTAACCTGAGAATCAAAATAAGGTAAAAGGTGTCTAAAAATATGCACCATAAAACAATATATATTAGTTTTTTTAAGCAGAAAGCAGAAATCATTTTTTGCACACAGTCGAACACAAAGCCTTTCAAAGTCTAGTACTTTTGACTCGTACACGTACCCGGGCGTTCAGCGCATGTGCAGATTTGAGCAATCTCTCGCCACGAGTTACAACACATGTAAACATCTTTGTATTCTTTCATGCTAGAGTTGGACAAATGAGGGTACTTTCTAATCTCTTCGCACAATCTCTCGTCTATGTAGGCCTCCATTGTCGCTTTTACTTGCATGCGTTGCGATCTGTTATGTTTATGCAGTTTTTCTTCGACTACCTTGTGAATCGGTCTTCCAGGGCACGGTTGGCACCTTGTGGATAAACTAATTACTGCAAAACATTTTTTAAATGTGTATGTACGACCTGCGTGTACTCTTCTGATAATGAAATTCAAGTCAAGCAACTGTATGCTGACCCTCGCATACACGTAAAAAGTTATACTTTGGCATTTACTGATATTTTCATGCAGTATTTCTCCTCTCCTGTTACGATTTAAAATCAAACTTTATTCAAACTGAATATGTCAGTCAAGCCACCTTTATTTATATATAGAGCTTTATACAATACAGATTTTTTCAAAACAGCTTTGCAGTGATTAACAGGAAAACAGGTTCCACTTTAATTCGATAGTCCACTTTAGACATTCTACTAACTATAAGTAACTTTGCAACTACATGTCAACTTACTCTCATTAGAGTATTAGTAGACTGTAGTAGACTGTCAGTAGACTGTCAGGTTATGGTTAGGTGTTAGGGTTAGGTAAGTTGAATTGTAGTTGCCAAGTTACTTATAGTCAATAGAATGTTGGGGGACCATCACAATAAAGTGTTAGCAAATATTAAGCAGACTGTCTACGAATACTCTAATGACAGTTAGTTGACATGTAGTTGCAAAGTTACTCATAGTTAGTAGAATGTTTAAAGTGGACTATCGAAATAAAGTGTTACCAGAAAACAATGTTCGATGCAAACAGAATTAAAATGTGCAGTAAAGCAGCTCTAAAAAGGCAATATTATTGTTCATTGACAGCTTTCGCGACCAGAGATAAAATACCTTTCTCCACGCCCCTACCTTTCTCCACTCCCCAACCTTTCATCACACCCATTACTCCAATCTGCAGATACCCACACTTGGATAATTCAGCTGAAGTCTGGTTTGTGTCAGACAACAAAGAGAGGACCCAGACACAAGAGGTACAGATTAACGGAATTTATTCAGTCACAAAATAACTGGCAAATAAGGGCTTGATCGTGGGCGGAGAACTGGAGAAGAAACCAGGAAAACCAGACTGGAAACACGGGAATAGTCCTCAGTCATGGACAGGGATCTCGCTCTTGCAGCAAACAGGTAGTGGCGAGTGAACAGCCCCAGTCGATGCCCACAGCACCACGGATAGTGTCCAGATGGTCAACACGCCGGCAGCAGTAGTGAACAGAAATCATGCGAGACGGATACGACAAGACAGAATCGACTTGGATATTGACACACAAGAAACAGCATTGCTTAGATGAGAAATAACTCCATGAATATGAAAGCGGCAAGCAATAATCTGGCAAAGAAACCAAAATCAGCGAGCGCACTGATTGCGATTGTGAACAGTTGGACAGGGTGCAGGAATGAAGCAGGGGAGGGAGGGAAAGAGGAGGAAAACAAACCTAACGCGTGACAGTTTGTATTGATTCAGTTTGGATCAATAACTGTAAAGTTAATCAATTATGAAATTAGTTAAATTTAACTATAAAGCAGATAACTCGGTTTCTCCACACTCCCTTTCAATTACTTCTTCATTCTTAACTTTGATGTTTACTGTGCATCTATGTATAAGGTTCGCAACTCCATAACCTATTGCTTATTTCACATTCTCAAACCAGCATTAAAAGGGTATTCTGGGTTGAGCAAGTGGCCCTGAGCAAGCAGAGCAAAATATTCAGAAAGGCTCTCTCCGCTCCGGATGAAAATATTTCCACGCTCTGCTCACATGCTCTGTTATTAAGGCTGCATTTACACTGCACAGATGCACAGATCAGAGGCCTCATTTATAAAACTTTGCGTAGGATTTGTGTCAGAAGTGGCGTACGGATGAAACATAGGACGTGCGTACGCGCAGAAATATTCGGATTTATAAAACCGTGTGCACGCACATCCTATGCAGTTTTCCCTTAATAAATCACAATCAATTCGAAATGTAGCTCAGCTTTTGCGGCTTCATGTCACGCCCATAGTTGCCCATAAATAGTCCGTGAAACGCCCACAAGTTAATATTCATCGATTGCGAAATCATGGCAAACACAGAGAGGAAAACCAAGAAACGTAACTTCACTCAATGTGAAGTAGAAATTATCGTTGGCGAGGTGGAAAAGAGGAGTAAAATGTTGTTTGGAGGGCACAGTGTGGGCATTACTAATGCCAAAAAGGCACTTGAGTGGCAAAAGGTTGCAGACGCCGTTAATGCTGCAGCCTCACAACCTCGGACCGTGGCCGAATTAAAAAAGAAATGGTCGGACATCAAAGTCGATGCAAAAAAGCGTCTAGCGCTCCATCACCAGAGTATGTCTGCCACGGGTGGGGGAAAGGGGACATTGGAGCTGACCCCTCTTGATTAGAGACTGGCGGCAATTATTGGGGAATCCCTATTAAGTGGAGTGGTGACTGAGGCGGAGGGGGACACTGACCCCTCAAACGGGTGTTCGTGTAGGCTGTTAATTGTAAGACTTGCTTTTTGAAGTCTTCATGTTATTTATGAGAGGCAGTATTGTCATTTCTTTTACACAACGGTCTACAGTTTCACACACTTTCACGTGTTTCTTCCATCTGCCGACGGTGTCGCCATTTCTAATTTCACCCGTTTTTGTGCGTACGCCTGGGTCAGAGTTTGCGTGAAGGACCGCACATTTTCCCGTCAAGTTTGCTTTTTTAAAATACCAATTATTGCGTAGAGAGCGGCATACGCCTTCTTTTGTGCGTACACAATGTTTATAAATGAGGCCCCAGATCTTTTGATCCGATTTTTTTTTTGTCCAGCCTGTTTACATTCATTTTAGACACAAAAGGTATCCGATATCTGTGTTTACATTAATCCCTGCCAAAAACTATTCTGTTGGTGATCGCTTTACTATGTGACATGGTTTATCCTCATGTTTTGAATTTACTAAATACAAAATGTTGCTATTTATTTGCTATTTGCACATTTTGAATTTACTAAATACTAAATACTAAATTTTTCGTACTAAATTTGACTGAGGGCAAAATTTGACTGAACTGATATAGACCAGAAAATAGCTGTAATTTTAGTTTATTTTATCGACGGATAAAATACCGATGGATCTTTAGATCATGAATTATGAAGTGAAATAAAGCACGGTAAGATTTCATTTAGCCTATTTTAATGAATTCTAATGAATCAATGAGCGAGAGAGAGAGAGATTGTGAGCGTGAATTACAGCTTGCGTTTGTATGTAGTGAATAATAGAATAATGTTGAAACTTGTTTGTTTATTTACAAAAACAGCACAGTAGTGAAGCTGTTTTATTTATAAAATTCATAGGTCAGAGGTTGAAAACCAGTTTCTAGCATGCTCTTGAATATCTCTGTGTTGTAAGAAAAAATGATGTGGACGTCGAAGATCTCAAAAATGAAGTTTATTACAGCATAGCAGTGGCAAGGTACACAAAGCACCTTGGGTTCACCAGAGTCAGAATGAACCCAGAACTTCCAAATCTTAAAACTTTTATCCTGTTAGTTTATCACTCTTAATGTAAATGTATGTTAATGAAGTTGTGACACCCCATTGTCTGAGATGGTTCTCTGTGTCCCACACCCATTCCCATTCTACAATTGACCATTTGTTCAGGATGTGATCAACCCAAATGGTGAAGAAACAATATAACTTGACTTTCTTTCATCTCTATGATAATTAAGCCATTTTGGGGATGAGCTCATTCTAAAATATATTTTGGAGTGGAATCTGGGTCGAGACAGACTACAATTTCTTACAGTCCCCTCTCTGATGCTCTTGGCCCAAAAGAAGCATCACATCCACTCCCTTCTCACAGATTACACCTCCCTTCCCTATCGGGCAGGTGCCCAGTGGCGGTGAAGCCCTGCCTTAGGTTGTCCCCCTCTGGCCACCGGAGAATCTTACCCGTCTTTGGGGCGACACCTCATGCACACTGGTTACAGCTCCATCCAATTGGGCAGAATTATCAAAGAGACTCTTCTAAAATTTGGCAATATGATATACAAACATTTACTTAGGTGTGGGTGAGAAGACATTCAAGAACCATCACAGCCAGTAGGAGTGACCTAAAGCGATCATTAAGTTATCTGCAATTCGACGTTGAAACAGAACACATAACATAATTCATTGGCAAATAATAAGAAAGATACATACCCGCGTCTCCATACAGGCGTGATGACTCCGACTTCCAACCAGATGGAACTGGATAAATATTCTGAATGTTCTGATCCAATCTGACTTCTGACCTGTAATGCTGCCTGGATCATAATCATACACTGTTCGCTCGTTGGCCAGAGGAGAACTGGCCCCCAACTGAGCCTGAGTTCTCCCAAGGTTTTTTTCTCCATTCTGTCACCTGATGGAGTTTTGGTTCCTTGCCACTGTTGCCTTGGCTTTTGGCTTGCTTAGTTGGGGAAATTTAATATTCAAAAATATTATTGATCTGCCATACTTAAGGTGGACGATGACGCAATTTTCTTCTAGAAACAAACTTTGTTGTATTATTTTCATGTTATCACTGTGAAGCTGCTTTAATGCAATCTGTATTGTAAAAAGCGCTATATAAATAAAGGTGACTTGACTATCATGCATTTGTTTTGCAAAAATCTTGTCTTTCTTCAAGGCCTTGTTGAGCTCTCAAAATGTGTCTATCTTTCCTTTGCCTCAGTGATATTAGCATATTGTTTAGTTTTGATAGCTCAAACAATCAACAATCAATAGACAATATAATGTGTGCGTGTGTGTGTGTGTGGTTTTTGTGTGTGTTGTCATGTGTTTTGTGTCCATTTTCTCAGTGTGGACATCATTTATATCACCTCAGTAAAAAAAAGAAAAAACCTGTGAGTTTCACATACAGGCACGTCTGCTTCATAATACAACATTAAAAAGCTTTCTTTGTGGGCAAAGGTGTTACCCTCACATTGTCACCACAATGAATTCAAAGGGAAATCGGATATATGTGTTTAGGTCAGATGTCGGATATACATCTGATTTAAAACAACATGGCTCAAATTGGATGCAAAAAAAAAAGATCTCATGTGGATTGTTGTGTTTACATGTGTGCAAAGGCTGCACAGATCCAAACTTTTGACCGTATCTGATTTTTTGGCCCGCCTGTTTGCCTTCCCTTTAGACAGGACTGGTATCTGATATCTGTGTTTACATTAATTCCGCCCAAAGAGATTGTCGGTGATCACTTTACTATCCATGTGGTAGACCCTCTGGTTTTGAATGGCCGTGCTATTAAAATAATTTATATAATTCATGTCGGGTGGCCATGATTATTTGCCAGCATGGACAAGATAACAGCTGCCATGGATGTTTTGGCAGCGCAAAATCTGACCGAACAGAAATTAGAACCTGTGTTTTGGGAATTTGTTTACTGATTTTTTTTTTTACCGAAAAATTACCAACATTTTTTCATTTGTTATTTTATCCATGGCTTGTTAGATCTAGAATTTTTTTTTATGAATTTGAATTAATTAATGAGAGAGAGAGAGAGAATTTTTATTTTATTTTATAACACCTTTATTAAATACAAAAATTCAAAAAATTCATAATGCCATGTAATACTCGCCACTGCAGATCTCCAACTTTTTTAGTCAATGGTGGCTTGTAAATTAAACCCCAAGAAGGCTTAAAACCATCCTCAACATTTAAATGGTTTCTCCATGGCGTATCCACACGTTGTAATTTGTCTTTATTTATCACTCTTACACACACTTTATATAAACTCTTGCCCCCCATTGAATCAAAGACAATATCTCCTAAAATCGTTGAGGTGGCTGAAGAATTCTCCATTTCTAAAACAGTCTTAGGTATAACCATGCTTGGAAAGTGATCCATTTTATTTGGGACAGTTCGTAACGATAAAAAAGTCCAGTCTTCTTTACTCCATGTCTCTCTAAATTTTTTCAACAGAAGATAAATTGTCCTTGTTGATCTTAGTTTCTGTGCAAACACAATAGTATTGTCCAGAGTCTTACCAGCCACTTCCACTAGGCTCTTCATTTTCACAATTTTAGCATTTGTCAAAACCTGTTTTAACCAAGGTGTTATATCGTCACATATATCCAAACGCGCACTGTTAATCAGAGGTTCTTCTAAAAACCACTGTAAAGACTTGTAGGGCAAGGATCTTCTGATTTGTACCACACACCAAGCTTTTCTCACACTTTCATAAAAGGGAGAAATAAACCCAAAATCAAATTTATTGCAGTCCGTCCAAAAAAGATTTTGGTTTCACTTTATTTTGATGGTCCCTTTAACACATTCTGTTGTCGAGAAGTAACATTGCACCTACATGTCTACTAATTCTCATTAGAGTATTAGTAGAGTATTAGTAGACTGGTTGGGTTAGGGTTACAAAAAAGTTGACATGTAGTTGCAAAGTTACTTATAGTCAGTAGAGTGTCTGTTGGAGGACCATCACAATAAAGAGTTATCAGATATTAAGCAGACAGTACACTAATACTCTAATGAGAGTTAGTTGACAAGTAGTTGCAAAGTCAACAGAATGTTGCACATTTTTTCCAAAACCCCACCCACCAACACTCTCAGAAAAAAAAAAGAAAAAGTTGTCACTGTGACGGTACCTTTTCAAAAGGTACACCTTTGTACCTAAAGAGTGCATTTTAGTCCCTCAAAGGTACATATTGGTACCAAAAGTGTACATATTAGTACCTAAATGGTACATATTAGAACCCTTTTGAAGGGTACTGTCCCAGTGACAGCTTTTGTACCTTTTTTTCTGAGAGTGAACCTTACCTAAAAGGCAAGAAGTTAATCCAGTCCACAATACATTTGATTTATATAAGAATTTCTGAATAAATTGTAGCCTAAATGTTGCTTTTCTACTCTTGAGGTCTACAATACCTTGACCACCTTCTTCCTTTGGAAGATACAAAACAAGCCCTAGGTACCCGGTGCAATTTTTCCCAGAAAAAGTTTGCCATTCTGTCTTGTATTTTTTCAAGAATCCCAACAGAAGGCTCTAAAACAGATAATCTGTGCCATAACGAGGAGGCTACCAGATTGGTAATAATCAGAGCCCTTCCCCTAAAAGACATTTTAGGAAATATCCATTTCCACCTTTCTTCCTTCAACATTTTCACACATATTCTCCCAACTTTTCTTATCGGTTGATTTATCGCCTAGGTAGATTCCAAGGTATTTTAAACCACACTGTGACCAGCTCATTCCGCCTGGCAAAAACATGTTTTCCTCCTTCCATTCTCCAACTAAGTATGCTGCACTTTTGCAGAAGAAAATGTTCCATAACTATTAACAGTATCAACTAGCTTATTAATATCATTCTGCCCACTAATCAAAACCATTATATCATCAGCATTTGCTGACAGTTTTATTGGTGGAAAACATTTTCTAATTTAAAACCATCTAACTCTACTCTGATTTTATTTAACATTGGTTCTAAAGCTATTGGATACAGCATGGCTGATAGGGCACAACCTTGTCTTATACCTCTTGGAATTTTAAAAGGACTACATAAGCCACCATTGACTTGCAATATACTTTCAATGTCACAATAGAGCACTTTAATCATAGCAATAAACTCAGGTGAGAAACCAAATGCCTCAAGAGTATGCCATAAAAACTGATGCTCCCCCAGCCTTTTCTTGCTCCAGAGAAATCAGACCAACCTTTTGATCAGAGAGTCTAGAGACTTCCAAAACATCTCTAATTAACGATATGTTGTCCACTATCGATCTGTTGGGTACACAATAAGACTGATCTATATGGATGACCTGCCCCAATACCTCCCTCAGTCTGTTGGCCAAAGTTTTCGACAGGATCTTGTAGTCGGTGCATAACAAAGACATTGGTCTCCAGTTCTTGACCTCTTTGAGGTCACCTTTCTTTGGAAGCAGAGTTAAAACTGCTCTCCTGCAACTTATTGGCAGTTGCCCTTCAGACAGACTACTACTTAACACGCAAACAAGTCTTCTCCCAGGAAGTGCCAGTATGCCTTATAAAATTTCACAAGCAGCCCATCTAAACCTGGTGTGTTGCCATTTTTCATGCTTTGCAGTGCCTTAAAAAGTGAATCTGTTGTCAAAAGATGCACCAGACCAGCACATGACTCCTCAGTCATCTGTGGAAGATCTGAAAGGAAGCGATTTGTTGACTGGTCTGCTCCAAATTCACAGGCATACAGCTCTTTGTAGAAGCTAACAGCCCTTTTCCGAGTCATTCGTCAGATCTTTCCATCCACAGACCGTAAACATTGAATACTCTTTTTTTTTTTTCTTTTTTTTTTTTTTTTTGTGGCCATTTTTCTTTTCCAAATTAAAGAAGAACCGGGACGGGGTATCCATTTCAGAAATAACGCCCCTTGAGCCCCTTGAGCTCTAGTGTCCAACAGATCAGATAGTGCAACTTTTTTATCACAATTTGGCCTGGATCTCCATGAGCTCCACACAGGCCCTGGAGCACCACAATATCCAACTCTAAAATACTAATATTTTTAAGTGTCCCCAATGACATTAGAAGTATACTGATTACATAGTTTTTGTATATTTAACTCTCCAATATCCCACCATTGCTGTATTGAAGTGAAATTAGGCTTTTGACCCCTCCATCCCATCCCATCCCAAAAAAAAAAAAAAAAAACATTGTCCAAAAGCAGCATCCTCAAGTAAAGCTTTGTTAAAATGCCAATATGCACTCTTTTGCTTAACAGATTCAATGAACACACAAGCTTCTGAAGGGTTACAAATTTAAGAATCTATTTCAAATATGCTTCCTTACATAACATCACGGTGAAGAATACTGATTTTAGCTTTTAAGTTTAAGATCTCAGCAAAGTTGCAATTCCTGTTCTCTCCTTATTGTCTTTAATGGCTCTTGGAGCCCCAGTTTCACTCAGACTGATGGGATTAGCACACGAATGATTCACTGAGAATCTCACCTTTTGTTCTGCAAATGGCTTTCGGACCCAAATGGCTCTTGGAGCCTTATGCTGATTGAATTAGGATTGGCCAGACCCTCAGTCTAGGGTGTTACCTAAACCTGTTACATGCTTTGTTTGAATGTGTCTCCACCTTCAAAAGTCCCTCCTCCTAAAATGCCTATAAGACACCATGTACAGTTATATACTTTAGATTTTGTTGGACGAACCGCAGCCATGCTCAATAAAGAATACTTTCTGTTTGAACGCAATCCCAACGTCTCCTGGTCTGCTTTGAAGAAGGAAAAAGTTCCCTACAATTTGGTGCCGTGACCCGGATGGAGAAAAAGGAAACTCAACAAAGAACTTCAAGCTCAAAGATCTGAATCTTGAAACTTCAAGCTCAACAAAGATCTGACAAAGATTGCCAGACTGAATCTTTCCAGCTTCCTCCAGATTGAAAACTTCAAGCTCCAAAAAGATCTCAAAGCCTGACTGAGTTCCAGACTAAATCTTGAAACTTCAAGCTCAAAGATCTCAACAAAGCTGACTGAGTTCCAGACGAATGTTTTCTGTACAACCAACGATTCGGTGAGTTTCACTCTATTCAAAGAACCTATGCAGACCAGCACAAATTTGTTTTCCTCTGCGCCGACAGAGAAGAAGTTAACAAACAGCTGCAGGGTTTTGTTAACTAAGTTATCCTCTAAAGTTGTCTTTTAGAGATGAAATTTATCCTCTGTTGTCAGGCAGGCAAGATTAGCGTAAAGTGCTAGTAATTTGTGTTATTCTTTGCTCTGGGCAAGGAAGGTTAACAATAGTTGATCTGTGTTAACGTGTACCCTCTGTTGATCAGAGAAGTTTAGTGTTTGTTTGTGTGGTAACAGAAATTCACAAAATGTTTAGGAAAAGTACTAGACTGATTCCCACAACTGAGAAAGCTGGACTAGCTTCACCTTTATGGACAGATAGTGAATTCAAGTCTTTGTTATCAGAGCACATGGACTCCATCGTGACTGAGCCAGTCACAATTTGGCATTGATGCAGACAAAGTATGGTCAATTGAAGATTGCAAGAAAGTGTTGGGTGCATGTATCAGGAAGAAAAATGTGAAAGGTATTATCTTCTGTCACAGAGAATTTAGCTTATCCATTGTACAAGAACAAGCTCGTTGTATTGATAAGTTAAAAGAACAGAACAAACAATTGCATACTCAAGTGTCCTGTTTCACGAAAAAGTTGGGCCATAACAAGGCCTCAACCAAATGTGATTTAGAAGACCAACAGTCAGATGAAACCTATCCTGATTTACAGTCTTTTGATAGAATAGAAGACAATGTCAATGTAAATGCAGTTGAAGTGTGTGGAGCAAGACAAAAAGCTCAGGGAAAAGGGGTTGATCCAGTTCAATCTGCAACCCCCATACTAGCAGTTAACACAGCTTTATGTCCTAAAGATATAGAGAGACTCTCCCAGAGTTTACCCTCAGCACACACAAATTTTTCTGAATTTAGAAGAGTATTGATCAGTAAAATGATCTGCTTCTTTGATGAAATGGCGTCTTTACGACATGTCATTGCCAGAAGTCACACAGCTGATGTCACAAATTCTAACTGAATCTGAATTCAACAATTTTGAGTCTGCTGTTACTTCCGAACTGCTATATGCCAGTAAAGGTGATTTGAGAGAAGGTGTCTTGAAAATTCTAAAGAATATCTTAGGACCCAAAGTAAATTGGTCTAGAGTTACTAGCTGTGTACAAAAGAAAGAAGAAACTGTGAGTGAATATACTGAGAGGTTTTGTCAGGCATCCGTAACTTACAGTGGAATAGTGGATGATTCCGAAAGTGTGCTAGCTGACAAAGGAGCTCTAATCCGAATTTGGGCAGATGGTCTTGTAGCTGAGTACAGAACAGCCTTGCCATTCCTAGATATTACGTGGGCTAACGGAACTCTCAGAAGTAACCTAGACAGTTTAGCTATTTGGGAAAGAGACTCTGATGTCAAGGCAAGAGTAAAAATTGCAGCAGCATCCTTTAAGGTTAACTCAGAGAAGCAACAGAAACGCAAATGTCCTAAGAGAGAGGGCAGCTGTAATTACTGTGGTAAACCTGGCCATTGGATGAATGAGTGTAGGAAAAGCAAAAAGAACTTTAAAGAAGTTAACAAGGTTACTCAGCTTCTGCTTAGCCTGCTTGCTATTCTGAAGCAGCCCCTCCCCTCCTCGTTAAACTCGTGAGGCAATTTGATACGGTGTTAACCATTTAGGCTGTGAGTGCTTAATTTCCCCAGAAACAACAACAAAGATGAAAGACTGATTTTTGTTTAATAGAACAAAAGGAAAGTGACTGTCTCCGCCTTCCTTTGGGGGACCCTGGTTAAGTAGACTCAGCCTTAAATGAGCTGTATGTAAGAAATGTATTTCAATTAATCATAAAATGGCCCTGATATGTCACTAGACATTAAGAAATCATGTTCATTTCAAATACTTATATCACTGACAACAGTAGTCCGGCCAGGATATTGTCATTTAAAAAGTGAAGTTGCAGCCCTCAACTGATGTTGATGTTGTCATCTTGTGTTTTGGCCTGAAGCGCCACCCTCCACCTATCTACCACTGATCACAAAGTCAGTAGTGTTTCGGCATCGGGGTTGCCAGCTCTGCTCTAGTTACCATAGCTACGT
Organism: Leuciscus idus; assembly: GCA_021554675.1. Lineage (NCBI taxonomy): Eukaryota > Metazoa > Chordata > Actinopteri > Cypriniformes > Leuciscidae > Leuciscus > Leuciscus idus. The sequence continues at coordinate 23,036,356 of CM038631.1, forward strand.
AGCAGCCTACGTTCCTGCTGGATCCTGCAGCCTATCTGGCAACCTCGAGTCAGGGGGAGGGGGAGGGGATACACCAATCTACAGTAATTTGAAAGTGATTGCAGTACCAGTTTTGGCCACAATCTTACATACGGCTCCTTTAAATGTTATACCACAGAATAGTCCAGTCAGACACCCATCCTCTATTATAATAATATGTCTATTATGACTGATGTTTCACTGGAGAATGGAAATGTGCCAATTTTCTCACACTGTACAGTGTGCACACAACAGGGACAGAATAGGACACACAGACCAGTGCGGAGCCCAGGGAAGAACCGAAGTGCAACAGGCCTCGGGGGCAAAACCTTGTGGTGAAGATTTCCTCATCCCCCCTCTTATCCCCACCTCACTGGTCCATAGGTGTCAAAACAAGTAAGAAATAGGGAAAGAATGAAACAACAACAGCAGACTCTAAAAACCATACAACCCTAGTGTTTGGAGAAATACTGCTCTGTTTTCTGTTTTCTTTCTTCCTCTGTACAGATACCACTTGATGGCTGTTCCGAGATCCATATGCAACGACCGTCTCACCTGCATATGAAGTCACAACCTCAAGAAGACAACTAGACCCACTGCTGAACGAACTATCCCAAAAGAAAAAGAAAAAAATACACAACGCAGAGACTTCACGGACCCTAATTGCATGTTATGTTTCTGTGTCAGCATGCAATTACAGATGAACAACACAGAATCATGCTTGTGCCTGTAACTTTTTCAAGTTACAAGAATGAACTTTTAAGTGTCTAAATTTGTATTTTGTGAGAGTTTTTAAGAACTCTCAAAGAGGGGACTGAAGGGTTACAAATTTAAGAATCTATTTCAGATATGCTTCCTTACATAACATCACGGTGAAGAATACTGATTTTAGCTTTTAAGGTTAAGATCTCAGCAAAGTTGCAATTCCTGTTCTCTCCTTATTGTCTTTAATGGCTCTTGGAGCCCCAGTTTCACTCCTACTGATGGGATTAGCACACAAATGATTCACTGAGAATCTCACCTTTTGTTCTGCAAATGGCTTTCGGACCCAAATGGCTCTTGGAACCTTATGCTGATTGAATTAGGATTGGCCAGACCCTCAGTCTAGGGTGTTACCTAAACCTGTTACATGCTTTGTTTGAATTTGTCTCCACCTTCAAAAGTCCCTCCTCTTAAAATGCCTATAAGACACCATGTACAGTTATATACTTTAGATTTTGTTGGACGAACCGCAGCCGCGCTCAATAAAGAATACTTTCTGTTTGAACGCGATCCCAACGTCTCCTGGTCTGCTTTGAAGAAGGAAAAAGTTCCCTACACTTCCACCATTGAATGGTCATAAAAAACCAACAGGACAAATAGAACCAGACTTAAAACACTGTACTTGATGTTTAAGACAATAAAAACAATCCAATCGTGCTAACGAAACACAATTGTCTTTCACATGAGCCCGAGTGTATTGCCTATCTTTAAAATGAAAGTTCCTCCAAACATCACAAAGTTACACAGCTAACAGAGATCGCTGTAACATGCAGATAAAGATGTTTTGAAGACAATAAACATGATTGAAATGATATTTGATTTACCTGTGTTCTTCGAGCCATGTCAGGTATTTTCATAAAAATAGATTATATTTATAATATAATGCTAATCAGTATAGACTTTATCATTGTGCAGAATACTATAAAATAATATATTTTCTGTCTGATTTTTTTTTTATCTGAAGCCGAATTACATCACAGAAGATTATTTAAAACACTTGACTTGCGTTATAAAGTAAGTTTGGAGCACAAACATGGTTTTAATCTCATAAATTGTCGTGTATTGATGGTGTGCTAAGCTAACATGCTAGCTAGTTTTAGGTGCACCTGCCACCTAGCAGTTATTTTATGATTTTTTTTCTAAATAGGAATGCTTACTGAAATGTTTCTTTATTCAAGAAGGGCATTTGATACAGTTTCAAATGTGAAGTGAGAACTTTGATAAAATAAATTAGGGATTGAAACTCTGTGAATGTGTGCAGGAGAGACTGACTCTGAATGGGGCTCATTTGCACCACAAAACAATAGAGACAATAGACTGAATGGATGCTTAGAAGATGAAGATTAGAAGATCAGTTGCATTTTAGAGTCTAATCAAAATAAAGTCATATGACATGATCTTGAAAAACATTTAACTAAATACAGAGTTTTAGACTTATCTTCAGATTTTAAATATAACATGGTTAGACATATGGCTTTAGCTGCAGTGCATTTCTAGATTGATACAGTGCCAACTTAAATTTTATTTTCATGAAGATGTTTCATAAAAATACATTTCTAATAACTTTACAAAACTTTGAAGCTATTTATAACTATGTGATGAGGTTCAACGTTTTAAAAGAAGGGAAGGAAGAAGACAGGGATCGGCGAGACTGGGACACGTTTTATTTAAAGCAAAAAGTTCAAAACAGAAAGGGTGCGCATTCACCGTGCTATCAGCACAGCACATATAAAACAATAATCCAGATTATCTTTTGATGATTTCTCCGTGAAAGCAGCAGCAGACGAGACCCCAGTCCAACTCTGGCTGTTTCTCAATTCCAAGAACGCAGAGAACGGACTTGTGTTCTCGTGGAGACCGGTCTTGCCAAGCTTCCTTGGAAGAACGAACTCCGAACCGGCCGCAATGACTTCTGGGACACCAGGCGAGTACTAGCTCAAGTCTGCATTCGATGCATCCTCGGTATCAAGAACACATCCGGGTTCTTTCATGCGTCCTCTGTACTTGCGTTCTTGAGAATTGGGTCTGAACTTCGACGGTTAATGATGACGTAAAACGAGAACACAAGGACGCAAGATCGCTAAAGAACGCATATTGAGAAAAACCCAATCTCTCTCTCTCTCTCTCATTCCCGCCGGCTTATATCCGGTCTCTCCACGCCAATTACTGCAATCAGACACAGGTGGTCATCATCTGCACTTGACCTACTTACTCACCGCTCGGCTCCCTCCTCTCTCTCCCGCTACAGACTTCGCAAAACCACGCCCCCCTCGCCACAAACTATTTTTTTCATTATGACAATAATTAATTCTACATTTACAATAAACTGCCAGCTGTCAGCTTTCAAATGAGATCATACTTGTGCTTTTAGTACAAAGGGTTCATGAACTGTATCTGTTTCAGTTTGGGTATGCCATTTCTGGGTGATTTTTCAAAAGTGGGGTTGCAGCTTAACAGGTTAACAATTTACGTCTTGAAGCCATCTGTGGTTCTTCAATATGATTTCTGTCAATATCATAGCATGTACAATTAAAGTCACCAGCAAGTATAAAAGTGTTTTCCATATCACACTGTTTGAGACTCACAATATTTCCAAAAACAGCATTCTTTCAATAGGTTTAACAGGCACATAGATATTGATCAATTCCATTGTGACATTTTCAAACCTTGCTATTAGCTTAAGAACTTTACCTTCTATTATTTCAAAACTATCACAAGACATTGGCAGAAAATGTTTTGAAAACAAAACTGCTACCCCAGAACTAAGAGAAGTCTTATGACTAAAAAAGATCTTTCCCTCCCAATCCTTCAGCCATTCTACTTCATTTTCTTTTGTACTAGGAATCTCTTCTAAAAACATAATATCTATATTTTTAAGTCTTTTTGATTAAGTCATAGAGTTAATTTTGATTAAGTCATAGAGCTGCATCCGTTTTTTAGCATCCCTAACATTTAGGGAGGCGATTTTAAAAGTGCTCATTATGAGGGAAGAGAGCAGCAATATAAGCAAACAACAAAATATTGCATTATTCTTGTGACTCATTATGCATTGTTATAGTAATAGCGCCACCTACTGGTAACAGGAAGTGTCATGTTTAACACGTTGATGCCGTTCTAGCAACATGTTAAAAATGCCATTGACTTCTAAACATGCTAGAAACATGTTAAAACATGCTAGCAAAACTTAGCTAAGTGCTAAAGCATGTTAATTCAATGAAACAGGATGTTGTTGTTACTCAAGAAGGCAATGTCCAATCTGCGCCAAACTTCACACGTTTGATAAGCGTTCTGTCCTGAACACATGACCACGCTCATATTCAGTTACAGTCATAGCGCCACCTGCTGGCAACAGGAAGTGACATGTTAAACACTGTTGTGGACTCCTAATAACATATAAAAAAGTTCCAGCATGTGCTAAACATGCTAACAACATACTAGAAACATGTTAAAACATGCTAGCAAACACTTAGCTTAGTGCTAAAGCATGCTAATACTGCAATTAAATAGGAATTTGCTGTAACACAGGCACGGAATGTCCAGTCTGCCCCAAACTTCACACGTTTGATAAGAGTCATGGCCTGAACACATCTACATGAGAATATTCAGTTATAGTAATAGCGCCACCTACTGGTAACAGGAAGTGTCATGTTTAACACGTTGATGCCGTTCTAGCAACATGTTAAAAATACCATTGACTTCTAAACATGCTAGAAACATGTTAAAACATGCTAGCAATACTAAGCTAAGTGCTAAAGCATGCTAATATAATGAAACAGGATGTTGTTGTTACTCAAGAAGGCAATGTCCAATCTGCGCCAAACTTCACACTTTTGATAAGCGTTCTGTCTTGAACACATGACAATGCTCATATTCAGTTACAGTCAAAGCGCCACCTGCTGGCAACAGGAAGTGACATGTTAAACACTGTTGTGGACTCCTAATAACATATAAAAAAGTGCCAGCAAGTGCTAAACATGCTAACAACATTCTAGAAACATGCTAAAACATGCTAGCAAACACTTAGCTAATTGCTAAAGCATGCTATTGCTGCAATTAAATAGGAATTTGCTGTAACACAGGCATGGAATGTCCAATCTGCCCCAAACTTAATATGTAACATGCAAGAAACATGCTAGCAACACATAGCTAAGTTCTAAAGCATGTTAGAAATGCTAAAGGAAGTTGTTGTAACTCAAACATACAATATCCAATCTGCCCCAAACTTCACATACTTCATAAAAGTCCTGCACTGAACACATCTACAAAGCAATATTCAGATATATAACCCCACCTACTGCCAACAGAAACTGAACTGGTTAACACAGTAATGCAGTACTAACCACATACCTATTGTGTACTAAGCATGCTAAAAACATACTAAACATGCTAGCAACTACTATATACTGTATACCTCCTTAAATGCACATTGCCCAACCATGCTCTGTCTTCCTAAAGCCAACGAGTGACGATGGCACGGGTGCGAGGGCCCTTTCATCGCTGCTTGCAGCTTTAATTATTAGAAGGCCCTATTGTTTCCGGTAGGATTATTAGGGCCCAAGCCCTGAAAGGGCGAAGGCCCTATTGTTTCCGGTAGGATTATTAGGGCCCAAGCCCTGAAAGGGCGAAGGCCCTATTGTTTTCGGTAGGATTATTAGGGCCCAAGCCCTGAAAGGGCGAAGGCCCTATTGTTTTCGGTAGGATTATTAGGGCCCAAGCCCTGAAAGGGCGAAGGCCCTATTGTTTCCGGTAGGATTATTTATTATTATTATTATTATTATTATTATTAGGGCCCAAGCCCTGAAAGGGCGAAGGCCCTATTGTTTTCGGTAGGATTATTAGGGCCCAAGCCCTGAAAGGGCGAAGGCCCTATTGTTTTCGGTAGGATTATTAGGGCCCAAGCCCTGAAAGGGCGAAGGCCCTATTGTTTTCGGTAGGATTATTTATTATTATTATTATTATTATTATTATTATTATTCTTATTTTTCTGTCAACCTTTCGGGCATTTTTGGGGCCTTTAACATGCTCGAAAACTCTTGAAATTTTGCACACAGGTCAGAACCTGCGGCCATCAGGGCCGGGCTGAAGCTGGTACCCGGGCGTGGCAGGGGGGCTCAACAGCGCCCCCTTGAACGGGGTCCGAAAGTTTGGTCCATAAATCAGACACGCTTGCATGTAATAATATGAAACTCAATACACATATAGATCTCATCGGGCCAAACAACTTTCGTACTTTTACTTTTTACGCCAGCCCAACAGGAAGTCGGCTATTATGGGTTGTTTGGAAACGCATGCTGTGGAATTTAATGTACTCCTCCTAGGGAATTCATCCATTCGCCTCCAAACTCAGTCAGCATGAAGTCAAGACATTGAGGATGCTAAATTGCGAACAGATTTTTGATATCTCGAACGGTTTGGCAGTGGCGAGGACACGAATTGATGGCGAATAATGGAAACAGGAAGTGTGTTATAACTTCTGCATACATTAACTGATCTTGATTAAACTTCAGCAGTGTGTTCGTTGTAAGAGGCCGATCACATGGATGTGACTATTGTGAGTCAAAGTTATAGCGCCACCAACTGGCAGCAGGAAGTGTGTCCCTTTCAAAATGCTTTGAAATCACCCTCTTATTTTTACCCGATTTGCTTCAAAGTTTATGTGTATAATGTAAACACACGGCAGATGTAGACCTGTGAAAGGATTTTAGATATCTTTAATACTGTTGCCATGGCAACGCTTCAAACTTTAATATTCTTTTTTGATGCTTTTGAGACTCTTAACATACTTGAAATTGGATGAAACTCGACAGACACATCACATTTATTAGCCCGTAGACATGTGCAAAGTTTCAGAAACGGGCGTGGTGAGGGGCTCAGTAGCGCCACCTTTAGTCATAAGTGGGGGGGTTAGTTTTATCAACAGCAACAAAACTTGGTATGTGTATTGTTCTCATCAAGACGGACAACTTTCTAATTTACATTAACGATCTCCGACCAACAGGAAGAGAGATATTTTGGTTTGAATGTGGATTTTCTGAAGAATTTTCTCTCCCTCTCTCTGTGTTTCTGTGTGTGTGAGGGGAGGGGGGATTTGACTATTGCTTTTATATTGTTAATCAAGGTTTCAGGGGCTTTTGGGGTCCTTAACGTGCTCAAAAACTCTTGAAACTTTACATACAAGTCGGAACCCCCTGCCATCAGGGACGGGTTGAAGCTGGGACCCGGGCGTGGCAGGGGGGCTCAACAGCGCCCCCTTGAACGGGGTCCCAAAACTTGGTCCATAGATCAAACACGCTTGCATGAATTAATTTGAAACTCGGTACACATATAGATATCATCGGGCAGAACAACTTTCCCCCGGTCAAGTTTTACGCCAGCCCAACAGGAAGTCGGCTATTATGGGTTGTTTGGAAAACGCTTGCTGTGGAATGCGAAGTACTCCTCCTAGAGAATTCATCCAATCCCCACCAAACTCGGTGTGTATGAAGTCAAGACACTGAGGATTCTAAATTGCGGACGGATTTTTGATATCTCGAACGGTTTGGCCGTGGCGAGGAAACGAATTTATGGCGAGAAAAGAGAAACACGAAGTGGAATAACTTCTGCATACATTAACTGATCTTGATGAAACTTCAGCAGTGTGTTCGTGGTAAGAGGCCGATCAGATGGATGTAACTATTGTGAGTCAAAGTTATAGCGCCACCAACTGGAAGCAGGAAGTGTGTCACTTTCAACATGCTTTTGACAAAAGTGGGCGGGTTAGTTTTAACTACAGTAAAAAAAAAATAGTTTGTATATTGTACTCATCAAGCCGGACAACTTTCTAATTTACATTCATTAGCTCCAGCCATCAGGAAGTCAGATATTTTGGTCTGAATGTGGATTTCTTTGCAAAATCAGCCTCTGAATTTTTAGCCACTCCTCTTAAACTATTTATTTTATTCCCACCAAACTTTTTCAACATGATGAAAATACATTAAATATGCTAAATTGTGAACGGATAATAAATATCTCAAACGGTTTTGCTATGGCGAGGGATTAAAGTAATGTCCAAAAAGGAATCAGAAAACATCTCATATCTTTTACAAATGTAATTATACACTGTTTATTTTTATATAAAATTATACAAATATTAGAACTAAACCCATTTTATTCTGTTTTTGCAATTCAAGAAGTATAAAAAAAGTTAAAAACAGGCTATTTAGTGCTATTTGGTTCAACAAAAAAAGCAAATATAGGGCTATACTGCCCTCTTGTGTCCAAAAGGATATAAATATAGTATATAAAACTTTTTACTAGGTAGGCCTATATTGTATTTAAATATAAATGTATTAGGTATATGACTGTGAGGATATTTTCCCAACGGTTAATCGACGTGTGACACGAGCGGGTGCTTTTAAATCGCTAATATAAAAGTGAAAGTAAAAAACGGACGTCCGCACGGACATTGATAATGGTGCACGTTGGAAAGAATGATACTTTTAAACATAACACTAAACCGCCATTAGGTGTCGCCAGGCGACCATCTTAATGAGCGAGTCATTGATTCATTCGTTCAAACGATTCGTTCAAATGACTGAGTCATTCATGATTGAGACAGATGTTTATGGATTGATCATTGAATCTTTGAGTCAACCGATTCGTTCAAAATGCTGAATTATTCAGTAATGAGAAAACAAGTTGCCGTGAGATGCGCGACGGTTCTGCTGTGATCTTTGTTGAACTATTTTCGCTACTGAAACAGAACAAAAACAGTCAATATTGCATCTAAAATGTAAGTGACTTAATTGTAACTGTTTATTAACCTGTTGTATGAAATCAATGTCACAGTTTCAATCGTGATTGTATTCAGGAAACGGTAGCCTACTCGTCAAGTGAGGTTGCTTAACTCTATCATAGGTTATAAAATATATAAAAACTCCATATTTGTAATTTTTATAGTCAGTATGTTGTTAACTGGGTTTCTTTTTTGTGTGCTGCGCTCATTTGTTTACGTTTCTCCTGGAGAAGCTGCACGAGCCTCAGCAGCGCAACCTTGTTACCATTGATCAGTAATACATTTATTATCAACTGTTGATTGCAACTTAAAATGAATGTAATAAAATTAGAATAATCTCTCGTTTTAGTGATTCCCAAGTTATTTTTTGTCATTGACGTTCAAATCAGGCTACTCTGGTCGGGCTAAATTCTCTTTCAGGTAGGCCTATTGTATATATATAAATATATTAGGGATGTCGGTTAATCGACGTGTGACACCGCTGGGGGCTTTTAAATCGCTAACTTAAAGTAAAATACAGATGTCTGCACAGACTTTAATAATGGTGCTGAGTAGAGCGAGCATTTTCAATGAATTCCTATGGAAGTAGGAATTAACTAAAAAACGTTCACTCTGTTCTGCTCGTTCCTCGCCGTGGGCGCTCACAGTTATGAATGCCTGTTTAGCCAAGAGCTTTTAGTTTAATTTTAAAATGAACGCCATTTCGGGGGGTGGATTGCTTGAATTTATTTTACAAAAGCACAATGTTGTGTTTTATTGCGAGTGTATATAAATATAAGTAAACACTTTGCAGTTTGAATGATGTCCTGTATGAACAAAATTATGTGCCAATTATGTTTTTATGTGTCTACTGTTAAATCACACACACATTCCAGCATTGCAAACTTGACATCACAGCCTGTTCATTATAGCCTTAATAAAATATAATAAAATAGTAAACCTAACATATACACACTGCTCTGTTTAAATAGTCAGTAGTACAGTTCGTACATTCACAGTAAGCAGAGCTCCACTGTGATTTTTCCGAGCACATTTTTGCGCGTGTGAAGAGGATGATTTTTTCCGTCGATATTGGAACACGAGTGAAGTACAAAGCCTATAATAAAGAATAGTTTAGCATCCAAATACATCACAACTGTTGAAACGTTTTGATTCTAATGAAAGGGTTACGTGAGCCCAACACTTACTTTCGTTTTTATTTTTACATTAAATTTAAAGGATTTGTTGTGGAATATTTTGAGTGTATCATAAAATCAGAATAAGGTAAGACAAGTAAAATTTCCCATCTTTATTATATATATATATATATATATATATATATATATATATATATATATATATATATATATATATATATATATATATATATGTGTGTGTATATATATATATATATATAAATATAGCTGCGAGCAGCGATGGAGGGCCCAAGCCGGTGACACCGCCACCCCGGTGCCTTTAGTGTAACTAAAGGCACCAGGGTGGCGGTGCCACCGGCTTGGGCCCGCAATCGCTGCTCGCAGCTATATTTTATTATTATTATTCTTCTTATTCTTATTTTTCTGTCAACCTTTCGGGCACTTTTGAGACCCTTAACGTGCTCGAAAACTCTTGAAACTTTGCACACGGGTCAGAACCCGCGGCCATCAGGGCCGGGCTGAAGCTGGTACCCGGGCGTGGCAGGGGGACTCGACAGCGCCCCCTTGAACGGGGTCCGAAAACTTGGTCCATAAATCAGACACGCTTGCATGTAATAATATGAAACTCGGTACACATATAGATCTCATCGGGCCGAACAACTTTCGTACTTTTACTTTTTACGCCAGCCCAACAGGAAGTCGGCTATTATGGGTTGTTTGGAAACGCATGCTGTGGAATTTAATGTACTCCTCCTAGGGAATTCATCCATTCGCCTCCAAACTCGGTCAGCATGAAGTCAAGACATTGAGGATGATAAATTGCGGACGGATTTTCGATATCTCAAACGGTTTGGCTGTGGCGAGGAAGCAAATTTATGGCGAATAATGGAAACAGGAAGTGTGTTATAACTTCTGCATACATTAACTGATCTTGATTAAACTTCAGCAGTGTGTTCGTTGTAAGAGGCCGATCACATGGATGTGACTATTGTGAGTCAAAGTTATAGCGCCACCAACTGGCAGTAGGAAGTGTGTCCCTTTCAAAATGCTTTGAAATCACCCTCTTATTTTTACCCGATTTGCTTCAAACTTTATGTGTATAATGTAAACACACGGCAGATGTAGACCTGTGAAAGGATTTTTGATATCTTTAATACTGTTGCCATGGCAACGCTTATAACTTTAATATTCTTTTTTGATGCTTTTGAGACTCTTAACATACTTGAAATTGGATGAAACTCGACAGACACATCACATTTATTAGCCCGTAGACCTGTGCAAAGTTTCAGAAACGGGCGTGGTGAGGGGCTCAGTAGCGCCACCTTTAGTCATAAGTGGGGGGGGTAGTTTTATCAACAGCAACAAAACTTGGTATGTGTATTGTTCTCATCAAGACGGACAACTTTCTAATTTACATTAACGATCTCCGACCAACAGGAAGAGAGATATTTTGGTTTGAATGTGGATTTTCTGAAGAATTTTCTCTCCCTCTCTCTGTGTTTCTGTGTGTGTGAGGGGAGGGGGGATTTGACTATTGCTTTTATATTGTTAATCAAGGTTTGAGGGGCTTTTGGGGTCCTTAACGTGCTCAAAAACTCTTGAAACTTTACATACAAGTCGGAACCTGCGGCCATCAGGGCCTGGCTGAAGCTGGTACCCGGGCGTGGCAGGGGGGCTCAACAGCGCCCCCTGGAATGGGGTCCGAAAACTTGCTCCATAGATCAAACTAGCTTGCATGAATTAATATGAAACTCGGTACACATATAGATCTCATCGGGCCGAACAACTTTCGTGCTCTAAGTTTTGCGCCAGCCCAACAGGAAGTCGGCTATTATGGGTTGTTTGGAAAACGCTTGCTGTGGAATGCGAAGTACTCCTCCTAGAGAATTCATCCAATCCCCACCAAACTCGGTGTGCATGAAGTCAAGACATTGAGGATTCTAAATTGCGGACGGATTTTTGATATCTCGAACGGTTTGGCCGTGGCGAGGAAACGAATTTATGGCGAGAAAAGAGAAACACGAAGTGGAATAACTTCTGCATACATTAACTGATCTTGATGAAACTTCAGCAGTGTGTTCGTGGTAAGAGGCCGATCAGATGGATGTAACTATTGTGAGTCAAAGTTATAGCGCCACCAACTGGCAGCAGGAAGTGTGTCACTTTCAACATGCTTTTGACAAAAGTGGGCGGGTTAGTTTTAACTACAGTAAAAAAAAAATAGTTTGTATATTGTACTCATCAAGCCGGACAACTTTCTAATTTACATTCATTAGCTCCGGCCATCAGGAAGTCAGATATTTTGGTCTGAATGTGGATTTTTTTTGCAAAATCAGCCTCTGAATTTTTAGCCACTCCTCTTAAACTATTTATTTTATTCCCACCAAACTTTTTCAACATGATACAAATATATTAATGATGCTAAATTGTAAACGGATATTGAATATCTCAAACGGTTTTGCTATGGCGAGGGATTAAATTAATGTCAAAAAGGAAGCAGGAAACATCTCATAACTTCTAAAAATGTAATTATACACCATTTATTTTTATATAAAATTATACAAATATTAGAACTAAACCCATTTTATTCTGTTTTTGCTATTCAAGGAGTATGAAAAAGTTAAAAACAGGCTATTTAGTGCTATTTGGTTCAACAAAAAAGCAAACATAGGGCTATACTGCCCTCTTGTGTCCAAAAGGAAATCAAAATAGTATATAAAACGTTTTACTAGGTAGGCCTATTGTATTTAAATATAAATGTATTAGGTATGACTGTGAGGATATTTGCCCATCGGTTAATCGACGTGTGACACGAGCGGGTGCTTTTAAATCGCTAATATAAAAGTGAAAGAAAAATACGGACGTCCGCACGGACATTGATAATGGTGCACACACAAATCACACACACGTTGGAAAGAATGATACTTTTAAACATAACACTAAACCGCCATTAAGTGTCGCCAGGCGACCGTCTTAATGAGTGAGTCATTGATTCATTCGTTCAAACGATTCATTTGAATGACTGAGTCATTCATGATTAAGACATGTTTATGGATTGATCATTCAATCTTTGAGTCAACCGATTCGTTCAAAATGCTGAATCATTCAGAAATGAGAAAACACATTGCTGAGAGATGCGCGTGATGATTCTGCTGTGATCTTTTTGTTTAACTATTTTCGCTGCTGAAACAGAACAAAAACAGTCAATATTGCATCTAAAATGTAAGTGACTTGATTGTAACTGTTTTTTAACCTGTTGTATGAAATCAATGTCACAGTTTCAATCGTGATTGTATTCAGGAAACAGCCTTCTCGTCAAGTGAGGTTGCTTAACTGTTATAAAATATATCAAAACTCCATATTTATCATTTTTATAGTCAGTAAGTTGTTAACTGAGTTTGTTTTTTGTGTGCTGATCTCATTTGTTTACATTTCTCCTGGAGAAGCTGCATGAGCCTCAGCAGCGCAACCTTGTTACCATTGATCAACTGATTACTGGTAATCCATTTATTAACAACTGTTGATTGCAACTTAAAATGAATGTAATAAAATTAGAATAATCTCTCGTTTTAGTGATTCCCAAGTAATTTTTTTGTCATTGACGTTCTAATCAGGCTACTCTGGTCGGGCAAGTAAAATTCTCTTTCAGGTTGGCCTATTGTATTTATATATAAATATATTAGGGATGTGACTGTGGGAACATTTTCCCACCGGTTAATCGATGTGTGACACCGCTGGGGGCTTTTGAATCGGTAACTTAAAAACGAAAGTAAAATATGTTCGTCCGCACGGACATTGATAATGGTGCAGAGCGAGCGCATTGCAATCTTGATATCGCAGTCTGTTCATTATAGCCTTTATAAAATATAATATTAAAATAGTCAACCTAACATATAAAAATTACACTGCTCTGAATAGTATGAATTGTACTGACTATTTAAACACAGTAATCACCGCTAAACTGTGATGTTTCCAAGCACATATTTGCGCATGTGAAGAGGATAATTTTTCCCTTCAATAGTGGAACGTGAGTGAAGTACAAAGCCTATAATAAACAAATGTTTAGCATCCAAAAAATTTTATATATATATATAAACACACTTAAAAAATAAAAAAATATATATATATATTGTTTTTGTTTTTTTTGTTATATATATATATATATATATATATATATATATATATATTTATATATATAAATATAGCTGCGAGCAGCGATGGAGGGCCCAAGCCGGTGAAACCGCCACCCCGGTGCCTTTAGTGTAACTAAAGGCACCAGGGTGGCGGTGCCACCGGCTTGGGTCCGCAATCGCTGCTCGCAGCTATATTTATATATATAAATATATATATATATATATATATATATATATATATTTTATTATTATTATTATTCTTATTCTTATTTTTCTGTCAACCTTTCGGGCACTTTTGAGACCCTTAACATGCTCGAAAACTCTAGAAACTTTGCACACGGGTCAGAACCCGCGGCCATCAGGGCCGGGCTGAAGCTGGTACCCGGGCGTGGCAGGGGGGCTCGACAGCGCCCCCTTGAACGGGGTCCGAAAACTTGGTCCATAAATCAGACACGCTTGCATGTAATAATATGAAACTCGGTACACATATAGATCTCATCGGGCCGAACAACTTTCGTACTTTTACTTTTTACGCCAGCCCAACAGGAAGTCGGCTATTATGGGTTGTTTGGAAACGCATGCTGTGGAATTTAATGTACTCCTCCTAGGGAATTCATCCATTCGCCTCCAAACTCAGTCAGCATGAAGTCAAGACATTGAGGATGCTAAATTGCGGACAGATTTTTGATATCTCGAACGGTTTGGCCGTGGCGAGGACACGAATTGATGGCGAATAATGGAAACAGGAAGTGTGTTATAACTTCTGCATACATTAACTGATCTTGATTAAACTTCAGCAGTGTGTTCGTTGTAAGAGGCCGATCACATGGATGTGACTATTGTGAGTCAAAGTTATAGCGCCACCAACTGGCAGCAGGAAGTGTGTCCCTTTCAAAATGCTTTGAAATCACCCTCTTATTTTTACCCGATTTGCTTCAAAGTTTATGTGTATAATGTAAACACACGGCAGATGTAGACCTGTGAAAGGATTTTTGATATCTTTAATACTGTTGCCATGGCAACGCTTCAAACTTTAATATTCTTTTTTGATGCTTTTGAGACTCTTAACATACTTGAAATTGGATGAAACTCGACAGACACATCACATTTATTAGCCCGTAGACATGTGCAAAGTTTCAGAAACGGGCGTGGTGAGGGGCTCAGTAGCGCCACCTTTAGTCATAAGTGGGGGGGTTCGTTTTATCAACAACAACAAAACTTGGTATGTGTATTGTTCTCATCAAGACGGACAACTTTCTAATTTACATTAACGATCTCCGACCAACAGGAAGAGAGATATTTTGGTTTGAATGTGGATTTTCTGAAGAATTTTCTCTCCCTCTCTCTGTGTCTCTGTGTGTGTGAGGGGAGGGGGGATTTGACTATTGCTTTTATATTGTTAATCAAGGTTTCAGGGGCTTTTGGGGTCCTTAACGTGCTCAAAAACTCTTGAAACTTTACATACAAGTCGGAACCCCCTGCCATCAGGGACGGGTTGAAGCTGGTACCCGGGCGTGGCAGGGGGGCTCAACAGCGCCCCCTTGAACGGGGTCCCAAAACTTGGTCCATAGATCAAACACGCTTGCATGAATTAATTTGAAACTCAGTACACATATAGATATCATCGGGCCGAACAACTTTCGTGCTCTAAGTTTTACGCCAGCCCAACAGGAAGTCGGCTATTATGGGTTGTTTGGAAAACGCTTGCTGTGGAATGCGAAGTACTCCTCCTAGAGAATTCATCCAATCCCCACCAAACTCGGTGTGCATGAAGTCAAGACATTGAGGATTCTAAATTGCGGACGGATTTTTGATATCTCGAACGGTTTGGCCGTGGCGAGGAAACAAATTTATGGCGAGAAAAGAGAAACACGAAGTGGAATAACTTCTGCATACATTAACTGATCTTGATGAAACTTCAGCAGTGTGTTCGTGGTAAGAGGCCGATCAGATGGATGTAACTATTGTGAGTCAAAGTTATAGCGCCACCAACTGGCAGCAGGAAGTGTGTCACTTTCAACATGCTTTTGACAAAAGTGGGGGGGTTAGTTTTAACTACAGTAAAAAAAAATAGTTTGTATATTGTACTCATCAAGCCGGACAACTTTCTAATTTACATTCATTAGCTCCGGCCATCAGGAAGTCAGATATTTTGGTCTGAATGTGGATTTTTTTGCAAAATCAGCCTCTGAATTTTTAGCCACTCCTCTTAAACTATTTATTTTATTCCCACCAAACTTTTTCAACATGATGAAAATACATTAAATATGCTAAATTGTGAACGGATAATAAATATCTCAAACGGTTTTGCTATGGCGAGGGATTAATGTCCAAAAAGGAAACACTAAAAAGCCTCAAATCTTCTAAAAATGTAATTATATACCATTTATTTCTATATAAAAGTATACAAATATTACAACTAAACCCATTTTTTTCTGTTTTTAAAAAGAATTTTATTCTAATTTTATTCTAAAATTAAAAACAGTAAAGTAAAAAAAAAAAAAAAAAGTCATACATAGGGCTATTCTGCCCTCTTGTGTCCAAAAGGACATCAAAATAGTATATACAACTTTTTACTAGGTAGGCCAATATTGTATTTAAATATACATTTATTAGGTATGTGTCTGAGGATATTTTCCCACCGGTTAATCGACGTGTGACACGAGCGGGTGCTTTTAAATTGCTAATATAAATGTGAAAGAAAAATACGGACGTCCGCACGGACATTGATAATGTTGCACACACAAATCACACACACGTTGGAAAGAATGATACTTTTAAACATAACACTAAACCGCCATTAAGTGTCGCCAGGCGACCGTCTTAATGAGTGAGTCATTGATTCATTCGTTCAAACGATTCGTTTGAATGACTGAGTCATTCATGATTAAGACATATGTTTATGGATTGATCATTCAATCTTTGAGTCAACCGATTCGTTCAAAATGCTGAATCATTCAGAAATGAGAAAACACATTGCTGAGAGATGCGCGTGATGATTCTGCTGTGATCTTTTTGTTTAACTATTTTCGCTGCTGAAACAGAACAAAAACAGTCAATATTGCATCTAAAATGTAAGTGACTTGATTGTAACTGTTTTTTAACCTGTTGTATGAAATCAATGTCACAGTTTCAATCGTGATTGTATTCAGGAAACAGCCTTCTCGTCAAGTGAGGTTGCTTAACTGTTATAAAATATATCAAAACTCCATATTTATAATTTTTATAGTCAGTAAGTTGTTAACTGAGTTTGTTTTTTGTGTGCTGATCTCATTTGTTTACATTTCTCCTGGAGAAGCTGCATGAGCCTCAGCAGCGCAACCTTGTTACCATTGATCAACTGATTACTGGTAATCCATTTATTAACAACTGTTGATTGCAACTTAAAATGAATGTAATAAAATTAGAATAATCTCTCGTTTTAGTGATTCCCAAGTTATTTTTTTGTCATTGACGTTCTAATCAGGCTACTCTGGTCGGGCAAGTAAAATTCTCTTTCAGGTTGGCCTATTGTATTTATATATAAATATATTAGGGATGTGACTGTGGGAAAATTTTCCCACCGGTTAATCGATGTGTGACATCGCTGGGGGCTTTTGAATCGGTAACTTAAAAACGAAAGTAAAATATGTTCGTCCGCACGGACATTGATAATGGTGCAGAGCGAGCGCATTGCAATCTTGATATCGCAGTCTGTTCATTATAGCCTTTATAAAATATAATAATAAAATAGTCAACCTAACATATAAAAATTACACTGCTCTGAATAGTATGAATTGTACTGACTATTTAAACACAGTAATCACCGCTAAACTGTGATGTTTCCAAGCACATATTTGCGCATGTGAAGAGGATAATTTTTCCCTTCAATAGTGGAACGTGAGTGAAGTACAAAGCCTATAATAAACAAATGTTTAGCATCCAAAAAATGTAATATATATATATATATATATATATATATATATATATATATAACAATATATATATATATATATAACAATATATATATATATATATATATATATATATATATACATATATATAAACACACTTCAAAAAAAAAAAAATATATATTTTTTTGTTTTTTTTGTTATATATATATATATATATATATATATATATAAATATAGCTGCGAGCAGCGATGGAGGGCCCAAGCCGGTGACACCGCCACCCCGGTGCCTTTAGTGTAACTAAAGGCACCAGGGTGGCGGTGCCACCGGCTTGGGCCCGCAATCGCTGCTCGCAGCTATATTTATTATTATTATTCTTATTTTTCTGTCAACCTTTCGGGCATTTTTGGGGCCTTTAACATGCTCGAAAACTCTTGAAATTTTGCACACAGGTCAGAACCTGCGGCCATCAGGGCCGGGCTGAAGCTGGTACCCGGGCGTGGCAGGGGGGCTCAACAGCGCCCCCTTGAACGGGGTCCGAAAGTTTGGTCCATAAATCAGACATGCTTGCATGTAATAATATGAAACTCAATACACATATAGATCTCATCGGGCCAAACAACTTTCGTACTTTTACTTTTTACGCCAGCCCAAGAGGAAGTCGGCTATTATGGGTTGTTTGGAAACGCATGCTGTGGAATTTAATGTACTCCTCCTAGAGAATTCATCCATTTGCCTCCAAACTCAGTCAGCATGAAGTCAAGACATTGAGGATGCTAAATTGGAAACGAATTTATGGCGAGAAAAGAGAAACACGAAGTGTTATAACTTCTGCACACATTAACTGATCTTGATGAAACTTCAGCAGTGTGTTCGTGGTAAGAGGCCGATCAGATGGATGTAACTATTGTGAGTCAAAGTTATAGCGCCACCAACTGGTAGCAGGAAGTGTGTCACTTTCAAAATGCTTTTGACAAAAGTGGGGGGGTTAGTTTTACCCACAGTTATAAAAATCAGTACGTATATTGGTCTCATCAAGCCGGACAACTTTCTAATTTACAGTCATTAGCTCAGACCAACAGGAAGTCAGATATTTTGGTTTGAAGTGGATTTCTTTGCAAAATCAGCCTCTGAATTTTTACCCAGTCCTCTTAAGTGGTTTATTTTATTCCCACAAAACTTTTTCAACATGATGAAAATACATTAAAGATGCTAAATTGTAAACGAATAATAAATATCTCAAACGGTTTTGCTATGGCGAGGGATTAAAGTAATGTCAAAAAAGGAAACACTAAAAACCTCCTATCTTCTAAAAATGTAATTATACACCATGTATTTCTATATAAAATTATACAAATATCAGAACTAAACCCATTTTATTCTTTTTTTTTTCTATTTAATAATTGTTTAAGTTTAAAAACATCCAGAATGTTTTTTTAGTCCAAAAAATAAATTATGTAATTCATAGTGCTATACTGCACTCTTGTTTTCAAAATCAGGTAGGCCTATTGTATCTATATGAAAATATACTAGGTTTGTGACGGTGAGAATATTTCCCGACCGGTTAATCAACGTGTGACACTGCTGGGGGCTTTTGAATCGCTAACTTAAAAACGAAAGTAAAATATGACTTTCATATTTGGGTACTCAGTACACATATAGATATCATCGGGCCGAACAACTTTCGTGCTCTAAGTTTTACGCCAGCCCAACAGGAAGTCGGCTATTATGGGTTGTTTGGAAACGCATGCTGTGGAATGTGATCTACTCCTCCTAGAGAATTGATCCAATTGCCTCCAAACTCGGTGTGCATGAAGTCAAGACATTGAGGATGAAAAATTGCCAGGGGATTTTTGATATCTCGAACGGTTTGGCTGTGGCGAGGAAACGAATTTATGGCGAATAAAGGGTCACAGGAAGTGTATTATAACTTCAGCATACATTAACTGATCTTGATGAAACTTCCACAGTGTGTTCGTTGTAAGAGGCCGATCACATGGATGTGACTATTGTGAGTCAAAGTTATAGCGCCACCAACTGGCAGCAGGACGTGTGTCACTTTCAAAATGCTTTGAAATCACCCTCTTATTTTTAACCGATTTGCTTCAAACTTTATGTGTATAATGTAGACACACGGCAGATGTAGACCTGTGAAAGGATTATTGATATCTTAGATACTGTTGCCGTGGCAACGCATCAAACTTTAATATTCTTTTTTGATGCTTTTGAGACTCTTAACATACTTGAAATTGCATGAAACTCGACAGACACATGACATTTATTAGCCAGTAGACATGTGCAAAGTTTCAGAAACGGGCGTGGTGCAGGGGCTCAGTAGCGCCACCTTTTGACAAAAGAGGGGGAGTTAGGTCTATACTTTTATCTACAATGATAAAACTCAGTACGTATATTGTTCTCGTCGAGCCGGACAACTTTCTAATTTACATTCATTACCTCCGACCAACAGGAAGTCAGATATTTTGGTTTGAATGTGGATGTTTCGAAGAATTTTCTCTCTCTCTGTGAGAGGGAGAGGGAGAGGGGGGGGAGAGATTTTTCTTTGAGTGAGAATACTTTTAATTATTGGTTTTCATGGTTTCAGGGGCTTTTGGGGCCCTTAACATGCTCGGAAACTCTTGAAACTTTGCACACAGGTCAGAACCCGCAGCCATTAGGGCCGGGCTGAAGCTGGTACCCGGGCGTGGCAGGGGGGCTCGACAGCGCCCCCTGGAATGGGATTCGAACACTTGTCCATAAATCAAACACGCTTGCATGTAATAATATGAAACTCGGTACACATATAGATCTCATCGGCTTGAACAACTTTCGTGCTCTAAGTTTTACGCCAGCCCAACAGGAAGTCGGCTATTATGGGTTGTTTGGAAACGCATGCCCCTGGATTTCGATATACTTCTCCTTGGGAATTGATCGGATTGCCACCAAACTCGGTCAGCATGAAGTCAAGACATTGAGGATGATAAATTGCCAGCGGATTTTTGATATCTCGAACGGTTTGGCCGTGGCGAGGAAATGAATTTATGGCGAGAAAAGAGAAACAAAATGTGTGTTATAACTTAGTCCGTTTTACTTACAGTTATAAAACTCGCCACATATATTGTTCTCGTCGAGCCGGACAACTTTCTAATTTACAGTTATTAGCTCGGATCAACAGAAAGTCAGATATTTTGGTTTGAATGTGGATTTTCTCTGACAGAGAGAGTGCCCTCTGCCATTCTGTGTGTGTGTGTGTGTCTGTGTGGGGAGGGGAGGGGGGTGTCTGTGTGTGTGTGGCGAGGAGGAGGAGGGGGTCTCACTCTCTCTGTGTTTGTGTGTGTGTGGTTGTCTGTCTGTTACAGTGAAAAGAGCTTAACTATTTCATTCATTTGTTCTGCATTAAATGATAAATAATTCTCTAAGGCCTTGCTTTTTTGTATATAAAATATTTATATATAAAAATGATATGTATATATAAATATATATTAGGTATGTGACTGAGGATATTTTCCCACCGGTTAATCGATGTGTGACACCGGCGAGGGCTTTTAAATCGCTAATATGAAAGTAAAATACTCCCGTCCGCACCGACATTGATAATGCTTCGGAGCAGGGCGAGGGTTTTCCATTATTTGCTATGGAAGTAATGAACTAAAAAACGTTCGCTTTGTTCTGCTCACTCCTCGCCGTGGACGCGCACCGTCATGAATGACCATGCAGCCGTGCACTTAGTTTATTTAAAATTAGTCCTGCATTAAAAGGATAAAGAAATATCTAAGGTCTTGTCTTTTTGCATAGCACTTTATGGGTATTTTTAAAATGACAAAATATGCATAGAACATATCTTTTAAATGTATTGTTTGCTTTAAATAAAATTAATATTGTATGTTTGGTGATTCAAGCTGAATGAATTTAAAATTAATGTGCTATATATATTAGATCAATATATATGTTTTCCTTAAAATTTTAATCAACACTAACTTTATTCTCATCAGAATTATACATTTTTGTATAAAATAATACTACCATTAAAAAAAAAAAAAAACAGTCATTAGCTTGGATCAACAGGAAGTCAGATATTTTGGTCTGAATGTGGACTTTTGGCAAAATCAGCCTCTGATTTTTTACCCACTCCTCTTAAGTGGTTTATTTAATTCCCACGAAACTTTTTCAAAATGATGAAAATACTTTAAAGAAGCTAAATTGTAAACAGATAATAAATATCTCAAACGGTTTTGCGATGGCAAGGGATTAAAGTAATGTCAAAAAAGGAAACGCCTAAAACCTATCTTCTAAAAATGTAATTATACTCCATTTATTTCTATATATAATTATACAAATATCAGATCTAAACCCATTTTATTCTGTTTTTTCAATTTAATAATTGTTTAAGTTTAAAAACATCCAGAATGTTTTTTTAGTCCAAAAAAAAAAAAAAAAAAAAAATATATATATATATGTCATTCATAGTGCTATACTGCCCTCTTGTGTTCAAAGTCAGGTAGGCCTATTGTATCTATGTAAAATATAAAATATACTAGGTACCCGTATGTGACGGTGAGGAATATTTTACCACCGGTTAATCAACGTGTGACACCGCTGGGGACTTTTGAATTGCTAACTTAAAAACAAAAGTAAAATATGTTCGTCCGCACTGTAATGGATAATGGTGCAGAGCGAGCGTTTTCAATGAATTCCTATGGAAGTAGGAATTAACTAAAAAACGTTTGCTCTTCTCTGCCCGTTCCTCGCCGTGGACGCACACCATATATATATATATATATTTTTTTTTTTGTTACATATATATAATATATATATATATATTTTTTGTTACATTTATATATATATATATATATATATATATATATATATATATATATATATATATATATATATATATATATATAAATATAGCTGCGAGCAGCGATGGAGGGCCCAAGCCGGTGACACCGCCACCCCGGTGCCTTTAGTGTAACTAAAGGCACCAGGGTGGCGGTGCCACCGGCTTGGGCCCGCAATCGCTGCTCGCAGCTATATTTATATATATATATATATATATATATATATATATATAATTTATTATTATTATTCTTCTTATTCTTATTTTTCTGTCAACCTTTCGGGCACTTTTGAGACCCTTAACGTGCTCGAAAACTCTTGAAACTTTGCACACGGGTCAGAACCCGCGGCCATCAGGGCCGGGCTGAAGCTGGTACCCGGGCGTGGCAGGGGGGCTCGACAGCGCCCCCTTGAACGGGGTCCGAAAACTTGGTCCATACATCAGACACGCTTGCATGTAATAATATGAAACTCGGTACACATATAGATCTCATCGGGCCGAACAACTTTCGTACTTTTACTTTTTACGCCAGCCCAACAGGAAGTCGGCTATTATGGGTTGTTTGGAAACGCATGCTGTGGAATTTAATGTACTCCTCCTAGGGAATTCATCCATTCGCCTCCAAACTCGGTCAGCATGAAGTCAAGACATTGAGGATGATAAATTGCGGACGGATTTTTGATATCTCAAACGGTTTGGCTGTGGCGAGGAAGCAAATTTATGGCGAATAATGGAAACAGGAAGTGTGTTATAACTTCTGCATACATTAACTGATCTTGATTAAACTTCAGCAGTGTGTTCGTTGTAAGAGGCCGATCACATGGATGTGACTATTGTGAGTCAAAGTTATAGCGCCACCAACTGGCAGTAGGAAGTGTGTCCCTTTCAAAATGCTTTGAAATCACCCTCTTATTTTTACCCGATTTGCTTCAAACTTTATGTGTATAATGTAAACACACGGCAGATGTAGACCTGTGAAAGGATTTTTGATATCTTTAATACTGTTGCCATGGCAACGCTTCAAACTTTAATATTCTTTTTTGATGCTTTTGAGACTCTTAACATACTTGAAATTGGATGAAACTCGACAGACACATCACATTTATTAGCCCGTAGACATGTGCAAAGTTTCAGAAACGGGCGTGGTGAGGGGCTCAGTAGCGCCACCTTTAGTCATAAGTGGGGGCTTAGTTTTAAGTAGAGTCCCAAAAATCGTTATGTATATTGTTCTCATCAAGCCGGACAACTTTCTAATTTATAGTCATAAGCTGTGACCAACAGGAAGTGAGATATTTTGGTTTGAATGTGATTTTTTGGAGAATTCTCTCCCTCTCTCTCTCTGCCTCTGCGTCTCTGTGTGTGTGAGGGGTGGGGGGATTTGTCTTTTGAGTGAGATTTGTTTAAAATTCCTGTTTTTCAAGGTTTCAGGGGCTTTTGTGGCCTTAAACGTGCTCGAAAACTCTTGAAACTTTGCACACAGGTCAGAACGTGCGGCCATCAGGGCCGGGCTGAAGCTGGTACCCGGGCGTGGCAGGGGGGCTCAACAGCGCCCCCTGGAACGGGATCCGAACACTTGTCCATAAATCAAACACACTTGCATGTAATGATATGAAACTCGGTACACATATAGATCTCATCGGGCCGAACAACTTTCGTGCTCTAAGTTTTACGCCAGCCCAACAGGAAGTCGGCTATTATGGGTTGTTTGGAAAACGCTTGCTGTGGAATGCGAAGTACTCCTCCTAGAGAATTCATCCAATCCCCACCAAACTCGGTGTGCATGAAGTCAAGACATTGAGGATTCTAAATTGCGGACGGATTTTTGATATCTCGAACGGTTTGGCCGTGGCGAGGAAACGAATTTATGGCGAGAAAAGAGAAACACGAAGTGGAATAACTTCTGCATACATTAACTGATCTTGATGAAACTTCAGCAGTGTGTTCGTGGTAAGAGGCCGATCAGATGGATGTAACTATTGTGAGTCAAAGTTATAGCGCCACCAACTGGCAGCAGGAAGTGTGTCACTTTCAACATGCTTTTGACAAAAGTGGGCGGGTTAGTTTTAACTACAGTAAAAAAAAAATAGTTTGTATATTGTACTCATCAAGCCGGACAACTTTCTAATTTACATTCATTAGCTCCGGCCATCAGGAAGTCAGATATTTTGGTCTGAATGTGGATTTTTTTTTGCAAAATCAGCCTCTGAATTTTTAGCCACTCCTCTTAAACTATTTATTTTATTCCCACCAAACTTTTTCAACATGATACAAATATATTAATGATGCTAAATTGTAAACGGATATTGAATATCTCAAACGGTTTTGCTATGGCGAGGGATTAAATTAATGTCAAAAAGGAAGCAGGAAACATCTCATAACTTCTAAAAATGTAATTATACACCATTTATTTTTATATAAAATTATACAAATATTAGAACTAAACCCATTTTATTCTGTTTTTGCTATTCAAGGAGTATGAAAAAGTTAAAAACAGGCTATTTAGTGCTATTTGGTTCAACAAAAAAGCAAACATAGGGCTATACTGCCCTCTTGTGTCCAAAAGGAAATCAAAATAGTATATAAAACGTTTTACTAGGTAGGCCTATTGTATTTAAATATAAATGTATTAGGTATGACTGTGAGGATATTTTTCCATCGGTTAATCGACGTGTGACACGAGCGGGTGCTTTTAAATCGCTAATATAAAAGTGAAAGTAAAAAACGGACGTCCGCACTGACATTGATAATGGTGCACGTTGGAAAGAATGGTACTTTTAAACACTAAACCGCCATTAGGTGTCGCCAGGCGACCATCTTAATGAGCGAGTCATTGATTCATTCGTTCAAACGATTCGTTCGAATGACTGAGTCATTCATGATTGAGACAGATGTTTATGGATTGACCATTGAATCTTTGAGTCAACCGATTCGTTTCAAAATGCTGAATCATTCAGTAATGAGAAAACAAGTTGCTGTGAGATGCGCGATGGTTCTGCTGTGATCTTTGTTTAACTATTTTTGCTGCTGAAACAGAACAAAAACAGTCAATATTGCATCTAAAATGTAAGTGACTTAATTGTAACTGTTTGTTAACCTGTTTGTATGAAATCAATGTCACAGTTTCAATCGTGATTGTATTCAGGAAATAGTAGCCTACTCGTCAAGTGAGGTTGCTTATATGTTATAAAATATATAAAAACTCCATATTTGTCATTTTTATAGTCAGTATGTTGTTAACTGGGTTGCTTTTTTGTGTGCTGCGCTCATTTCTTTACAATTCTCCTGGAGAAGCTGCATGAGCCTCAGCAGGGCAACCTTGTTACCATTGATCAGTAAGACATTTATTATTAACTGCTGATTGCAACTTAAAATGAATGTAATGAAATTAGAATAATCTCTCATTTTAGTGATTCCCAAGTAATTTGTTTTGTTATTGACGTTCTAATCAGGCTATACTCTGGTCGGGCAAGTAAAATTCTCTTTCAGGTAGGCCTATTGTATTTATATATTAGGGATGTGACTGTGATAACATTTTCCCACCGGTTAATCGACGTGTGACACCGCTGAGGGCTTTTAAATCGCTAACTTAAAAGCGAAAATAAAATACAGATGTCCGCACAGACATTGATAATGGTGCGGAGTAGAGCGAGCATTTTCAATGTATTCCTATGGAAGTAGGAATAAACTAATACATTTTATTTATGTTTTTATGTGTCCACTGTTCAACCGCAACCGCGTCACACACACACACACACACACACACATTCCAGAATTGCAATCTTGACATCGCAGCCTGTTCATTATAGCCCTAATACAATATAATAATAAAAATAGTCAACATAACATATACGAATTACACTGCTCTGTTTAAATAGTCAGTAGTACAATTTGTACCATTCACAGTAAGCAGAGCTCCACTGTGATGTTTCCAAGCACATTTTTGCGCGTGTGAAGAGGATGATTTTTTCCATCGATATTGGAACACGAGTGAAGTACAAAGCCTATAATAAAGAATAGTTTAGCATCCAAATACATCGCAAATATTGAAACATTTTGATTCTAATGAGACGGTTACGTGAGACCAACACGGCTTACTTTCGTTTTTATTTTTACATTAAATTTAAAGGATTTGTTGTGGAATATTTTGAGTGTATCATAAAATCAGAATAAGGTAAGACAAGTAAAATTTCCCGTCTTTATTATATATATATATATATATATATATATATATATATATATGTGTATATATATATATATATATATATATATATATATATATAAATATAGCTGCGAGCAGCGATGGAGGGCCCAAGCCGGTGACACCGCCACCCCGGTGCCTTTAGTGTAACTAAAGGCACCAGGGTGGTGGTGCCACCGGCTTGGGCCCGCAATCGCTGCTCGCAGCTATATTTTATTATTATTATTATTATTCTTATTTTTCTGTCAACCTTTCGGGCACTTTTGAGACCCTTAACGTGCTCGAAAACTCTTGAAACTTTGCACACGGGTCAGAACCCGCGGCCATCAGGGCCGGGCTGAAGCTGGTACCCGGGCGTGGCAGGGGGGCTCAACAGCGCCCCCTTGAACGGGGTCCGAAAACTTGGTCCATAAATCAGACACGCTTGCATGTAATAATATGAAACTCGGTACATATATAGATCTCATCGGGCCGAACAACTTTCCTACTTTTACTTTTTACGCCAGCCCAACAGGAAGTCGGCTATTATGGGTTGTTTGGAAACGCATGCTCAGGAATTTGATGTACTCCTCCTAGAGAATTGATCCAATTGCCTCCAAACTCGGTGTGCATGAAGTCAAGACATTGAGGATGAAAAATTGCCAGGGGATTTTTGATATCTCGAACGGTTTGGCCGTGGCGAGGAAACGAATTTATGGCGAATAAAGGGTCACAGGAAGTGTATTATAACTTCAGCATACATTAACTGATCTTGATGAAACTTCCACAGTGTGTTCATTGTAAGAGGCCGATCACATGGATGTGACTATTGTGAGTCAAAGTTATAGCGCCACCAACTGGCAGCAGGACATGTGTCACTTTCAAAATGCTTTGAAATCACCCTCTTATTTTTAACCGATTTGCTTCAAACTTTATGTGTATAATGTAGACACACGGCAGATGTAGACCTGTGAAAGGATTATTGATATCTTAGATACTGTTGCCGTGGCAACGCATCAAACTTTAATATTCTTTTTTGATGCTTTTGAGACTCTTAACATACTTGAAATTGCATGAAACTCGACAGACACATCACATTTATTAGCCAGTAGACATGTGCAAAGTTTCAGAAACGGGCGTGGTGCAGGGGCTCAGTAGCGCCACCTTTTGACAAAAGAGGGGGAGTTAGGTCTATACTTTTATCTACAATGATAAAACTCAGTACGTATATTTTGTTCTCGTCGAGCCGGACAACTTTCTAATTTACATTCATTACCTCCGACCAACAGGAAGTCAGATATTTTGGTTTGAATGTGGATGTTTCGAAGAATTTTCTCTCTCTCTGTGAGAGGGAGAGGGAGAGGGGGGGGAGAGATTTTTCTTTGAGTGAGAATACTTTGAATTATTGGTTTTCATGGTTTCAGGGGCATTTGGGGCCCTTAACATGCTCGGAAACTCTTGAAACTTTGCACACAGGTCAGAACCCGCAGCCATTAGGGCCGGGCTGAAGCTGGTACCCGGGCGTGGCAGGGGGGCTCGACAGCGCCCCCTGGAATGGGATTCGAACACTTGTCCATAAATCAAACACGCTTGCATGTAATAATATGAAACTCGGTACACATATAGATCTCATCGGCTTGAACAACTTTCGTGCTCTAAGTTTTACGCCAGCCCAACAGGAAGTCGGCTATTATGGGTTGTTTGGAAACGCATGCCCCTGGATTTCGATATACTTCTCCTTGGGAATTGATCGGATTGCCACCAAACTCGGTCAGCATGAAGTCAAGACATTGAGGATGATAAATTGCCAGCGGATTTTTGATATCTCGAACGGTTTGGCCATGGCGAGGAAATGAATTTATGGCGAGAAAAGAGAAACAAAATGTGTGTTATAACTTAGTCCGTTTTACTTACAGTTACAAAACTCGCCACATATATTGTTCTCGTCGAGCCGGACAACTTTCTAATTTACAGTCATTAGCTCGGATCAACAGAAAGTCAGATATTTTGGTTTGAATGTGGATTTTCTCTGACAGAGAGAGTGCCCTCTGCCATTCTGTGTGTGTGTGTGTGTCTGTGTGGGGAGGGGAGGGGGGTGTCTGTGTGTGTGTGGCAAGGAGGAGGAGGGGCTCTCACTCTCTCTGTGTTTGTGTGTGTGTGGCTGTCTGTCTGTTACAGTGAAAAGAGCTTAACCATTTCATTCATTTGTTCTGCATTAAATGATAAATAATTCTCTAAGGCCTTGCTTTTTTATATATAAAATATTTATATATAAAAATTATATGTATATATAAATATATATTAGGTATGTGACTGAGGATATTTTCCCACCGGTTAATCGATGTGTGACACCGGCGAGGGCTTTTAAATCGCTAATATGAAAGTAAAATACTCCCGTCCGCACCGACATTGATAATGCTTCGGAGCAGGGCGAGGGTTTTCCATTATTTGCTATGGAAGTAATTAACTAAAAAACGTTCGCTTTGTTCTGCTCGCTCCTCGCCGTGGACGCGCACCATCATGAATGACCATGCAGCTGTGCACTTAGTTTGTTTAAAATTAGTCCTGCATTAAAAGGATAAAGAAATATCTAAGGTCTTGTCTTTTTGCATAGCACTTTATGGATATTTTTAAAATGACAAAATATGCATAGAACATATCTTTTAAATGTATTGTTTGCTTTAAATAAAATTAATATTGTATGTTTGGTGATTCAAGCTGAATGAATTTAAAATTAATGTGCTATATATATTAGATCAATATATATGTTTTCCTTAAAATTTTAATCAACACTAACTTTATTCTCATCAGAATTATAAATTTTTGTATAAAATAATACTACCATTAAAAAAAACTAAAACAGTCATTAGCTTGGATCAACAGGAAGTCAGATATTTTGGTCTGAATGTGGACTTTTGGCAAAATCAGCCTCTGATTTTTTACCCACTCCTCTTAAGTGGTTTATTTAATTCCCACGAAACTTTTTCAAAATGATGAAAATACTTTAAAGAAGCTAAATTGTAAACAGATAATAAATATCTCAAACGGTTTTGCTATGGCAAGGGATTAAAGTAATGTCAAAAAAGGAAACGCCTAAAACCTATCTTCTAAAAATGTAATTATACTCCATTTATTTCTATATATAATTATACAAATATCAGATCTAAACCCATTTTATTCTGTTTTTTCAATTTAATAATTGTTTAAGGCGAGACACTACAGGTGAATAAGGTAACATTTTTAACTAGCAGATATCACCATGAAACTTTCCCAGTTGATTACCTACATTAAGATGAGAAGAAAATGTATTACAAGTTTTCTATAATTTAATGTTTAAATATGCAAATGAGGCAATATCTAATTAAATATGCGCTATTTTGCATATATTTTAAAAAACGAAATCTGAGTATTGGATAAAGCCAGGTTAAAACTAATTTTTTCATTGTGTTCACATATTAGATGGGAAAAGAATTACAGAGGGATTTATGGATATCTACTTTAGTTATCCTGTAAATCAGAATATACTGTCAATAGCCTTAAAAAAATGATTTTCGCCATGTTTTTTGGAATAAAATGTTATATAAATCAGGCTAGGAATAATATATTTACAAATCCCTCTGTAAATGTCTTCATAATATAACTAGGTACAAGACTGGGAAGTTTGGTGTATATAGGTGCTACTGAAGTGAAGATTTCGTACTTGGAGTATGAGAGAAAGGTCATTTTGAGAAAACGGGCTTTAAAGATTTATCATCAGCCAATGAGATTGCGCATTCAGCCCTTTTACTTTCACGATTGGTTGCTGATAAAAAGGAAATGACCATATTTGGATCCGACAGCATTGTACAGGAGAGAGAGAGCTATCCAGACGTGCGTGTGATGACAGGAAGAAGACAGAGATCGCGGAGCAGCGGGAGGATTAAGAACGCCAACTTTTGTTGAATTTATGAGAAATCTACAGACGCGAACAGACAAAGTGTAGTAAAATAAAGACCTAAATGTGTATTTCAGACTTTTTTTCACCACAAGTCTGAAAGAAGACGTGTTATTGAAGACAAATATCCAAAAATCTAAAAATTGACCAGTAAAAAAAAAAACCATGTTTTTGCCTGCCGTGTCTCGCCTTAAGTTTAAAAACATCCAGAATGTTTTTTTAGTCCAAAAAAAAATATATATATATATATATATGTCATTCATTGTGCTATACTGCCCTCTTGTGTTCAAAGTCAGGTAGGCCTATTGTATCTATGTAAAATATAAAATATACTAGGTACCCGTATGTGATGGTGAGGAATATTTTACCACCAGTTAATCAACGTGTGACACCGCTGGGGACTTTTGAATTGCTAACTTAAAAACGAAAGTAAAATATGTTCGTCCGCACTGTAATGGATAATGGTGCAGAGCGAGCGTTTTCAATGAATTCCTATGGAAGTAGGAATTAACTAAAAAACGTTTGCTCTTCTCTGCCCGTTCCTCGCCGTGGACGCACACCATATATATATATATATATATATATATTTTTTTTTTTTTACATATATATAATGTTTTTTTTTTTTTTTTTTTTACATTTTTATATATATATATATATATATATATATATATATATATATATATATAATATAGCTGCGAGCAGCGATGGAGGGCCCAAGCCGGTGACACCGCCACCCCGGTGCCTTTAGTGTAACTAAAGGCACCAGGGTGGCGGTGCCACCGGCTTGGGCCCGCAATCGCTGCTCGCAGCTATATTTATTATTATTCTTCTTCTTATTCTTATTTTTCTGTCAACCTTTCGGGCACTTTTGAGACCCTTAACGTGCTCGAAAACTCTTGAAACTTTGCACACGGGTCAGAACCCGCGGCCATCAGGGCCGGGCTGAAGCTGGTACCCGGGCGTGGCAGGGGGGCTCAACAGCGCCCCCTTGAACGGGGTCCGAAAACTTGGTCCATACATCAGATACGCTTGCATGTAATAATATGAAACTCGGTACACATATAGATCTCATCGGGCCGAACAACTTTCGTACTTTTACTTTTTACGCCAGCCCAACAGGAAGTCGGCTATTATGGGTTGTTTGGAAACGCATGCTGTGGAATTTAATGTACTCCTCCTAGGGAATTCATCCATTCGCCTCCAAACTCAGTCAGCATGAAGTCAAGACATTGAGGATGCTAAATTGCGAACAGATTTTTGATATCTCGAACGGTTTGGCCGTGGCGAGGACACGAATTGATGGCGAATAATGGAAACAGGAAGTGTGTTATAATTTCTGCATACATTAACTGATCTTGATTAAACTTCAGCAGTGTGTTCGTTGTAAGAGGCCGATCACATGGATGTGACTATTGTGAGTCAAAGTTATAGCGCCACCAACTGGCAGCAGGAAGTGTGTCCCTTTCAAAATGCTTTGAAATCACCCTCTTATTTTTACCCGATTTGCTTCAAAGTTTATGTGTATAATGTAAACACACGGCAGATGTAGACCTGTGAAAGGATTTTTGATATCTTTAATACTGTTGCCATGGCAACGCTTCAAACTTTCATATTCTTTTTTGATGCTTTTGAGACTCTTAACATACTTGAAATTGGATGAAACTCGACAGACACATCACATTTATTAGCCCGTAGACATGTGCAAAGTTTCAGAAACGGGCGTGGTGAGGGGCTCAGTAGCGCCACCTTTAGTCATAAGTGGGGGGGTTAGTTTTATCAACAGCAACAAAACTTGGTATGTGTATTGTTCTCATCAAGACGGACAACTTTCTAATTTACATTAACGATCTCCGACCAACAGGAAGAGAGATATATTGGTTTGAATGTGGATTTTCTGAAGAATTTTCTCTCCCTCTCTCTGTGTCTCTGTGTGTGTGAGGGGAGGGGGGATTTGACTATTGCTTTTATATTGTTAATCAAGGTTTCAGGGGCTTTGGGGGTCCTTAACGTGCTCAAAAACTCTTGAAACTTTACATACAAGTTGGAACCCCCTGCCATCAGGGACGGGTTGAAGCTGGTACCCGGGCGTGGCAGGGGGGCTCAACAGCGCCCCCTGGAATGGGGTCCGAAAACTTGGTCCATAGATCAAACTAGCTTGCATGAATTAATATGAAACTCAGCACACATATAGATCTCATCGGGCCGAACAACTTTTGCGCCAGCCCAACAGGAAGTCGGCTATTATGGGTTGTTTGGAAAACGCTTGCTGTGGAATGTGAAATACTCCTCCTAGAGAATTCGTCCAATCCCCACAAAACTCGGTCAGCATGAAGTCAAGACATTGAGGATGCTAAATTGCGGACGGATTTTTGATATCTCGAACGGTTTGGCCGTGGCGAGGAAACGAATTTATGGCGAGAAAAGAGAAACACGAAGTGTTATAACTTCTGCACACATTAACTGATCTTGATGAAACTTCAGCAGTGTGTTCGTGGTAAGAGGCCAATCAGATGGATGTAACTATTGTGAGTCAAAGTTATAGCGCCACCAACTGGTAGCAGGAAGTGTGTCACTTTCAAAATGCTTTTGACAAAAGTGGGGGGGTTAGTTTTACCCACAGTTATAAAAATCAGTACGTATATTGGTCTCATCAAGCCGGACAACTTTCTAATTTACAGTCATTAGCTCAGACCAACAGGAAGTCAGATATTTTGGTTTGAATGTGGATTTCTTTGCAAATTCAGCCTCTGAATTTTTACCCAGTCCTCTTAAGTGGTTTATTTTATTCCCACAAAACTTTTTCAACATGATGAAAATACATTAAAGATGCTAAATTGTAAACGAATAATAAATATCTCAAACGGTTTTGCTATGGCGAGGGATTAAAGTAATGTCAAAAAAGGAAACACTAAAAACCTCCTATCTTCTAAAAATGTAATTATACACCATGTATTTCTATATAAAATTATACAAATATCAGAACTAAACCCATTTTATTCTTTTTTTTTCTATTTAATAATTGTTTAAGTTTAAAAACATCCAGAATGTTTTTTTAGTCCAAAAAATAAATCATGTAATTCATAGTGCTATACTGCCCTCTTGTGTTCAAAATCAGGTAGGCCTATTGTATCTATATGAAAATATACTAGGTTTGTGACGGTGAGAATATTTCCCCACCGGTTAATCAACGTGTGACACCGCTGGGGGCTTTTGAATCGCTAACTTAAAAACGAAAGTAAAATATGATCGTCCGCACAGACATTGATAATGGTGCGGAGCAGAGCGAGCGTTTTCAATGAATTCTTATGGAAGTAGGAATGAATATATATATATATATATATACATATATATATATACACACACACATATATAAATATATATATATATATATATATATATATATATATATATATGTGTGTGTGTGTATATATATATATATATATATATATATAAATATAGCTGCGAGCAGCGATGGAGGGCCCAAGCCGGTGACACCGCCACCCCAGTGCCTTTAGTGTAACTAAAGGCACCAGGGTGGCGGTGCCACCGGCTTGGGCCCGCAATCGCTGCTCGCAGCTATATTTTATTATTATTATTATTATTAGGGCCCAAGCCCTGAAAGGGCGAAGGCCCTATTGTTTCCGGTAGGATTATTAGGGCCCAAGCCCTGAAAGGGCGAAGGCCCTATTGTTTTCGGTAGGATTATTTATTATTAGGGCCCAAGCCCTGAAAGGGCGAAGGCCCTATTGTTTCCGGTAGGATTATTTATTATTATTATTATTATTAGGGCCCAAGCCCTGAAAGGGCGAAGGCCCTATTGTTTTCAGTAGGATTATTATTATTAGGGCCCAAGCCCTGAAAGGGCGAAGGCCCTATTGTTTTCGGTAGGATTATTTATTATTCTTATTCTTATTTTTCTGTCAACCTTTCGGGCACTTTTGAGACCCTTAACGTGCTCTAAAACTCTTGAAACTTTGCACACGGGTCAGAACCCGCGGCCATCAGGGCCGGGCTGAAGCTGGTACCCGGGCGTGGCAGGGGGGCTCAACAGCGCCCCCTTGAACGGGGTCCGAAAACTTGGTCCATAAATCAGACACGCTTGCATGTAATAATATGAAACTCGGTACATATATAGATCTCATCGGGCCGAACAACTTTCGTACTTTTACTTTTTACGCCAGCCCAACAGGAAGTCGGCTATTATGGGTTGTTTGGAAACGCATGCTGTGGAATTTAATGTACTCCTTCTAGAGAATTCATCCAATCGCCTCCAAACTCGGTGTGCATGAAGACAAGACATTGAAGATGCTAAATTGCGGACGGATTTTTGATATCTTGAACGGTTTGGCCGTGGCGAGGACACGAATTGATGGCGAATAAGGGACACAGGAAGTGTATTATAACTTCAGCATACATTAACTGATCTTGATTAAACTTCAGCAGTGTGTTCGTTGTAAGAGGCCGATCACATGGATGTGACTATTGTGAGTCAAAGTTATAGCGCCACCAACTGGCAGCAGGAAGTGTGTCCCTTTCAAAATGCTTTGAAATCACCCTCTTATTTTTACCCGATTTGCTTCAAAGTTTATGTGTATAATGTAAACACACGGCAGATGTAGACCTGTGAAAGGATTTTTGATATCTTTAATACTGTTGCCATGGCAACGCTTCAAACTTTAATATTCTTTTTTGATGCTTTTGAGACTCTTAACATACTTGAAATTGGATGAAACTCGACAGACACATCACATTTATTAGCCCGTAGACATGTGCAAAGTTTCAGAAACGGGCGTGGTGAGGGGCTCAGTAGCGCCACCTTTAGTCATAAGTGGGGGGGTTAGTTTTATCAACAGCAACAAAACTTGGTATGTGTATTGTTCTCATCAAGACGGACAACTTTCTAATTTACATTAACAATCTCCGACCAACAGGAAGAGAGATATTTTGGTTTGAATGTGGATTTTCTGAAGAATTTTCTCTCCCTCTCTCTGTGTCTCTGTGTGTGTGAGGGGAGGGGGGATTTGACTATTGCTTTTATATTGTTAATCAAGGTTTCAGGGGCTTTTGGGGTCCTTAACGTGCTCAAAAACTCTTGAAACTTTACATACAAGTCGGAAACCCCTGCCATCAGGGACGGGTTGAAGCTGGTACCCGGGCGTGGCAGGGGGGCTCAACAGCGCCCCCTTGAACGGGGTCCCAAAACTTGGTCCATAGATCAAACACGCTTGCATGAATTAATTTGAAACTCAGTACACATATAGATATCATCGGGCCGAACAACTTTCGTGCTCTAAGTTTTACGCCAGCCCAACAGGAAGTCGGCTATTATGGGTTGTTTGGAAAACGCTTGCTGTGGAATGCGAAGTACTCCTCCTAGAGAATTCATCCAATCCCCACCAAACTCGGTGTGCATGAAGTCAAGACACTGAGGATTCTAAGTTGCGGACGGATTTTTGATATCTCGAACGGTTTGGTCGTGGCGAGGAAACGAATTTATGGCGAGAAAAGAGAAACACGAAGTGGAATAACTTCTGCATACATTAACTGATCTTGATGAAACTTCAGCAGTGTGTTCGTGGTAAGAGGCCGATCAGATGGATGTAACTATTGTGAGTCAAAGTTATAGCGCCACCAACTGGCAGCAGGAAGTGTGTCACTTTCAACATGCTTTTGACAAAAGTGGGCGGGTTAGTTTTAACTACAGTAAAAAAAAAAATGTTTGTATATTGTACTCATCAAGCCGGACAACTTTCTAATTTACATTCATTAGCTCTGGCCATCAGGAAGTCAGATATTTTGGTCTGAATGTGGATTTCTTTGCAAAATCAGCCTCTGAATTTTTAGCCACTCCTCTTAAACTATTTATTTTATTCCCACCAAACTTTTTCAACATGATGAAAATACATTAAATATGCTAAATTGTGAACGGATAATAAATATCTCAAACGGTTTTGCTATGGCGAGGGATTAAAGTAATGTCCAAAAAGGAATCAGAAAACATCTCATATCTTCTACAAATGTAATTATACACCGTTTATTTTTATATAAAATTATACAAATATTAGAACTAAACCCATTTTATTCTGTTTTTGCAATTCAAGAAGTATAAAAAAGTTAAAAACAGGCTATTTAGTGCTATTTGGTTCAACAAAAAAAGCAAATATAGGGCTATACTGCCCTCTTGTGTCCAAAAGGATATAAATATAGTATATAAAACTTTTTACTAGGTAGGCCTATATTGTATTTAAATATAAATGTATTAGGTATATGACTGTGAGGATATTTTCCCAACGGTTAATCGACGTGTGACACGAGCGGGTGCTTTTAAATCGCTAATATAAAAGTGAAAGTAAAAAACGGACGTCCGCACGGACATTGATAATGTTGCACACACAAATCACACACACGTTGGAAAGAATGATACTTTTAAACATAACACTAAACCGCCATTAAGTGTCGCCAGGCGACCGTCTTAATGAGTGAGTCATTGATTCATTCGTTCAAACGATTCGTTTGAATGACTGAGTCATTCATGATTAAGACATGTTTATGGATTGATCATTCAATCTTTGAGTCAACCGATTCGTTCAAAATGCTGAAACATTCAGAAATGAGAAAACACATTGCTGAGAGATGCGCGTGATGATTCTGCTGTGATCTTTTTGTTTAACTATTTTCGCTGCTGAAACAGAACAAAAACAGTCAATATTGCATCTAAAATGTAAGTGACTTGATTGTAACTGTTTTTTAACCTGTTGTATGAAATCAATGTCACAGTTTCAATCGTGATTGTATTCAGGAAACAGCCTTCTCGTCAAGTGAGGTTGCTTAACTGTTATAAAATATATCAAAACTCCATATTTATAATTTTTATAGTCAGTAAGTTGTTAACTGAGTTTGTTTTTTGTGTGCTGATCTCATTTGTTTACATTTCTTCTGGAGAAGCTGCACGAGCCTCAGCAGCGCAACCTTGTTACCATTGATCAACTGATTACTGGTAATCCATTTATTAACAACTGTTGATTGCAACTTAAAATGAATGTAATAAAATTAGAATAATCTCTCGTTTTAGTGATTCCCAAGTTATTTTTTTGTCATTGACGTTCTAATCAGGCTACTCTGGTCGGGCAAGTAAAATTCTCTTTCAGGTTGGCCTATTGTATTTATATATAAATATATTAGGGATGTGACTGTGGGAAAATTTCCCCACCGGTTAATCGATGTGTGACACCGCTGGGGGCTTTTGAATCGGTAACTTAAAAACGAAAGTAAAATATGTTCGTCCGCACGGACATTGATAATGGTGCAGAGCGAGCGCATTGCAATCTTGATATCGCAGTCTGTTCATTATAGCCTTTATAAAATATAATAATAAAATAGTCAACCTAACATATAAAAATTACACTGCTCTGAATAGTATGAATTGTACTGACTATTTAAACACAGTAATCACCGCTAAACTGTGATGTTTCCAAGCACATATTTGCGCATGTGAAGAGGATAATTTTTCCCTTCAATAGTGGAACGTGAGTGAAGTACAAAGCCTATAATAAACAAATGTTTAGCATCCAAAAAATGTAATATATATATATATATATATATATATAACAAAAAAAAATACATATATATATATATATATATATAAACACACCTAAAAAATATATATATATATATATATATATATATTTTGTTTTTGTTTTTTTTGTTATATATATATATATATATATATATATATATATATATATATATATAAATATAGCTGCGAGCAGCGATGGAGGGCCCAAGCCGGTGAAACCGCCACCCCGGTGCCTTTAGTGTAACTAAAGGCACCAGGGTGGCGGTGCCACCGGCTTGGGCCCGCAATCGCTGCTCGCAGCTATATTTATATATATATTTATTATTATTTTTCTTACGACTATTCAGGCATTTTTGGGGCCCTTAACATACTCAAAAACTCTTGAAACTTTTCACACGGGTCAGAACCCGCGGCCATCAGGGCCGGGCTGAAGCTGGTACCCGGGCGTGGCAGGGGGGCTCGACAGCGCCCCCTTGAATGGGGTCCGAAAACTTGGTCCATAAATCAAACACGCTTTCATGTAATAATATGAAACTCGGAACACATATAGATCTCATCGGGCCGAACAACTTTCATGCTCTAAGTTTTACGCCAGCCCAAAAGGAAGTCGGCTATTTAGGGTTGTTTGGAAACGCATGCTCAGGAATTTGAAACACTTCTCCTAGGGAATTCATCCAATTGCCTCCAAACTCGGTGTGCATGAAGTCAAGACATTGAGGATGAAAAATTGCCAGGGGATTTTTGATATCTCGAACGGTTTGGCCGTGGCGAGGAAACGAATTTATGGCGAATAAAGGGTCACAGGAAGTGTATTATAACTTCAGCATACATTAACTGATCTTGATGAAACTTCCACAGTGTGTTCATTGTAAGAGGCCGATCACATGGATGTGACTATTGTGAGTCAAAGTTATAGCGCCACCAACTGGCAGCAGGACATGTGTCACTTTCAAAATGCTTTGAAATCACCCTCTTATTTTTAACCGATTTGCTTCAAACTTTATGTGTATAATGTAGACACACGGCAGATGTAGACCTGTGAAAGGATTATTGATATCTTAGATACTGTTGCCGTGGCAACGCATCAAACTTTAATATTCTTTTTTGATGCTTTTGAGACTCTTAACATACTTGAAATTGGATGAAACTCGACAGACACATCACATTTATTAGCCAGTAG
>CM038631.1:23760770-23813551 GCA_021554675.1 Leuciscus idus
AAGCACCCGCTCGTGTCACACGTCGATTAACCGATGGGAAAATATCCTCACAGTCATATACCTAATACATTTATATTTAAATACAATATAGGCCTACCTAGTAAAAAGTTTTATATACTATTTTTATATCCATTTGGACACAAGAGGGCAGTATAGCCCTATGTTTGCTTTTTTGTTGAACCAAATAGCACTAAATAGGCTGTTTTTAACTTTTTTTATACTTCTTGAATTGCAAAAACAGAATAAAATGGGTTTAGTTCTAATATTTGTATAATTTTATATAAAAATAAACGGTGTATAATTACATTTGTAGAAGATATGAGATGTTTTCTGATTCCTTTTTTGACATTACTTTAATCCCTCGCCATAT
Source organism: Leuciscus idus (assembly GCA_021554675.1). Lineage (NCBI taxonomy): Eukaryota > Metazoa > Chordata > Actinopteri > Cypriniformes > Leuciscidae > Leuciscus > Leuciscus idus. Next base: position 23,761,141 of record CM038631.1, read on the forward strand.
CAAAACCGTTTGAGATATTCAATATCCGTTCACAATTTAGCATCTTTAATGTATTTTCATCATGTTGAAAAAGTTTGGTGGGAATAAAATAAATAGTTTAAGAGGAGTGGCTAAAAATTCAGAGGCTGATTTTGCAAAGAAATCCACATTCAGACCAAAATATCTGACTTCCTGATGGCCGGAGCTAATGAATGTAAATTAGAAAGTTGTCCGGCTTGATGAGTACAATATACAAACAATTTTTTTTTTACTCTAGTTAAAACTAACCCGCCCACTTTTGTCAAAAGCATGTTGAAAGTGACACACTTCCTGCTGCCAGTTGGTGGCGCTATAACTTTGACTCACAATAGTTACATCCATCTGATCGGCCTCTTACCACGAACACACTGCTGAAGTTTCATCAAGATCAGTTAATGTATGCAGAAGTTATTCCACTTCGTGTTTCTCTTTTCTCGCCATAAATTCGTTTCCTCGCCACGGCCAAACCGTTCGAGATATCAAAAATCCGTCTGCAATTTAGAATCCTCAATGTCTTGACTTCATGCACACCGAGTTTGGTGGGGATTGGATGAATTCTCTAGGAGGAGTACTTCGCATTCCACAGCAAGCGTTTTCCAAACAACCCATAATAGCCGACTTCCTGTTGGGCTGGCGTAAAACTTGACTGGGGGAAAGTTGTTCGGCCCGATGATATCTATATGTGTACCGAGTTTCAAATTAATTCATGCAAGCGTGTTTGATCTATGGACCAAGTTTTGGGACCCCGTTCAAGGGGGCGCTGTTGAGCCCCCCTGCCACGCCCGGGTACCAGCTTCAACCCGTCCCTGATGGCAGGGGGTTCCGACTTGTATGTAAAGTTTCAAGAGTTTTTGAGCACGTTAAGGACCCCAAAAGCCCCTGAAACCTTGATTAACAATATAAAAGCAATAGTCAAATCCCCCCTCCCCTCACACACACAGAGACACAGAGAGAGGGAGAGAAAATTCTTCAGAAAATCCACATTCAAACCAAAATATCTCTCTTCCTGTTGGTCGGAGATCGTTAATGTAAATTAGAAAGTTGTCCGTCTTGATGAGAACAATACACATACCAAGTTTTGTTTCTGTTGATAAAACTAACCCCCCCACTTATGACTAAAGGTGGCACTACTGAGCCCCTCACCACGCCCGTTTCTGAAACTTTGCACATGTCTACGGGCTAATAAATGTGATGTGTCTGTCGAGTTTCATCCAATTTCAAGTATGTTAAGAGTCTCAAAAGCATCAAAAAAGAATATTAAAGTTTGAAGCGTTGCCATGGCAACAGTATAAAAGATATCAAAAATTTTTTCAGAGGTCTACATCTGCCGTGTGTTTACATTATACACATAAACTTTGAAGCAAATCGGGTAAAAATAAGAGGGTGATTTCAAAGCATTTTGAAAGGGACACACTTCCTGCTGCCAGTTGGTGGCGCTATAACTTTGACTCACAATAGTCACATCCATATGATCGGCCTCTTACAACGAACACACTGCTGAAGTTTAATCAAGATCAGTTAATGTATGCTGAAGTTATAATACACTTCCTGTGTCCCTTATTCGCCATCAATTCGTGTCCTCGCCACGGCCAAACCGTTCAAGATATCAAAAATCCGTCCGCAATTTAGCATCTTCAATGTCTTGTCTTCATGCACACCGAGTTTGGAGGCGATTGGATGAATTCTCTAGAAGGAGTACATTAAATTCCACAGCATGCGTTTCCAAACAACCCATAATAGCCGACTTCCTGTTGGGCTGGCGTAAAAAGTAAAAGTACGAAAGTTGTTCGGCCCGATGAGATCTATATATGTACAGAGTTTCATATTATTACATGCAAGCGTGTCTGATTTATGGACCAAGTTTTCGGACCCCGTTCAAGGGGGCGCTGTTGAGCCCCCCTGCCACGCCCGGGTACCAGCTTCAGCCCGGCCCTGATGGCCGCGGGTTCTGACCCGTGTGCAAAGTTTCAAGAGTTTTAGAGCACGTTAAGGGTCTCAAAAGTGCCCGAAAGGTTGACAGAAAAATAAGAATAATAATAATAAATATAGCTGCGAGCAGCGATTGCGGGCCCAAGCCGGTGGCACCGCAACCCCGGTGCCTTTAGTTACCTAAAGGCACCGGGGGTGGCGGTGCCGCCGGCTTTGGCCCTCCATCGCTGCTCGCAGCTATATTTATATATATATATATATATATATATATATATATATATATATATGTATATATATATATGTATATATATATATATACACACACACACACACACACACACACACATATATATATATATATATATATATATATATATATAAAAATATCTATCTATCTATATCTCTCTATATATATATATACACACACACACACACACATATATATATATATATATATATATATATATATATATAAGACAGAAAATATTACTTGTCTTACCTTATTCTGATTTTATGATACACTCAAAATATTCCACAACAAATCCTTTAAATTTAATGTAAAAATAAAAACGAAAGTAAGCCGTGTTGGTCTCACGTAACCCTCTCATTAGAATCAAAATGTTTCAATATTTGCGATGTATTTGGATGCTAAACTATTCTTTATTATAGGCTTTGTACTTCACTCGTGTTCCAATATCGATGGAAAAAATCATCCTCTTCACACGCGCAAAAATGTGCTTGGAAACATCACAGTGGAGCTCTGCTTACTGTGAATGGTACAAATTGTACTACTTACTATTTAAACAGAGCAGTGTAATTCGTATATCTTATGTTGACTATTTTTATTATTATATTGTATTAGGGCTATAATGCACAGGCTGCGATGTCAAGATTGCAATTCTGGAATGTGTGTGTGTGTGTGTGACGCGGTTGCAGTTGAACAGTGGACACATAAAAACATAAATAAAATGTATTAGTTTATTCCTACTTCCATAGGTGGGAAAATGTTATCACAGTCACATCCCTAATATATTTATATATAAATACAATAGGCCTACCTGAAAGAGAATTTTACTTGCCCGACCAGAGTATAGCCTGATTAGAACGTCAAGAACAAAAAAAAATAACTTGGGAATCACTAAAACGAGAGATTATTCTAATTTCATTACATTCATTTTAAGTTCCAATCAGCAGTTAATAATAAATGTATTACTGATCAATGGTAACAAGGTTGCCCTGCTGAGGCTCATGCAGCTTCTCCAGGAGAATTGTAAACAAATGTGCGCAGCACACAAAAAAGCAACCCAGTTAACAACATACTGACTATAAAAATTACAAATATGGAGTTTTTATATATTTTATAACAGAGTTAAGCAACCTCACTTGACGAGTAGGCTACTATTTCCTGAATACAATCACGATTGAAACTGTGACATTGATTTCATACAACAGGTTAATAAACAGTTACAATTAAGTCACTTACATTTTAGATGCAATATTGACTGTTTTTGTTCTGTTTCAGCAGCATAAATAGTTAAACAAAGATCACAGCCGAACCATCGCGCATCTCACAGCAACTTGTTTTCTCATTACTGAATGATTCAGCATTTTGAAACGAATCGGTTGACTCAAAGATTCAATGGTCAATCCATAAACATCTGTCTCAATCATGAATGACTCAGTCATTCGAATGAATCGTTTGAACGAATGAATCAATGACTCGCTCATTAAGATGGTCGCCTGGCGACACCTAATGGCGGTTTAGTGTTATGTTTAAAAGTATCATTCTTTCCAACGTGCACCATTATCAATGTCAGTGCGGACGTCCGTTTTTTACTTTCACTTTTATATTAGCGATTTAAAAGCACCCGCTCGTGTCACACGTCGATTAACCGATGGGAAAATATCCTCACAGTCATATACCTAATACATTTATATTTAAATACAATAGGCCTACCTAGTAAAACGTTTTATATACTATTTTGATATCCTTTTGGACACAAGAGGGCAGTATAGCCCTATGTTTGCTTTTTTGTTGAACCAAATAGCACTAAATAGCCTGTTTTTAACTTTTTTTATACTTCTTGAATTGCAAAAACAGAATAACAGAATAAAATGGGTTTAGTTCTAATATTTGTATAATTTGATATAAAAATAAACGGTGTATAATTACATTTGTAGAAGATATGAGATGTTTTCTGATTCCTTTTTTGACATTACTTTAATCCCTCGCCATATCAAAACCGTTTGAGATATTCAATATCCGTTAATAATTTAGAATCTTTAAGGTATTTTCATCATGTTGAAAAAGTTTGGTGGGAATAAAATAAATAGTTTAAGAGGAGTGGCTAAAAATTCAGAGGATGATTTTGCAAAAAAATCCACATTCAGACCAAAATATCTGACTTCCTGATGGCCGGAGCTAATGAATGTAAATTAGAAAGTTGTCCGGCTTGATGAGTACAATATACAAACAATTTTTTTTTTACTGTAGTTAAAACTAACCCGCCCACTTTTGTCAAAAGCATGTTGAAAGTGACACACTTCCTGCTGCCAGTTGGTGGCGCTATAACTTTGACTCACAATAGTTACATCCATCTGATCGGCCTCTTACCACGAACACACTGTTGAAGTTTCATCAAGATCAGTTAATGTATGCAGAAGTTATTCCACTTCGTGTTTCTCTTTTCTCGCCATAAATTCGTTTCCTCGCCACGGCCAAACCGTTCGAGATATCAAAAATCTGTCCGCAATTTAGAATCCTCAATGTCTTGACTTCATGCACACCGAGTTTGGTGGGGATTGGATGAATTCTCTAGGAGGAGTACTTCGCATTCCACAGCAAGCGTTTTCCAAACAACCCATAATAGCCGACTTCCTGTTGGGCTGGCGTAAAACTTAGAGCACGAAAGTTGTTCGGCCCGATGAGATCTATATGTGTACCGAGTTTCATATAATTACATGCAAGTGTGTTTGATTTATGGACAAGTGTTCGGATCCCGTTCCAGGGGGCGCTGTTGAGCCCCCCTGCCACGCCCGGGTACCAGCTTCAGCCCGGCCCTGATGGCCGCACGTTCTGACCTGTGTGCAAAGTTTCAAGAGTTTTCGAGCACGTTTAAGGCCCCAAAAGCCCCTGAAACCTTGAAAAACAGGAATTTTAAACAAATCTCACTCAAAAGACAAATCCCCCCACCCCTCACACACACAGAGACGCAGAGGCAGAGAGAGAGAGGGAGAGAATTCTCCAAAAAATCACATTCAAACCAAAATATCTCACTTCCTGTTGGTCACAGCTTATGACTATAAATTAGAAAGTTGTCCGGCTTGATGAGAACAATATACATAACGATTTTTGTGACTCTACTTAACCCTCTGGGGACGGATTGGGCGGTACCGCCCAAAATGGCATACTTTTACAAATGTGTAATTATCTTACAAACTATTAATGATAGAGAGATGCGGTCTTTTTTGCCGTCTTCCTCGGACTCCGCTGAAAACAGTGGTATATGGTGTACACACATCCTTGTTGCGCAATACCACTGAGTATAAGGCCAATGAAATCGATGTTGTTAGGAAAATTCCACGCGCAAAGACCAATGGAAAAATTGCCGCTGGGAGGAATATTTTTCTTGCCCAATCAGAGGAAGGTTACCATGACGTATTCTAGCTAATCAGAGACCTCCGTAGCCTTGCAAGGGGTGGTACTATAGTAAATGATATGACGCAAACAACGTCGAGTGGAGAAGGAGACAGAGAGCGAACGGAGCGTAGAATTACACACACAGATTTATATGAGAGAGACAGAACGATTGTAATGTTTATATATATAGCATATTAGCAATTATAGCATTATTATTTTATTGTTTTAGCACTTTTATGATGGCAAGCAGTAAAAGATTTACCTCATAACAAGCTCTGGAACAATTAACAGTTACTGGAAAGTGACGAGGAGAAATTCGAATCACTGGCATGCCTGAGAAAAAACGCCTGGGACTGTTTGTATATAAAGTTCATTATTTCATTGTTCTTTACACTTTTGATTGAACAATTACAAATGTCTGTCAAGTAAAGGGTTTGACAAATATATATTTTGTTCAAAAACTGTTCACTATTGTTGTGTAAGGTGTGATTTTCAGTAATAAATTACTCAAATAAAATTTTCGTTTTTGAAATTATCTAGTTTATTTTACATTTTTTACTCATACTTCCTTTATAAACACATTACATGCATTCTTATGTTAGCTTAGGGTCTTCTGAATCCATAGATACCAAACACATGGTGTTCCCATCTCCATTACATGGTTTATAAGCCCAAATGTAAAAATAGAGAAAACGGACCAAAAAGGGCTTAGTCCCCAGAGGGTTAAAACTAAGCCCCCACTTATGACTAAAGGTGGCGCTACTGAGCCCCTCACCACGCCCGTTTCTGAAACTTTGCACATGTCTACGGGATAATAAATGTGATGTGTCTGTCGAGTTTCATCCAATTTCAAGTATGTTAAGAGTCTCAAAAGCATCAAAAAAGAATATTAAAGTTTGAAGCGTTGCCATGGCAACAGTATTAAAGATATAAAAAATCCTTTCACAGGTCTACATCTGCCGTGTGTTTACATTATACACATAAAGTTTGAAGCAAATCGGGTAAAAATAAGAGGGTGATTTCAAAGCATTTTGAAAGGGACACACTTCCTACTGCCAGTTGGTGGCGCTATAACTTTGACTCACAATAGTCACATCCATGTGATCGGCCTCTTACAACGAACACACTGCTGAAGTTTAATCAAGATCAGTTAATGTATGCAGAAGTTATAACACACTTCCTGTTTCCATTATTCGCCATAAATTTGCTTCCTCGCCACAGCCAAACCGTTTGAGATATCAAAAATCCGTCCGCAATTTATCATCCTCAATGTCTTGACTTAATGCTGACCGAGTTTGGAGGCGAATGGATGAATTCCCTAGGAGGAGTACATTAAATTCCACAGCATGCGTTTCCAAACAACCCATAATAGCCGACTTCCTGTTGGGCTGGCGTAAAAAGTAAAAGTACGAAAGTTGTTCGGCCCGATGAGATCTATATGTGTACCGAGTTTCATATTATTACATGCAAGCGTGTCTGATGTATGGACCAAGTTTTCGGACCCCGTTCAAGGGGGCGCTGTCGAGCCCCCCTGCCACGCCCGGGTACCAGCTTCAGCCCGGCCCTGATGGCCGCGGGTTCTGACCCGTGTGCAAAGTTTCAAGAGTTTTCGAGCATGTTAAGGGCCCCAAAAGTGCCTGAATAGTCGTAAGAAAAATAATAATAATAATAATAATCCTACCGAAAACAATAGGGCCTTCGCCCTTTCAGGGCTTGGGCCCTAATAATCCTACCGAAAACAATAGGGCCTTCGCCCTTTCAGGGCTTGGGCCCTAATTAAAGCTGCAAGCAGCGATGAAAGGGCCCTCGCACTCGTGCCATCGTCACTCGGTGGCTTTAGAAAGACAGAGCATGGTTGGGCAATGTGCATTTAAGGAGGTATAGTAGTTGCTAGCATGTTTAGTATGTTTCTAGCATGCTTAGTACACAATAGTTATGTGGTTAGTACTGCATTACTGTTTTAACCATGTCAGTTTCTGTTGCCAGTAGGTGGGGCTATGTCTACATCTGAATATCGCTATGTAGATGTGTTCAGTGCAGGACTTTTATCAAACATGTGAAGTTTGGGGCAGATTGGACATTGTATGCTTGAGTTACAACAACTTCCTTTAGCATTTCTTGCATGTTTTATGATGTTTCTAGCATATTACATATTAATTTTGGGGTAGATTGGACATTGCATGCCTGAGTTACAGCAAATTCATATTTAATTGCAGTAATAGCATGCTTTAACACTTAGCTAAGTATTTGATAGCATGTTTCTAGTATGTTGCTAACATGTTTAGCAGTTGGTGGCACTTTTTTATATGTTATTAGGAGTCCAGAACAATGTTAAACATCACTTCCTGTTGCCAGCAGGTGGCGCTATGACTATATCTGAATATGAGCATGGACTTGTGTTCAGGAGATAATTCTTATCAAACGTGTGAAGTTTGGGGTAGATTGGACATTGTATGCTTAAGTTACAACAACTTTCTTTAGCATTTCTAGCATGATTTAGAACTTAGCTATGTGTTGCTAGCATGTTTCTTGCATGTTACATATTAAGTTTGGGGCAGATTCGACATTGCATGCCTGTGTTACAGCAAATTCCTATTTAATTGCAGCAATAGCATACTTTAGCACTTAGCTAAGTGTTTGCTAGCATGTTTTAGCAAGTTTCTAGTATGTTGTTAGCATGTTTAACACTTGCTGGCACTTTTTAATGTTTTTATATGTCCACAACAGTGTTTAACATGTCACTTCCTGTTGACAGCAGGTGGCGCTATGACTGTAACTGAATATGAGCATGGTCATGTGTTCAGGACAGAACGTTTATCAAAAGTGTGAAGTTTGGCGCAGATTGGACATTGCCTTCTTGAGTAACAACAACATCCTGTTTCATTGAATTAGCATGCTTTAGCACTTAGCTAAGTATTGCTAGCATGTTTTAACATGTTTCTAGCATGTTTAGAAGTCAATGGCATTTTTAACATGTTGCTAGAACGGCATCAACGTGTTAAACATGACACTTCCTGTTACCAGTAGGTGGCGCTATTACTATAACTGAATATTCTCATGTAGATGTGTTCAGGCCATGCCTCTTATCAAACGTCTGAAGTTTGGGGCAGACTGGACATTCCGTGCCTGTGTTACAGCAAATTCCTATTTAATTGCAGTATTAGCATGCTTTAGCACTAAGCTAAGTATTTGCTAGCATGTTTTAACATGTTTCTAGTATGTTGTTAGCATGTTTAGCACATGCTGGAACTTTTTTATATGTTATCAGGAGTTCACAACAGTGTTAAACATGTCACTTCCTGTTGCCAGCAGGTGGCGCTATGACTGTAACTGAATATGAGCATGGTCATGTGTCCAGGACAGAACGCTTATCAAAAGTGTGAAGTTTGGCGCAGATTGGACATTGCCTTCTTGAGTAACAACAACATCCTGTTTCATTGAATTAGCATGCTTTAGCACTTAGCTAAGTATTGCTAGCATGTTTTAACATGTTTCTAGCATGTTTAGAAGTCAATGGCATTTTTAACATGTTGCTAGAATGGCATCAACGTGTTAAACATGACACTTCCTGTTACCAGTAGGTGGCGCTATTACTATAACTGAATATTCTCATGTAGATGTGTTCAGGACAGAACGATTATCAAAAGTGTGAAGTTTGGGGCAGATTGGACATTCCATGCCTGAGTTACAGCAAATTCCTATTTAATTGCAAAAATAGCATGCTTTAGCACTTAGCTAAGAGTTTGCTAGCATGTTTTAGCATGCTTCTAGTATGTTGTTAGCATGTTTAGCACTTGCTGGCACTTTTTTATATGTTATTAGGAGTCCATAACAGTGTTAAACATGTCACTTCCTGTTGCCAGCAGGTGGCGCTATGACTATAACTGAATATGAGCATGGTCATGTGTTCAGGACAGAACGCTTATCAAACGTGTGAAGTTCGGGGCAGATTGGACATTCCATGCCTGAGTTACAGCAACTTCCTGTTTCATGGCGAAACATCGAAATTTGTCAGGCCGCCGAGGACCCGTCCTTCGACGAAAACTCAAGATCTTCGCAATTTAACGTCGCAAAGGCCTTAAGATTACACTCACCAAATTTGAAGATGATCAGATTAAAACTGTAGGAGGAGTTCGTTAAAGTACGAGGCCTGAAAATGGCAAAAACTGCACAAAAATCTGAGAGGAAGTTCAAAATGGCTGACTTCCTGTTGTGTTTAGGGCTATGCTCCAAGAGACTTTTTTGTAGGTATTAGGTGATTACATGTATGTACCGAATTTCGTGCACGTACGTGGAACGTTGCGGGAGGCGCACTCCGTTGAACTTTTATAGGTGGCGCTATCGAGCCATTTTGCCCCGTCCAATTCTGAAACCTATATCAGATGTAAATTTTCGCCAGTTCTGACGCGTGTGCAAAGTTTTGTGAGTTTTCGAGCATGTTTAGGCCCTCAAAAATGCAATTAAATGCGGAGAAGAATAATAATAATAATAAATATAGCTGCGAGCAGCGATTGCGGGCCCAAGCCGGTGGCACCGCCACCCTGGTGCCTTTAGTTACACTAAAGGCACCGGGGTGGCGGTGTCACCGGCTTGGGCCCTCCATCGCTGCTCGCAGCTATATTTATATATATATATATATATATATATATATATATATATATATATATATATACACATATATATATATATATATATATATATATATATATAATAAAGACGGGAAATTTTACTTGTCTTACCTTATTCTGATTTTATGATACACTCAAAATATTCCACAACAAATCCTTTAAATTTAATGTAAAAATAAAAACGAAAGTAAGCCGTGTTGGTCTCACGTAACCCTCTCATTAGAATCAAAATGTTTCAATATTTGCGATGTATTTGGATGCTAAACTATTCTTTATTATAGGCTTTGTACTTCACTCGTGTTCCAATATCGATGGAAAAAATCATCCTCTTCACACGTGCAAAAATGTGCTTGGAAACATCACAGTGGAGCTCTGCTTACTGTGAATGGTACAAATTGTACTACTGACTATTTAAACAGAGCAGTGTAATTCGTATATGTTATGTTGACTATTTTTATTATTATATTGTATTAGGGCTATAATGAACAGGCTGCGATGTCAAGATTGCAATTCTGGAATGTGTGTGTGTGTGTGTGTGTGTGTGTGACGCGGTTGCGGTTGAACAGTGGACACATAAAAACATAAATAAAATGTATTAGTTTATTCCTACTTCCATAGGAATACATTGAAAATGCTCGCTCTACTCCGCACCATTATCAATGTCTGTGCGGACATCTGTATTTTATTTTCGCTTTTAAGTTAGCGATTTAAAAGCCCTCAGCGGTGTCACACGTCGATTAACCGGTGGGAAAATGTTATCACAGTCACATCCCTAATATATAAATACAATAGGCCTACCTGAAAGAGAATTTTACTTGCCCGACCAGAGTATAGCCTGATTAGAACGTCAATAACAAAACAAATTACTTGGGAATCACTAAAATGAGAGATTATTCTAATTTCATTACATTCATTTTAAGTTGCAATCAGCAGTTAATAATAAATGTCTTACTGATCAATGGTAACAAGGTTGCCCTGCTGAGGCTCATGCAGCTTCTCCAGGAGAATTGTAAACAAATGAGCGCAGCACACAAAAAAGCAACCCAGTTAACAACATACTGACTATAAAAATGACAAATATGGAGTTTTTATATATTTTATAACATATAAGCAACCTCACTTGACGAGTAGGCTACTATTTCCTGAATACAATCACGATTGAAACTGTGACATTGATTTCATACAACAGGTTAATAAACAGTTACAATTAAGTCACTTACATTTTAGATGCAATATTGACTGTTTTTGTTCTGTTACAGCAGCAAAAATAGTTAAACAAAGATCACAGCAGAACCATCGCGCATCTCACAGCAACTTGTTTTCTCATTACTGAATGATTCAGCATTTTGAAACGAATCGGTTGACTCAAAGATTCAATGGTCAATCCATAAACATCTGTCTCAATCATGAATGACTCAGTCATTCGAACGAATCGTTTGAACGAATGAATCAATGACTCGCTCATTAAGATGGTCGCCTGGCGACACCTAATGGCGGTTTAGTGTTTAAAAGTATCATTCTTTCCAACGTGCACCATTATCAATGTCAGTGCGGACGTCCGTTTTTTACTTTCACTTTTATATTAGCGATTTAAAAGCACCCGCTCGTGTCACACGTCGATTAACCGATGGGAAAATATCCTCACAGTCATACCTAATACATTTATATTTAAATACAATAGGCCTACCTAGTAAAACGTTTTATATACTATTTTGATTTCCTTTTGGACACAAGAGGGCAGTATAGCCCTATGTTTGCTTTTTTGTTGAACCAAATAGCACTAAATAGCCTGTTTTTAACTTTTTCATACTCCTTGAATAGCAAAAACAGAATAAAATGGGTTTAGTTCTAATATTTGTATAATTTTATATAAAAATAAATGGTGTATAATTACATTTTTAGAAGTTATGAGATGTTTCCTGCTTCCTTTTTGACATTAATTTAATCCTTCGCCATAGCAAAACCGTTTGAGATATTCAATATCCGTTTACAATTTAGCATCATTAATATATTTGTATCATGTTGAAAAAGTTTGGTGGGAATAAAATAAATAGTTTAAGAGGAGTGGCTAAAAATTCAGAGGCTGATTTTGCAAAAAAAAATCCACATTCAGACCAAAATATCTGACTTCCTGATGGCCGGAGCTAATGAATGTAAATTAGAAAGTTGTCCGGCTTGATGAGTACAATATACAAACTATTTTTTTTTTACTGTAGTTAAAACTAACCCGCCCACTTTTGTCAAAAGCATGTTGAAAGTGACACACTTCCTGCTGCCAGTTGGTGGCGCTATAACTTTGACTCACAATAGTTACATCCATCTGATCGGCCTCTTACCACGAACACACTGCTGAAGTTTCATCAAGATCAGTTAATGTATGCAGAAGTTATTCCACTTCGTGTTTCTCTTTTCTCGCCATAAATTCGTTTCCTCGCCACGGCCAAACCGTTCGAGATATCAAAAATCCGTCCGCAATTTAGAATCCTCAATGTCTTGACTTCATGCACATCGAGTTTGGTGGGGATTGGATGAATTCTCTAGGAGGAGTACTTCGCATTCCACAGCAAGCGTTTTCCAAACAACCCATAATAGCCGACTTCCTGTTGGGCTGGCGTAAAACTTAGAGCACGAAAGTTGTTCGGCCCGATGATATCTATATGTGTACTGAGTTTCAAATTAATTCATGCAAGCGTGTTTGATCTATGGACCAAGTTTTGGGACCCCGTTCAAGGGGGCGCTGTTGAGCCCCCCTGCCACGCCCGGGTACCAGCTTCAACCCGTCCCTGATGGCAGGGGGTTCCGACTTGTATGTAAAGTTTCAAGAGTTTTTGAGCACGTTAAGGACCCCAAAAGCCCCTGAAACCTTGATTAACAATATAAAAGCAATAGTCAAATCCCCCCTCCCCTCACACACACAGAGACACAGAGAGAGGGAGAGAAAATTCTTCAGAAAATCCACATTCAAACCAAAATATCTCTCTTCCTGTTGGTCGGAGATCGTTAATGTAAATTAGAAAGTTGTCCGTCTTGATGAGAACAATACACATACCAAGTTTTGTTGTTGTTGATAAAACTAACCCCCCCACTTATGACTAAAGGTGGCGCTACTGAGCGCCTCACCACGCCCGTTTCTGAAACTTTGCACATGTCTACGGGCTAATAAATGTGATGTGTCTGTCGAGTTTCATCCAATTTCAAGTATGTTAAGAGTCTCAAAAGCATCAAAAAAGAATATTAAAGTTTGAAGCGTTGCCATGGCAACAGTATTAAAGATATCAAAAATCCTTTCACAGGTCTACATCTGCCGTGTGTTTACATTATACACATAAACTTTGAAGCAAATCGGGTAAAAATAAGAGGGTGATTTCAAAGCATTTTGAAAGGGACACACTTCCTGCTGCCAGTTGGTGGCGCTATAACTTTGACTCACAATAGTCACATCCATGTGATCGGCCTCTTACAACGAACACACTGCTGAAGTTTAATCAAGATCAGTTAATGTATGCAGAAGTTATAACACACTTCCTGTTTCCATTATTCGCCATCAATTCGTGTCCTCGCCACGGCCAAACCGTTCGAGATATCAAAAATCTGTCCGCAATTTAGCATCCTCAATGTCTTGACTTCATGCTGACTGAGTTTGGAGGCGAATGGATGAATTCCCTAGGAGGAGTACATTAAATTCCACAGCATGCGTTTCCAAACAACCCATAATAGCCGACTTCCTGTTGGGCTGGCGTAAAAAGTAAAAGTACGAAAGTTGTTCGGCCCGATGAGATCTATATGTGTACCGAGTTTCATATTATTACATGCAAGCGTGTCTGATTTATGGACCAAGTTTTCGGACCCCATTCAAGGGGGCGCTGTCGAGTCCCCCTGCCACGCCCGGGTACCAGCTTCAGCCCGGCCCTGATGGCCGCGGGTTCTGACCCGTGTGCAAAGTTTCAAGAGTTTTCGAGCACGTTAAGGGTCTCAAAAGTGCCCGAAAGGTTGACAGAAAAATAAGAATAAGAAGAATAATAATAAAATATAGCTGCGAGCAGCGATTGCGGGCCCAAGCCGGTGGCACCGCAACCCCGGTGCCTTTAGTTACCTAAAGGCACCGGGGGTGGCGGTGCCGCCGGCTTTGGCCCTTCATCGCTGCTCGCAGCTATATTTATATATATATATATTTATATATATATATATATATATATTTATATATATATATATATATATATATATATATATACACATACATACATAGGCTACATATATATATATATATATATATATATATATATATATATTTATGTGTGTATGTGTGTGTGTGTATATATAAATATATATATATATATATGTGTGTGTGTGTGTGTGTGTGTGTGTGTGTGTGTATATATATATATATATGTATATAAAAGACAGAAAATATTACTTGTCTTACCTTATTCTGATTTTATGATACACTCAAAATATTCCACAACAAATCCTTTAAATTTAATGTAAAAATAAAAACGAAAGTAAGTGTTGGGCTCACGTAACCCTATCATTAGAATCAAAACGTTTCAACAGTTGTGATGTATTTGGATGCTAAACTATTCTTTATTATAGGCTTTGTACTTCACTCGGTTTCCAATATCGACGGAAAAAATCATCCTCTTCACACGCGCAAAAATGTGCTTGGAAAAATCACAGTGGAGCAGTGCTTACTGTTAATGTACGAATTGTACTACTGACTATTTAAACAGAGCAGTGTGTATATGTTAGGTTTACTATTTTATTATATTTTATTAAGGTTATAATGAACAGGCTGCGATGTCAAGTTTGCAATGCTGGAATGTGTGTGTGATTTAACAGTGGACACATAAAAACATAATTGGCACATAATTTTGTTCATACAGGATATCATTCAAACTGCAAAGTGTTTACTTATATTTATGTACACTCGCAATGAAACACAACATGGTGCTTTTGTAAAATAAATTCAAGCAATCCACCCCCCGAAATGGCGTTCATTTTAAAATTTAACTAAAAGCTCTTGGCTAAACAGGCATTCATAACTGTGAGCGCCCACGGCGAGGAACGAGCAGAACAGAGTGAACGTTTTTTAGTTAATTCCTACTTCCATAGGAATTCATTGAAAATGCTCGCTCTACTCAGCACCATTATTCAAGTCTGTGCAGACATCTGTATTTTACTGTTAGCGATTTAAAAGCCCCCAGCGGTGTCACACGTCGATTAACCGACATCCCTAATATATTTATATATATACAATAGGCCTACCTGAAAGAGAATTTAGCTTGCCTGACCAGAGTAGCCTGATTAGAACGTCAATGACAAAAAATAATTTGGGAATTACAAAAAAACGAGAGATTATTCAAATTTTATTACATTCATTTTAAGTTGCAATCAACAGTTGATAATAAATGTATTACTGATCAATGGTAACAAGGTTGCTGTTTCAGCAGCAAAAATAGTTAAACAAAGATCACAGCAGAACCGTCGCGCATCTCACAGCAACTTGTTTTCTCATTACTGAATGATTCAGCATTTAGAACGGATCGGTTGACTCAAAGATTCAATGATCAATCCATAAACATCTGTCTCAATCATGAATGACTCAGTCATTCGAACGAATCGTTTGAACGAATGAATCAATGACTCCCTCATTAAGATGGTCGCCTGGCGACACCTAATGACGGTTTAGTGTTACGTTTAAAAGTATCATTCTTTCCAACGTGTGTGCACCATTATCAATGTCCGTGCGGACGTCCGAATTTTACTTTCACTTTTATATTAGCGATTTAAAAGCACCCGCTCGTGTCACACGTCGATTAACCGTTGGGAAAATATCCTTACAGTCATATACCTAATACATTTATATTTAAATACAATATAGGCCTACCTAGTAAAAAGTTGTATATACTATATTTATATCCTTTTGGACACAAGAGGGCAGTATAGCCCTATATTTGCTTTTTTGTTGAACCAAATAGCACTAAATAGCCTGTTTTTAACTTTTTTTATACTTCTTGAATTGCAAAAACAGAATAAAATGGGTTTAGTTCTAATATTTGTATAATTTTATATAAAAATAAACGGTGTATAATTACATTTGTAGAAGATATGAGATGTTTTCTGATTCCTTTTTTGACATTACTTTAATCCCTCGCCATATCAAAACCGTTTGAAATATTCAATATCCGTTCACAATTTAGAATCTTTAATGTATTTTCATCATGTTGAAAAAGTTTGGTGGGAATAAAATAAATAGTTTAAGAGGAGTGGCTAAAAATTCAGAGGCTGATTTTGCAAAAAAATCCACATTCAGACCAAAATATCTGACTTCCTGATGGCCGGAGCTAATGAATGTAAATGAGAAAGTTGTCCGGCTTGATGAGTACAATATACAAACTATTTTTTTTTTACTGTAGTTAAAACTAACCCGCCCACTTTTGTCAAAAGCATGTTGAAAGTGACACACTTCCTGCTGCCAGTTGGTGGCGCTATAACTTTGACTCACAATAGTTACATCCATCTGATCTGCCTCTTACCACGAACACACTGCTGAAGTTTCATCAAGATCAGTTAATGTATGCAGAAGTTATTCCACTTCGTGTTTCTCTTTTCTCGCCCTAAATTCGTTTCCTCGCCACGGCCAAACCGTTCGAGATATCAAAAATCCGTCCGCAATTTAGAATCCTCAATGTCTTGACTTCATGCACACCGAGTTTGGTGGGGATTGGATGCATTCTCTAGGAGGAGTACTTCGCATTCCACAGCAAGCATTTTCCAAACAACCCATAATAGCCGACTTCCTGTTGGGCTGGCGTAAAACTTAGAGCACGAAAGTTGTTCGGCCCGATGAGATCTATATGTGTACCGAGTTTCATATCATTACATGCAAGTGTGTTTGATTTATGGACAAGTGTTCGGATCCCGTTCCAGGGGGCGCTGTTGAGCCCCCCTGCCACGCCCGGGTACCAGCTTCAGCCCGGCCCTGATGGCCGCACGTTCTGACCTGTGTGCAAAGTTTCAAGAGTTTTCGAGCACGTTTAAGGCCCCAAAAGCCCCTGAAACCTTGAAAAACAGGAATTTTAAACAAATCTCACTCAAAAGACAAATCCCCCCACCCCTCACACACACAGAGACGCAGAGGCAGAGAGAGAGAGGGAGAGAATTCTCCAAAAAATCACATTCAAACCAAAATATCTCACTTCCTGTTGGTCACAGCTTATGACTATAAATTAGAAAGTTGTCCGGCTTGATGAGAACAATATACATAACGATTTTTGTGACTCTACTTAAAACTTAGCCCCCACTTATGACTAAAGGTGGCGCTACTGAGCCCCTCACCACGCCCGTTTCTGAAACTTTGCACATGTCTACGGGCTAATAAATGTGATGTGTCTGTCGAGTTTCATCCAATTTCAAGTATGTTAAGAGTCTCAAAAGCATCAAAAAAGAATATTAAAGTTTGAAGCGTTGCCATGGCAACAGTATTAAATATATCAAAAATCCTTTCACAGGTCTACATCTGCCGTGTGTTTACATTATACACATAAACTCTGAAGCAAATCGGGTAAAAATAAGAGGGTGATTTCAAAGCATTTTGAAAGGGACACACTTCCTGCTGCCAGTTGGTGGCGCTATAACTTTTACTCACAATAGTCACATCCATGTGATCGGCCTCTTACAACGAACACACTGCTGAAGTTTAATCAAGATCAGTTAATGTATGCAGAAGTTATAACACACTTCCTGTTTCCATTATTCGCCATCAATTCGTGTCCTCGCCACGGCCAAACCGTTCGAGATATCAAAAATCTGTCCGCAATTTAGCATCCTCAATGTCTTGACTTCATGCTGACTGAGTTTGGAGGCGAATGGATGAATTTCCTAGGAGGAGTACATTAAATTCCACAGTATGCGTTATCAAACAACCCATAATAGCCAACTTCCTGTTGGGCTGGCGTAAAAAGTAAAAGTACGAAAGTTGTTCGGCCCGATGAGATCTATACATGTACCGAGTTTCATATTACTACATGCAAGCGTGTCTGATTTATGGACCATGTTTTCGGACCCCGTTCAAGGGGGCGCTGTTGAGCCCCCCTGCCACGCCCGGGTACCAGCTTCAGCCCGGCCCTGATGGCCGCGGGTTCTGACCTGTCTGCAAAGTTTCAAGAGTTTTCGAGCACGTTAAGGGTCTCAAAAGTGCCCAAAAGTTTGACAGAAAAATAAGAATAATAATAATAATAATAATAATAATAAATAATCCTACCGGAAACAATAGGGCCTTCGCCCTTTCAGGGCTTGGGCCCTAATAATCCTACCGAAAACAATAGGGCCTTCGCCCTTTCAGGGCTTGGGCCCTAAATATATATATATATATATATATATATATATATATATGTATGTTTGTATAATATATATATATATATATATATATAAATATAGCTGCGAGCAGCGATTACGGGCCCAAGCCGGTGGCACCGCAACCCCGGTGCCTTTAGTTACCTAAAGGCACCGGGGGTGGCGGTACCGCCGGCTTTGGCCCTCCATCGCTGCTCGCAGCTATATTTATATATATATATATATATATATATTATACAAACATACATATATATATATATATATATATATATATGTATTTATAAATGTGTATATATATATATATATATATATATATATATATTATACAAACATATATATATATATATATATATATATATATATATACACATATATAAATACATATATATATATATATGTATTTTTATATGTGTGTATATATATATATATATATATATATATTATACAAACATATATATATATATATATATATATATATATACACATATATAAATACATATATATATATATATATATATATATATATGTGTGTATATATATATATATATATATATATATATATATTATACAAACATATATATATATATATATGTATTTATATATGTGTATATATATATATATTATACAAACATATATATATATATATATATATATATATATATGTATTTATATATGTGTATATATATATATATATACACCGTTCAAAAGTTTGGGGTCAGGAAGATTTTTAATGTTTTTAGGAGAAGTCTCTTCTGCTCACCAAGGCTGCATTTATTTGATTAAAAATACAAACAAAAACAGTAATATTGTGAAATATTATTCCAATTTACAACAGCTGTTTTCTATTTTAAAATATTTTACACTGTAATTAATTTATGTGATCAAAGCTGAGTTTTCAGCATCATTACTCCCGTCTTCAGTGTCACATGATCCTTCAGAAACCATTCTAATATGATGATTGATGGTCAATAAATATTAATTATTATTTTCAATGTTGAAAACAGTTGTGTACAGATTTTTTTTCAAAATGCGTTGATGAATGTAAAGTTCAAAAGAACAGCATTTATTTCAAATATAATTTTTTTTACATTATAAATGTCTGTACTGTAACTTTTAATCAGTTTAACTCATTCTCGATGAATAAAAGTATTGATTTATTTTATTTCTTTTCCCCAAAAATAAAATTAAAATTATTACTGACCCCAAACTTCTGAACGGTAGTGTTTAATGTTACAAAAGCTTTAGATTTCAGATAAATGCTGTTCTTTTGAACTTTCTATTCATCAAAGACTGTACACAACTGTTTTCGACATTTAAAATAATAATGAATGTTTCTTGAGCATCAATCATCATATTAGAATAATTTCTGAAGGATCATGTGACAGTGACGACTGGAGTAATGATGCTGAAAACTCAGCTTTGATCACAGGAATAAATAACAGTTTAAAATATATTAAAATAGAAAGCAGCTGTTTTAAATTGGAATAATATTTTACAATATTACTGTTTTTGTTTGTATTTTTAATCAAATAAATGCAGCCTTGGTGAGCAGAAGAAACTTCGCTTAAAAATCTTACTGACGCCAAATTTTTGAACAGTAGTGTATATATATTATATAAAAATGTAAGGGATAAGACACAGATAATTTTACTTGCCTGACCTGATTAGAACAATGAAAAAAACTTAAATGAAAAAATAACTTGGGAATCAATAAAACGGGGGCGCGATTGAACAGTGGACACATAAAAACATACTCTGTCATTTTGTTCAGAACATCATTCAAACTGCAAAGTGTTAACTTATATTTTTGTACAGTAGCAATAAAACACAACATTGTGCTTTTTTTAAATACATTCAAGCAATCCGCCCCGAAAATGAAACTAAAATGCTCACGGCTGCACAGGCATTCATAATGGTGCGCGTCCTCAGCGAGGAACGAGCAGAACAGAGTCAACGTTTTTTAGGTCATTCCTCCTTCCATAGGAATTTATTGAAAACGCTCGCTCTGCTCCGCACCATTATCAATGTCCGTGCGGACGAACATATTTTACTTTCGTTTTTAAGTTAGCGATTAAAAAGCCCCCAGCGGTGTCACACGTCAGTTAACCAGTGGTAAAATATTCTCACCGTCACATACCTAGTATATTTTTATATAGATATAATAGGCCTACCTGATTTTGAACACAAGAGGGCAGTATAGCACTATGTTTGACTTTATTTATTTATTGTTTAGACTAAACAACCATTCTGGCAGTTTTTAAACTTAAACATTCTTAAATTGAAAAAAAAGAATAAAATGAGTTAAGTTCTGATATTTGTATACTTTTATATAGTAATAAATGGTGTATAATTACATTTTTAGAATATATGAGCCTTTGAGTGTTTCCTTTTTAGACAATACTTTAATCCCTCGCCATAGCAAAACCGTTTGAGATATTTATTATCCGTTCACAATTTAGCATCATTAATATATTTTTATCATGTTGAAAAAGTTTGGTGGGAATAAAATAAACAATTCAGAGGCTGATTTAGCAAAAAAATCCACATTCAGACCAAAATATCTGACTTCCTGATGGTCAGAGCTAATGACTTTAAATTAGAAAGTTGTCCGGCTCGATGAGACCAATATACGTACTGATTTTTGTAATTGTGGGTAAAACTAACCCCCCCACTTTTGTCAAAAACATTTTGAAAGTGACACACTTCCTGCTGCCAGTTGGTGGCGCTATAACTTTGACTCACAATAGTTACATCCATCTGATCAGCCTCTTACCACGAACACACTGCTGAAGTTTCATCAAGATCAGTTAATGCATGCAGAAGTTATTCCACTTCGTGTTTCTCTTTTCTCGCCATAAATTCGATTCCTCGCCACGGCCAAACCGTTCGAGATATCAAAAATCCGTCCGCAATTTAGCATCCTCAAAGTCTTGACTACATGCACACCGAGTTTGGAGGGGACACGGTGAATTTTCTAGGAGGAGTATTTCACATTCCACAGCAAGCGTTTTCCAAACAACCCATAATAGCCGACTTCCTGTTGGGCTGGCGTAAAACTTGACCAGGGGAAAGTTGTTCGGCACAATGAGATCTATATGTGTACCGAGTTTCATATTAATTCATGCAAGCGTGTTTGATATATGGACCAAGTTTTAGAACCCCGTTCAAGGGGGCGCTGTTGAGCCCCCCAGCCACGCCCGGGTACCAGCTTCAGCCCGTCCCTGATGGCAGGGGGTTCTGACTTGTGTGCAAAGTTTCAAGAGTTTTTGAGCACGTTAAGGACCCCAAAAGCCCCTGAAACCTTGATTAACAATATAAAAGCAATAGTCAAATCCCCCCCTCCCCTCACACACACAGAGACACAGAGAGAGGGAGAGAAAATTCTTCAGAAAATTCACATTCAAACCAAAATATCTCTCTTCCTGTTGGTCGGAGGTAGTTAATGTCAATTAGAAAGTTGTCCGTCTTGATGAGAACAATACACATACCAAGTTTTGTTGCTGTTGATAAGACTAACCCCCCCACGTATGACTAAAGGTGGCGCTACTGAGCCCCTCACCACGCCCGTTTCTGAAACTTTGCACATGTCTACTGGCTAATAAATGTGATGTGTCTGTCGAGTTTCATCCAATTTCAAGTATGTTAAGAGTCTCAAAAGCATCAAAAAAGAATATTAAAGTTTGAAGCGTTGCCATGGCAACAGTATTAAAGATATCAAAAATCCTTTCATAGGTCTACATCTGCCGTGTGTTTACATTATACACATAAAGTTTGAAGCAAATCGGGTAAAAATAAGAGGGTGATTTCAAAGCATTTTGAAAGGGACACACTTCCTGCTGCCAGTTGGTGGCGCTATAACTTTGACTCACAATAGTCACATCCATGTGATCGGCCTCTTACAACGAACACACTGCTGAAGTTTAATCAAGATCAGTTAATGTATGCAGAAGTTATAACACACTTCCTGTTTCCATTATTCGCCATCAATTCGTGTCCTCGCCACGGCCAAACCGTTCGAGATATCAAAAATCTGTCCGCAATTTATCATCCTCAATGTCTTGACTTCATGCTGACTGAGTTTGGAGGCGAATGGATGAATTCCCTAGGAGGAGTACATTAAATTCCACAGCATGCGTTTCCAAACAACCCATAATAGCCGACTTCCTGTTGGGCTGGCGTAAAAAGTAAAAGTATGAAAGTTGTTCGGCCCGATGAGATCTATATGTGTACCGAGTTTCATATTATTACATGCAAGCGTGTCTGATTTATGGACCAAGTTTTCGGACCCCGTTCAAGGGGGCGCTGTCGAGCCCCCCTGCCACGCCCGGGTACCAGCTTCAGCCCGGCCCTGATGGCCGCGGGTTCTGACCCGTGTGCAAAGTTTCAAGAGTTTTCGAGCACGTTAAGGGTCTCAAAAGTGCCCGAAAGGTTGACAGAAAAATAAGAATAAGAAGAAATATAGCTGCGAGCAGCGATTGCGGGCCCAAGCCGGTGGCACCAGGGTGGCGGTGCCACCGGCTTGGGCCCTCCATCGCTGCTCGCAGCTATATTTATATATATATATATATATATATATATATACACACATATATATATATATATATATATATATATATATATACACACATATATATATATATATATATATAATAAAGACGGGAAATTTTACTTGTCTTACCTTATTCTGATTTTATGATACACTCAAAATATTCCACAACAAATCCTTTAAATTTAATGTAAAAATAAAAACGAAAGTAAGCCGTGTTGGTCTCACGTAACCCTCTCATTAGAATCAAAATGTTTCAATATTTGCGATGTATTTGGATGCTAAACTATTCTTTATTATAGGCTTTGTACTTCACTCGTGTTCCAATATCGATGGAAAAAATCATCCTCTTCACACGTGCAAAAATGTGCTTGGAAACATCACAGTGGAGCAGTGCTTACTGTGAATGTACGAATTGTACTACTGACTATTTAAACAGAGCAGTGTAATTCGTATATGTTATGTTGACTATTTTTATTATTATATTGTATTAGGGCTATAATGAACAGGCTGCGATGTCAAGATTGCAATTCTGGAATGTGTGTGTGTGTGTGTGTGTGTGACGCGGTTGCGGTTGAACAGTGGACACATAAAAACATGAATAAAATGTATTAGTTTATTCCTACTTCCATAGGAATACATTGAAAATGCTCGCTCTACTCCGCACCATTATCAGTGTCTGTGCGGACATCTGTATTTTATTTTCGCTTTTAAGTTAGCGATTTAAAAGCCCTCAGCGGTGTCACACGTCGATTAACCGGTGGGAAAATGTTATCACAGTCACATCCCTAATATATTTATATATAAATACAATAGGCCTACCTGAAAGAGAATTTTACTTGCCCGACCAGAGTATAGCCTGATTAGAACGTCAATAACAAAAAAATTACTTGGGAATCACTAAATTGAGAGATTATTCTAATTTCATTACATTCATTTTAAGTTGCAATCAGCAGTTAATAATAAATGTATTACTGATCAATGGTAACAAGGTTGCCCTGCTGAGGCTCATGCAGCTTCTCCAGGAGAATTGTAAACAAATGAGCGCAGCACACAAAAAAGCAACCCAGTTAACAACATACTGACTATAAAAATGACAAATATGGAGTTTTTATATATTTTATAACATAGAGTTAAGCAACCTCACTTGACGAGTAGGCTACTATTTCCTGAATACAATCACGATTGAAACTGTGACATTGATTTCATACAACAGGTTAATAAACAGTTACAATTAAGTCACTTACATTTTAGATGCAATATTGACTGTTTTTGTTCTGTTTCAGCAGCAAAAATAGTTAAACAAAGATCACAGCAGAACCATCGCGCATCTCACAGCAACTTGTTTTCTCATTACTGAATGATTCAGCATTTTGAAACGAATCGGTTGACTCAAAGATTCAATGATCAATCCATAAACATCTGTCTCAATCATGAATGACTCAGTCATTCGAACGAATCGTTTGAACGAATGAATCAATGACTCGCTCATTAAGATGGTAGCCTGGCGACACCTAATGGCGGTTTAGTGTTTAAAAGTATCATTCTTTCCAACGTGCACCATTATCAATGTCAGTGCGGACGTCCGTTTTTTACTTTCACTTTTATATTAGCGATTTAAAAGCACCCGCTCGTGTCACACGTCGAATAACCGATGGGAAAATATCCTCACAGTCATACCTAATACATTTATATTTAAATACAATAGGCCTACCTAGTAAAACGTTTTATATACTATTTTGATTTCCTTTTGGACAAAAGAGGGCAGTATAGCCCTATGTTTGCTTTTTTGAACCAAATAGCACTAAATAGCCTGTTTTTAACTTTTTCATACTCCTTGAATAGCAAAAACAGAATAAAATGGGTTTAGTTCTAATATTTGTATAATTTTATATAAAAATAAATGGTGTATAATTACATTTTTAGAAGTTATGAGATGTTTCCTGCTTCCTTTTTGACATTAATTGAATCCCTCGCCATAGCAAAACCGTTTGAGATATTCAATATCCGTTTACAATTTAGCATCATTAATATATTTTTATCATGTTGAAAAAGTTTGGTGGGAATAAAATAAATAGTTTAAGAGGAGTGGCAAAAAATTCAGAGGCTGATTTTGCAAAAAAAATCCACATTCAGACCAAAATATCTGACTTCCTGATGGCCGGAGCTAATGAATGTAAATTAGAAAGTTGTCCGGCTTGATGAGTACAATATACAAACTATTTTTTTTTTACTGTAGTTAAAACTAACCCGCCCACTTTTGTCAAAAGCATGTTGAAAGTGACACACTTCCTGCTGCCAGTTGGTGGCGCTATAACTTTGACTCACAATAGTTACATCCATCTGATCGGCCTCTTACCACGAACACACTGCTGAAGTTTCATCAAGATCAGTTAATGTATGCAGAAGTTATTCCACTTCGTGTTTCTCTTTTCTCGCCGTAAATTCGTTTCCTCGCCACGGCCAAACCGTTCGAGATATCAAAAATCCGTCCGCAATTTAGAATCCTCAATGTCTTGACTTCATGCACACCGAGTTTGGTGGGGATTGGATGAATTCTCTAGGAGGAGTACTTCGCATTCCACAGCAAGTGTTTTCCAAACAACCCATAATAGCCGACTTCCTGTTGGGCTGGCGTAAAACTTGACCGGGGGAAAGTTGTTCGGCCCGATGAGATCTATATGTGTACCGAGTTTCAAATTAATTCATGCAAGCGTGTTTGATCTATGGACCAAGTTTTGGGACCCCGTTCAAGGGGGCGCTGTTGAGCCCCCCTGCCACGCCCGGGTACCAGCTTCAACCCGTCCCTGATGGCAGGGGGTTCCGACTTGTATGTAAAGTTTCAAGAGTTTTTGAGCACGTTAAGGACCCCAAAAGCCCCTGAAACCTTGATTAACAATATAAAAGCAATAGTCAAATCCCCCCTCCCCTCACACACACAGAGACACAGAGAGGGAGAGAAAATTCTTCAGAAAATCCACATTCAAACCAAAATATCTCTCTTCCTGTTGGTCGGAGATCATTAATGTAAATTAGAAAGTTGTCCGTCTTGATGAGAACAATACACATACCAAGTTTTGTTGCTGTTGATAAAACTAACACCCCCACTTATGACTAAAGGTGGCGCTACTGAGCCCCTCACCACGCCCGTTTCTGAAACTTTGCACATGTCTACGGGCTAATAAATGTGATGTGTCTGTCGAGTTTCATCCAATTTCAAGTATGTTAAGAGTCTCAAAAGCATCAAAAAAGAATATTAAAGTTTGAAGCGTTGCCATGGCAACAGTATTAAAGATATCAAAAATCCTTTCACAGGTCTACATCTGCCGTGTGTTTACATTATACACATAAACTTTGAAGCAAATCGGGTAAAAATAAGAGGGTGATTTCAAAGCATTTTGAAAGGGACACACTTCCTGCTGCCAGTTGGTGGCGCTATAACTTTGACTCACAATAGTCACATCCATGTGATCGGCCTCTTACAACGAACACACTGCTGAAGTTTAATCAAGATCAGTTAATGTATGCAGAAGTTATAACACACTTCCTGTTTCTATTATTCGCCATCAATTCGTGTCCTCGCCACGGCCAAACCGTTCGAGATATCAAAAATCTGTTCGCAATTTAGCATCCTCAATGTCTTGACTTCATGCTGACTGAGTTTGGAGGCGAATGGATGAATTCCCTAGGAGGAGTACATCACATTCCACAGCATGCGTTATCAAACAACCCATAATAGCCGACTTCCTGTTGGGCTGGCGTAAAAAGTAAAAGTACGAAAGTTGTTCGGTCCGATGAGATCTATATATGTACCGAGTTTCATATTATTACATGCAAGCGTGTCTGATTTATGGACCAAACTTTCGGACCCCGTTCAAGGGGGCGCTGTTGAGCCCCCCTGCCACGACCGGGTACCAGCTTCAGCCCGGCCCTGATGGCCGCAGGTTCTGACCCGTGTGCAAAATTTCAAGAGTTTTCGAGCATGTTAAAGGCCCCAAAAATGCCCGAAAGGTTGACAGAAAAATAATAATAATAATAATAATAATAATAATAAATAATCCTACCGGAAACAATAGGGCCTTCGCCCTTTCAGGGCTTGGGCCCTAATAATAATAAATAATTCTACCGAAAACAATAGGGCCTTCGCCCTTTCAGGGCTTGGGCCCTAATAAATAATCCTACCGAAAACAATAGGGCCTTCGCCCTTTCAGGGCTTGGGCCCTAATAATAATAATAATAATAATAATAATAATAATAATAAATAATCCTACCGGAAACAATAGGGCCTTCGCCCTTTCAGGGCTTGGGCCCTAAATATAGCTGCGAGCAGCGATTGCGGGCCCAAGCCGGTGGCACCGCCACCCTGGTGCCTTTAGTTACACTAAAGGCACCGGGGTGGCGGTTCCACCGGCTTGGGCCCTCCATCGCTGCTCGCAGCTATATTTATATATATATATATATATATAATATACACATATATATATATATATATATATAATATACATATATATATATATATATATATATATATACATATATATATATATATATATATATATATATATATATATATATATATATATATATATATATATACACATATATATATATATATATATATATATATAAGTATATATATATATATATATATATATATATATATATATAATAAAGACGGGAAATTTTACTTGTCTTACCTTATTCTGATTTTATGATACACTCAAAATATTCCACAACAAATCCTTTAAATTTAATGTAAAAATAAAAACGAATGTAAGTGTTGGGCTCACGTAACCCTTTCATTAGAATTAAAACGTTTCAACAGTTGTGATGTATTTGGATGCTAAACTATTCTTTATTATAGGCTTTGTACTTCACTCGTGTTTCAATATCGACGGAAAAAATCATCCTCTTCACACGCGCAAAAATGTGCTTGGAAAAATCACAGTGGAGCAGTGCTTACTGTGAATGTACGAACTGCACTACTGACTATTTAAACAGAGCAGTGTGTATATGTTAGGTTTACTATTTTATTATATTTTATTAAGGCTATAATGAACAGGCTGCGATGTCAAGTTTGCAATGCTGGAATGTGTGTGTGATTTAACAGTAGACACATAAAAACATAATTGGCACATCATTTTGTTCATACAGGACATCATTCAAACTGCAAAGTGTTTACTTATATACACTCGCAATAAAACACAACATTGTGCTTTTGTAAAATAAATTCAAGCAATCCACCCCCCGAAATGGCGTTCATTTTAAAATTAAACTAAAAGCTCTTGGCTAAACAGGCATTCATAACTGTGAGCGCCCACGGCGAGGAACGAGCAGAACAGAGCGAACGTTTTTTAGTTAATTCCTACTTCCATAGGAATTCATTGAAAATGCTCGCTCTACTCAGCACCATTATTAAAGTCTGTGCAGACATCTGTATTTTACTTTAAGTTAGCGATTTAAAAGCCCCCAGCGGTGTCACACGTCGATTAACCGACATCCCTAATATATTTATATATATACAATAGGCCTACCTGAAAGAGAATTTGGCTTGCCCGACCAGAGTAGCCTGATTTGAACGTCAATGACAAAAAATAACTTGGGAATCACAAAAAAACGAGAGATTATTCTAATTTTATTACATTCATTTTAAGTTGCAATCAACAGTTGATAATAAATGTATTACTGATCAATGGTAACAAGGTTGCGCTGCTGAGGCTCGTGCAGCTTCTCCAGGAGAAACGTAAACAAATGAGCGCAGCACACAAAAAAGAAACCCAGTTAACAACATACTGACTATAAAAATTACAAATATGGAGTTTTTATATATTTTATAACCTATGATAGAGTTAAGCAACCTCACTTGACGAGTAGGCTACTGTTTCCTGAATACAATCACGATTGAAACTGTGACATTGATTTCATACAACAGGTTAATAAACAGTTATAATTAAGTCACTTACATTTTAGATGCAATATTGACTGTTTTTGTTCTGTTTCAGTAGCAAAAATAGTTAAACAAAGATCACAGCAGAACCGTCGCGCATCTCACGGCAACTTGTTTTCTCATTACTGAATGATTCAGCATTTTGAACGAATCGGTTGACTCAAAGATTCAATGATCAATCCATAAACATCTGTCTCAATCATGAATGACTCAGTCATTCGAACGAATCGTTTGAACGAATGAATCAATGACTCGCTCATTAAGACGGTCGCCTGGCGACACCTAATGGCGGTTTAGTGTTATGTTTAAAAGTATCATTTTTTCCAACGTGTGTGCACCATTATCAATGTCCGTGCGGACGTCCGAATTTTACTTTCACTTTTATATTAGCGATTTAAAAGCACCCGCTCGTGTCACACGTCGATTAACTGATGGGAAAATATCCTCACAGTCATATACCTAATACATTTATATTTAAATACAATATAGGCCTACCTAGTAAAAAGTTTAATATACAATTTTTATATCCTTTTGGACACAAGAGGGCAGTATAGCCCTATGTTTGCTTTTTTGTTGAACCAAATAGCACTAAATAGCCTGTTTTTAACTTTTTTTATACTTCTTGAATTGCAAAAACAGAATAAAATGGGTTTAGTTCTAATATTTGTATAATTTTCTATAAAAATAAACGGTGTATAATTACATTTGTAGAAGATATGAGATGTTTTCTGATTCCTTTTTTGACATTACTTTAATCCCTCGCCATATCAAAACCGTTTGAGATATTCAATATCCGTTCACAATTTAGCATCTTTAATGTATTTTCATCATGTTGAAAAAGTTTGGTGGGAATAAAATAAATAGTTTAAGAGGAGTGGCTAAAAATTCAGAGGCTGATTTTGCAAAAAAATCCACATTCAGACCAAAATATCTGACTTCCTGATGGCCGGAGCTAATGAATGTAAATTAGAAAGTTGTCCGGCTTGATGAGTACAATATACAAACTATTTTTTTTTTACTGTAGTTAAAACTAACCCGCCCACTTTTGTCAAAAGCATGTTGAAAGTGACACACTTCCTGCTGCCAGTTGGTGGCGCTATAACTTTGACTCACAATAGTTACATCCATCTGATCGGCCTCTTACCACGAACACACTGCTGAAGTTTCATCAAGATCAGTTAATGTATGCAGAAGTTATTCCACTTCGTGTTTCTCTTTTCTCGCCATAAATTCGTTTCCTCGCCACGGCCAAACCGTTCGAGATATCAAAAATCCGTCTGCAATTTAGAATCCTCAATGTCTTGACTTCATGCACACCGAGTTTGGTGGGGATTGGATGAATTCTCTAGGAGGAGTACTTCGCATTCCACAGCAAGCGTTTTCCAAACAACCCATAATAGCCGACTTCCTGTTGGGCTGGCGTAAAACTTGACCGGGGGAAAGTTGTTCGGCCCGATGATATCTATATGTGTACCGAGTTTCAAATTAATTCATGCAAGCGTGTTTGATCTATGGACCAAGTTTTGGGACCCCGTTCAAGGGGGCGCTGTTGAGCCCCCCTGCCACGCCCGGGTACCAGCTTCAACCCGTCCCTGATGGCAGGGGGTTCCGACTTGTATGTAAAGTTTCAAGAGTTTTTGAGCACGTTAAGGACCCCAAAAGCCCCTGAAACCTTGATTAACAATATAAAAGCAATAGTCAAATCCCCCCTCCCCTCACACACACAGAGACACAGAGAGAGGGAGAGAAAATTCTTCAGAAAATCCACATTCAAACCAAAATATCTCTCTTCCTGTTGGTCGGAGATCGTTAATGTAAATTAGAAAGTTGTCCGTCTTGATGAGAACAATACACATACCAAGTGTTGTTGTTGTTGATAAAACTAACCCCCCCACTTATGACTAAAGGTGGCGCTACTGAGCCCCTCACCACGCCCGTTTCTGAAACTTTGCACATGTCTACGGGCTAATAAATGTGATGTGTCTGTCGAGTTTCATCCAATTTCAAGTATGTTAAGAGTCTCAAAAGCATCAAAAAAGAATATTAAAGTTTGAAGCGTTGCCATGGCAACAGTATTAAAGATATCAAAAATCCTTTCACAGGTCTACATCTGCCGTGTGTTTACATTATACACATAAACTTTGAAGCAAATCGGGTAAAAATAAGAGGGTGATTTCAAAGCATTTTGAAAGGGACACACTTCCTGCTGCCAGTTGGTGGCGCTATAACTTTGACTCACAATAGTCACATCCATGTGATCGGCCTCTTACAACGAACACACTGCTGAAGTTTAATCAAGATCAGTTAATGTATGCAGAAGTTATAACACACTTCCTGTTTCCATTATTCGCCATCAATTCGTGTCCTCGCCACGGCCAAACCGTTCGAGATATCAAAAATCTGTCCGCAATTTAGCATCCTCAATG
The DNA here is from genome assembly GCA_021554675.1 of Leuciscus idus. NCBI lineage: Eukaryota > Metazoa > Chordata > Actinopteri > Cypriniformes > Leuciscidae > Leuciscus > Leuciscus idus. The sequence continues at coordinate 23,792,627 of CM038631.1, forward strand.
TCTTGACTTCATGCTGACTGAGTTTGGAGGCGAATGGATCAATTCCTTAGGAGGAGTACATTAAATTCCACAGCATGCGTTTCCAAACAACCCATAATAGCCGACTTCCTGTTGGGCTGGCGTAAAAAGTAAAAGTACGAAAGTTGTTCGGCCCGATGAGATCTATATGTGTACCGAGTTTCATATTATTACATGCAAGCGTGTCTGATTTATGGACCAAGTTTTCGGACCCCGTTCAAGGGGGCGCTGTTGAGCCCCCCTGCCACGCCCGGGTTCCAGCTTCAGCCCGGCCCTGATGGCCGCGGGTTCTGACCCGTGTGCAAAGTTTCAAGAGTTTTCGAGCACGTTAAGGGTCTCAAAAGTGCCCGGAAGGTTGACAGAAAAATAAGAATAAGAATAATAATAATAAATATATATATATAAATATAGCTGCGAGCAGCGATTGCGGGCCCAAGCCGGTGGCACCGCAACCCCGGTGCCTTTAGTTACCTAAAGGCACCGGGGGTGGCGGTGCCGCCGGCTTTGGCCCTTCATCGCCGCTCGCAGCTATATTTATATATATATATTTATATATATATATATACACATACATACATAGGCTACATATATATATGTGTGTGTGTGTGTGTGTGTGTGTGTGTGTGTGTGTGTGTGTGTGTATATATATATATATATATATATATATGTGTGTGTGTATATATATGTATATAAAAGACAGAAAATATTACTTGTCTTACCTTATTCTGATTTTATGATACACTCAAAATATTCCACAACAAATCCTTTAAATTTAATGTAAAAATAAAAACGAAAGTAAGTGTTGGGCTCACGTAACCCTATCATTAGAATCAAAACGTTTCAACAGTTGTGATGTATTTGGATGCTAAACTATTCTTTATTATAGGCTTTGTACTTCACTCGGTTTCCAATATCGACGGAAAAAATCATCCTCTTCACACGCGCAAAAATGTGCTTGGAAAAATCACATTGGAGCAGTGCTTACTGTTAATGTACGAATTGTACTACTGACTATTTAAACAGAGCAGTGTGTATATGTTAGGTTTACTATTTTATTATATTTTATTAAGGCTATAATGAACAGGCTGCGATGTCAAGTTTGCAATGCTGGAATGTGTGTGTGATTTAACAGTAGACACATAAAAACATAATTGGCACATAATTTTGTTCATACAGGATATCATTCAAACTGCAAAGTGTTTACTTATATTTATGTACACTCGCAATGAAACACAACATGGTGCTTTTGTAAAATAAATTCAAGCAATCCACCCCCCGAAATGGCGTTCATTTTAAAATGTAACTAAAAGCTCTTGGCTAAACAGGCATTCATAACTGTGAGCGCCCACGGCGAGGAACGAGCAGAACAGAGTGAACGTTTTTTAGTTAATTCCTACTTCCATAGGAATTCATTGAAAATGCTCGCTCTACTCAGCACCATTATTCAAGTCTGTGCAGACATCTGTATTTTACTGTTAGCGATTTAAAAGCCCCCAGCGGTGTCACACGTCGATTAACCGACATCCCTAATATATTTATATATATACAATAGGCCTACCTGAAAGAGAATTTAGCTTGCCCGACCAGAGTAGCCTGATTAGAACGTCAATGACAAAAAATAATTTGGGAATTACAAAAAAACGAGAGATTATTCAAATTTTATTACATTTATTTTAAGTTGCAATCAACAGTTGATAATAAATGTATTACTGATCAATGGTAACAAGGTTGCTGTTTCAGCAGCAAAAATAGTTAAACAAAGATCACAGCAGAACCGTCGCGCATCTCACGGCAACTTGTTTTCTCATTACTGAATGATTCAGCATTTAGAACGGATCGGTTGACTCAAAGATTCAATGATCAATCCATAAACATCTGTCTCAATCATGAATGACTCAGTCATTCGAACGAATCGTTTGAACGAATGAATCAATGACTCCCTCATTAAGACGGTCGCCTGGCGACACCTAATGACGGTTTAGTGTTACGTTTAAAAGTATCATTCTTTCCAACGTGTGTGCACCATTATCAATGTCCGTGCGGACGTCCGAATTTTACTTTCACTTTTATATTAGCGATTTAAAAGCACCCGCTCGTGTCACACGTCGATTAACCGTTGGGAAAATATCCTTACAGTCATATACCTAATACATTTATATTTAAATACAATATAGGCCTACCTAGTAAAAAGTTTTATATACTATATTTATATCCTTTTGGACACAAGAGGGCAGTATAGCCCTATATTTGCTTTTTTGTTGAACCAAATAGCACTAAATAGCCTGTTTTTAACTTTTTTTATACTTCTTGAATTGCAAAAACAGAATAAAATGGGTTTAGTTCTAATATTTGTATAATTTTATATAAAAATAAACGGTGTATAATTACATTTGTAGAAGATATGAGATGTTTTCTGATTCCTTTTTTGACATTACTTTAATCCCTCGCCATTTCAAAACCGTTTGAAATATTCAATATCCGTTCACAATTTAGAATCTTTAATGTATTTTCATCATGTTGAAAAAGTTTGGTGGGAATAAAATAAATAGTTTAAGAGGAGTGGCTAAACATTCAGAGGCTGATTTTGCAAAAAAATCCACATTCAGACCAAAATATCTGACTTCCTGATGGCCGGAGCTAATGAATGTAAATGAGAAAGTTGTCCGGCTTGATGAGTACAATATACAAACTATTTTTTTTTTACTGTAGTTAAAACTAACCCGCCCACTTTTGTCAAAAGCATGTTGAAAGTGACACACTTCCTGCTGCCAGTTGGTGGCGCTATAACTTTGACTCACAATAGTTACATCCATCTGATCGGCCTCTTACCACGAACACACTGCTGAAGTTTCATCAAGATCAGTTAATGTATGCAGAAGTTATTCCACTTCGTGTTTCTCTTTTCTCGCCCTAAATTCGTTTCCTCGCCACGGCCAAACCGTTCGAGATATCAAAAATCCGTCCGCAATTTAGAATCCTCAATGTCTTGACTTCATGCACACCGAGTTTGGTGGGGATTGGATGAATTCTCTAGGAGGAGTACTTCGCATTCCACAGCAAGCATTTTCCAAACAACCCATAATAGCCGACTTCCTGTTGGGCTGGCGTAAAACTTAGAGCACGAAAGTTGTTCGGCCCGATGAGATCTATATGTGTACCGAGTTTCATATTAATTCATGCAAGCTAGTTTGATCTATGGAGCAAGTTTTCGGACCCCATTCCAGGGGGCGCTGTTGAGCCCCCCTGCCACGCCCGGGTACCAGCTTCAGCCAGGCCCTGATGGCCGCAGTTTCCGACTTGTATGTAAAGTTTCAAGAGTTTTTGAGCACGTTAAGGACCCCAAAAGCCCCTGAAACCTTGCTTAACAATATAAAAGCAATAGTCAAATCCCCCCTCCCCTCACACACACACAGAAACACAGAGAGAGGGAGAGAAAATTCTTCAGAAAATCCACATTCAAACCAAAATATCTCTCTTCCTGTTGGTCGGAGATCGTTAATGTAAATTAGAAAGTTGTCCGTCTTGATGAGAACAATACACATACCAAGTTTTGTTGCTGTTGATAAAACTAACCCCCCCACTTATGACTAAAGGTGGCGCTACTGAGCCCCTCACCATGCCCGTTTCTGAAACTTTGCACATGTCTACGGGCTAATAAATGTGATGTGTCTGTCGAGTTTCATCCAATTTCAAGTATGTTAAGAGTCTCAAAAGCATCAAAAAAGAATATTAAAGTTTGAAGCGTTGCCATGGCAACAGTATTAAAGATATCAAAAATCCTTTCACAGGTCTACATCTGCCGTGTGTTTACATTATACACATAAACTTTGAAGCAAATCGGGTAAAAATAAGAGGGTGATTTCAAAGCATTTTGAAAGGGACACACTTCCTGCTGCCAGTTGGTGGCGCTATAACTTTGACTCACAATAGTCACATCCATGTGATCGGCCTCTTACAACGAACACACTGCTGAAGTTTAATCAAGATCAGTTAATGTATGCAGAAGTTATAACACACTTCCTGTTTCCATTATTCGCCATCAATTCGTGTCCTCGCCACGGCCAAACCGTTCGAGATATCAAAAATCTGTCCGCAATTTATCATCCTCAATGTCTTGACTTCATGCTGACTGAGTTTGGAGGCGAATGGATGAATTCCCTAGGAGGAGTACATTAAATTCCACAGCATGCGTTTCCAAACAACCCATAATAGCCGACTTCCTGTTGGGCTGGCGTAAAAAGTAAAAGTACGAAAGTTGTTCGGCCCGATGAGATCTATATATGTACCGAGTTTCATATTATTACATGCAAGCGTGTCTGATTTATGGACCAAGTTTTTGGACCCCGTTCAAGGGGGCGCTGTTGAGCCCCCCTGCCACGCCCGGGTACCAGCTTCAGCCCGGCCCTGATGGCCGCAGGTTCTGACCTGTGTGCAAAATTTCAAGAGTTTTCGAGCATGTTAAAGGCCCCAAAAATGCCCGAAAGGTTGACAGAAAAATAATAATAATAATAATAATAATAATAATAATAAATATAGCTGCGAGCAGCGATTGCGGGCCCAAGCCGGTGGCACCGCCACCCTGGTGCCTTTAGTTACACTAAAGGCACCGCGGTGGCGGTGTCACCGGCTTGGGCCCTCCATCGCTGCTCGCAGCTATATTTATATATATATATATATATATATATATATATATATATTAAAAAAAATATATACATATATATATATATATAATATATATATATATATATATATATATATATAATATATATATATATATATATAGATAGATAGATAGATAGATATAGATATATAAATTAATGAACATATATATAATATATATATATATATATATATATATTTAAGTGTGTGTGTGTGTATATATATATATATATGTATATGTATATTATTTTTTCCCCTATTTTTAATATATATTGCGGTGATTACTGTGAATAGTATGAATTGTACTACTGAATATTTAAACAGAGCAGTGTTTTTATATGTTTTTATAACTTAGGTTAGAGTTAGTAACGGAGGTTTGAGCCACTGATAGCAGACTAATTATGTTTTTTTTAGGTTTTTATGTGTTTTTATATGTTAGGTTGACTATTTTATTATTAAGGCTATAATGAACAGGCTGCGATGTCAAGATTGCAATGCTGGAATGCACAATATGTTGTTGTTGTTGTTGGTGTGTGTGTGTGTGTGTGTGTGTGTGTGTGTGTGTGTGTGTGTGTGTGTGTGTGTGTGTGTGTGTGTGTGTGTGTGTGAGGCTCAATTCAACAATGGAGACATAAAAACATAGTCTGTCATACAGGATATCATTCAAACTGCAAAGTGTTTCCTTATATTTGTGTACACTCGCAATAAAACACAACATTGTGCTTTTGTCTAACTATAAACTCTTGTCAAACTGTAACCTACAACTGTCACCCAACCAAAATCTCTCTCACACACACACACACACACACACACACACACACACACACACACACACACACACACACACACACACACACACACACATAGTTTAAAAAGAAATATATATATGTATCCAACCCCATTTAAAAACAGACTGTCGTTGCCATCTTTTGGACATTCATCATATTGCATTGGATTTAATTGATTGTCCTCAAACCGAGCACTAATCTGTTTATTTTTAAGTCAAACATTCTACATTGATTAAAAAAGACAATCAAATGTATTTTTTAATGGTAGTATTATTTTATACAGAAATAAATTATTTATAATTCAGATGAGAATAAAGTTAGTGTTAACTAAAATTGAAAGGAAAACAAATATATTGATCTGAAATCTACTATAATTCGCTGCAAATAGGTTGACTATTTTATTAAAATGAAACTAAAATGCTCACGGCTGCATGGGCATTCATAACGGTGTGCGACTGCATGTCCACGGCGAGGAACGAGCAGAACAGTCAACGTTTTTTATTTCATTCCAACTTCCATAGGAATTCATTGAAAACACTCGCTCTACTCTGCACCATTATCAATGTCTGTGCAGACAAACATATTTTACTTTCGTTGTTAAGTTAGCGATTCAAAAGCCCCCTGCGGTGTCACACGTCGATTAACCGGTGGTAAAATATTCTCACGTCACATACCTAGTATATTTTTTTATATAGATCCAATAGGCCTACCTGATTTTGAACACAAGAGGGCAGTATAGCCCTATGTATGACTTGATTTTTTTTTTTACTTTACTGTTTTTAAACTTAGAATAAAATTAGAATAAAAATCTTTTTAAAATAAGAATAAAATGGGTTTAGTTCTGATATTTTTATAATTTTATATAGAAATAAATGGTGTATAATAACATTTTTAGAAGATATTGGGCTTTTAGTGTTTCCTTTTTTGACATTACTTTAATCCCTCGCCATAGCAAAACCGTTTGAGATATTTACTATCCGTACACAATTTAGCATCTTTAATGTATTTTCATCATGCTGAAATAGTTTGATGGGAATAAAATAAACCACTCAAGAGGAGTGGGTAAAAATTCAGAGGCTGATTTTGCAAAGAAATCCACATTCAAACCAAAATATCTGACTTCCTGTTGATCCGAGCTAATGACTGTTTTTTTTTTAATGGTAGTATTATTTTATACAAAAATTTATAATTCTGATGAGAATAAAGTTAGTGTTGATTCAAATTTTAAGGAAAACATATATATTGATCTAATATATATAGCACATTCATTTTAAATTCATTCAGCTTGAATCACCAAACATACAATATTAATTTTATTTAAAGCAAACAATACAAGATATGTTCTATGCATATTTTGTCATTTTAAAAATATCCATAAAGTGCTATGCAAAAAGACAAGACCTTAGATATTTATTTATCCTTTTAATGCAGGACTAATTTTAAACAAACTAAGTGCACAGCTGCATGGTCATTCATGACGGTGCGCATCCACGGCGAGGAGCGAGTAGAACAAAGCGAACGTTTTTTAGATCATTACTTCCATAGCAAATAATGGAAAACCCTCGCCCTGCTCCGAAGCATTATCAATGTCGGTGCGGACGGGAGTATTTTACTTTCATATTAGCGGTGTCGGTGTCACACATCGATTAACCGGTGGGAAAATATCCTCAGTCACATACCTAATATATATTTATATATACATATCATTTTTATATATAAATATTTTATATACAAAAAAGCACGGCCTTAGAGAATTATTTATCATTTAATGCAGAACAAATGAATGAAATAGTTAAGCTCTTTTCACTGTAACAGACAGACAGCCACACACACACAAACACAGAGAGAGTGAGACCCCCTCCTCCTCCTCGCCACACACACACAGACACCCCCCTCCCCTCCCCACACAGACACACACACACACACACACACACAGAATGGCAGAGGGCACTCTCTCTGTCAGAGAAAATCCACATTCAAACCAAAATATCTGACTTTCTGTTGATCCGAGCTAATAACTGTAAATTAGAAAGTTGTCCGGCTCGACGAGAACAATATATGTGGCGAGTTTTGTAACTGTAAGTAAAACGGACTAAGTTATAACACACATTTTGTTTCTCTTTTCTCGCCATAAATTCATTTCCTCGCCACGGCCAAACCGTTCGAGATATCAAAAATCCGCTGGCAATTTATCATCCTCAATGTCTTGACTTCATGCTGACCGAGTTTGGTGGCAATCCGATCAATTCCCAAGGAGAAGTATATCGAAATCCAGGGGCATGCGTTTCCAAACAACCCATAATAGCCGACTACCTGTTGGGCTGGCGTAAAACTTAGAGCACGAAAGTTGTTCAAGCCGATGAGATCTATATGTGTACCGAGTTTCATATTATTACATGCAAGCGTGTTTGATTTATGGACAAGTGTTCGAATCCCATTCCAGGGGGCGCTGTCGAGCCCCCCTGCCACGCCCGGGTACCAGCTTCAGCCCGGCCCTAATGGCTGCGGGTTCTGACCTGTGTGCAAAGTTTCAAGAGTTTCCGAGCATGTTAAGGGCCCCAAAAGCCCCTGAAACCATGAAAACCAATAATTTAAAGTATTCTCACTCAAAGAAAAATCTCTCCCCCCCCTCTCCCTCTCCCTCTCACAGAGAGAGAGAAAATTCTTCGAAACATCCACATTCAAACCAAAATATCTGACTTCCTGTTGGTCGGAGGTAATGAATGTAAATTAGAAAGTTGTCCGGCTCGACGAGAACAATATACGTACTGAGTTTTATCATTGTAGATAAAAGTATAGACCTAACTCCCCCTCTTTTGTCAAAAGGTGGCGCTACTGAGCCCCTGCACCACGCCCGTTTCTGACACTTTGCACATGTCTACTGGCTAATAAATGTGATGTGTCTGTCGAGTTTCATGCAATTTCAAGTATGTTAAGAGTCTCAAAAGCATCAAAAAAGAATATTAAAGTTTGATGCGTTGCCACGGCAACAGTATCTAAGATATCAATAATCCTTTCACAGGTCTACATCTGCCGTGTGTCTACATTATACACATAAAGTTTGAAGCAAATCGGTTAAAAATAAGAGGGTGATTTCAAAGCATTTTGAAAGTGACACACGTCCTGCTGCCAGTTGGTGGCGCTATAACTTTGACTCACAATAGTCACATCCATGTGATCGGACTCTTACAACGAACACACTGTGGAAGTTTCATCAAGATCAGTTAATGTATGCTGAAGTTATAATACACTTCCTGTGACCCTTTATTCGCCATAAATTCGTTTCCTCGCCACAGCCAAACCGTTCGAGATATCAAAAATCCCCTGGCAATTTTTCATCCTCAATGTCTTGACTTCATGCACACCGAGTTTGGAGGCAATTGGATCAATTCTCTAGGAGGAGTACATCAAATTCCTGAGCATGCGTTTCCAAACAACCCATAATAGCCGACTTCCTGTTGGGCTGGCGTAAAAAGTAAAAGTAGGAAAGTTGTTCGGCCCGATGAGATCTATATATGTACCGAGTTTCATATTATTACATGCAAGAGTGTCTGATTTATGGACCAAGTTTTCGGACCCCGTTCAAGGGGGCGCTGTTGAGCCCCCCTGCCACGCCCGGGTACCAGCTTCAGCCCGGCCCTGATGGCCGCGGGTTCTGACCCGTGTGCAAAGTTTCAAGAGTTTTCGAGCACGTTAAGGGTCTCAAAAGTGCCCGAAAGGTTGACAGAAAAATAATAATAATAATAATAATAATAAATAATCCTACCGAAAACAATAGGGCCTTCGCCCTTTCAGGGCTTGGGCCCTAATAATAATAAATAATCCTACCGGAAACAATAGGGCCTTCGCCCTTTCAGGGCTTGGGCCCTAATAAATAATCCTACCGAAAACAATAGGGCCTTCGCCCTTTCAGGGCTTGGGCCCTAATAAAATATAGCTGCGAGCAGCGATTGCGGGCCCAAGCCGGTGGCACCGCCACCCTGGTGCCTTTAGTTACACTAAAGGCACCGGGGTGGCGGTTTCACCGGCTTGGGCCCTCCATCGCTGCTCGCAGCTATATTTATATATATATATATATATATATATATATATATATAAAACAAAAAAAACAAAAACAAAATATATATATATATATATATATATATATTTTTTTTTTTTTAAGTGTGTTTATATATATATATATATATATATATATATATATATATAACATTTTTTGGATGCTAAACATTTGTTTATTATAGGCTTTGTACTTCACTCACGTTCCACTATTGAAGGGAAAAATTATCCTCTTCACATGCGCAAATATGTGCTTGGAAACATCACAGTTTAGCGGTGATTACTGTGTTTAAATAGTCAGTACAATTCATACTATTCAGAGCAGTGTAATTTTTATATGTTAGGTTGACTATTTTATTATTATATTTTATAAAGGCTATAATGAACAGACTGCGATATCAAGATTGCAATGCGCTCGCTCTGCACCATTATCAATGTCCGTGCGGACGAACATATTTTACTTTCGTTTTTAAGTTACCGATTCAAAAGCCCCCAGCGGTGTCACACATCGATTAACCGGTGGGAAAATTTTCTCACAGTCACATCCCTAATATATTTATATATAAATACAATAGGCCAACCTGAAAGAGAATTTTACTTGCCCGACCAGAGTAGCCTGATTAGAACGTCAATGACAAAAAAATAACTTGGGAATCACTAAAACGAGAGATTATTCTAATTTTATTACATTCATTTTAAGTTGCAATCAACAGTTGTTAATAAATGGATTACCAGTAATCAGTTGATCAATGGTAACAAGGTTGCGCTGCTGAGGCTCATGCAGCTTCTCCAGAAGAAATGTAAACAAATGAGATCAGCACACAAAAAACAAACTCAGTTAACAACTTACTGACTATAAAAATTATAAATATGGAGTTTTGATATATTTTATAACAGTTAAGCAACCTCACTTGACGAGAAGGCTGTTTCCTGAATACAATCACGATTGAAACTGTGACATTGATTTCATACAACAGGTTAAAAAACAGTTACAATCAAGTCACTTACATTTTAGATGCAATATTGACTGTTTTTGTTCTGTTTCAGCAGCGAAAATAGTTAAACAAAAAGATCACAGCAGAATCATCACGCGCATCTCTCAGCAATGTGTTTTCTCATTTCTGAATGTTTCAGCATTTTGAACGAATCGGTTGACTCAAAGATCGAATGATCAATCCATAAACATATGTCTTAATCATGAATGACTCAGTCATTCAAACGAATCGTTTGAACGAATGAATCAATGACTCACTCATTAAGACGGTCGCCTGGCGACACTTAATGGCGGTTTAGTGTTATGTTTAAAAGTATCATTCTTTCCAACGTGTGTGTGATTTGTGTGTGCAACATTATCAATGTCCGTGCGGACGTCCGTTTTTTACTTTCACTTTTATATTAGCGATTTAAAAGCACCCGCTCGTGTCACACGTCGATTAACCGTTGGGAAAATATCCTCACAGTCATATACCTAATACATTTATATTTAAATACAATATAGGCCTACCTAGTAAAAAGTTTAATATACTATATTTATATCCTTTTGGACACAAGAGGGCAGTATAGCCCTATATTTGCTTTTTTTGTTGAACCAAATAGCACTAAATAGCCTGTTTTTAACTTTTTTATACTTCTTGAATTGCAAAAACAGAATAAAATGGGTTTAGTTCTAATATTTGTATAATTTTATATAAAAATAAACGGTGTATAATTACATTTGTAGAAGATATGAGATGTTTTCTGATTCCTTTTTTGACATTACTTTAATCCCTCGCCATATCAAAACCATTTAAAAGCACCCGCTCGTGTCACACGTCGATTAACCGGTGGGAAAATATCCTCAGACACATACCTAATAAATGTATATTTAAATACAATATTGGCCTACCTAGTAAAAAGTTGTATATACTATTTTGATGTCCTTTTGGACACAAGAGGGCAGAATAGCCCTATGCATGACTTTTTTTTTTTTTTTTTACTTTACTGTTTTTAATTTTAGAATAAAATTAGAATAAAATTCTTTTTAAAAACAGAAAAAAATGGGTTTAGTTGTAATATTTGTATACTTTTATATAGAAATAAATGGTATATAATTACATTTTTAGAAGATTTGAGGCTTTTTAGTGTTTCCTTTTTGGACATTAATCCCTCGCCATAGCAAAACCGTTTGAGATATTTATTATCCGTTCACAATTTAGCATATTTAATGTATTTTCGTCATGTTGAAAAAGTTTGGTGGGAATAAAATAAATAGTTTAAGAGGAGTGGCTAAAAATTCAGAGGCTGATTTAGCAAAAAAATCCACATTCAGACCAAAATATCTGACTTCCTGATGGCCGGAGCTAATGAATGTAAATTAGAAAGTTGTCCGGCTTGATGAGTACAATATACAAACTATTTTTTTTTTACTGTAGTTAAAACTAACCCCCCCACTTTTGTCAAAAGCATGTTGAAAGTGACACACTTCCTGCTGCCAGTTGGTGGCGCTATAACTTTGACTCACAATAGTTACATCCATCTGATCGGCCTCTTACCACGGACACACTGCTGAAGTTTCATCAAGATCAGTTAATGTATGCAGAAGTTATTCCACTTCGTGTTTCTCTTTTCTCGCCATAAATTCGTTTCCTCGCCACGGCCAAACCGTTCGAGATATCAAAAATCCGTCCGCAATTTAGAATCCTCAATGTCTTGACTTCATGCACACCGAGGTTGGTGGGGATTGGATGAATTCTCTAGGAGGAGTACTTCGCATTCCACAGCAAGCGTTTTCCAAACAACCCATAATAGCCGACTTCCTGTTGGGCTGGCGTAAAACTTAGAGCACGAAAGTTGTTCGGCCCGATGATATCTATATGTGTACTGAGTTTCAAATTAATTCATGCAAGCGTGTTTGATCTATGGACCAAGTTTTGTGACCCCGTTCAAGGGGGCGCTGTTGAGCCCCCCTGCCACGCCCGGGTACCAGCTTCAACCCGTCCCTGATGGCAGGGGGTTCCGACTTGTATGTAAAGTTTCAAGAGTTTTTGAGCACGTTAAGGACCCCAAAAGCCCCTGAAACCTTGATTAACAATATAAAAGCAATAGTCAAATCCCCCCTCCCCTCACACACACAGAGACACAGAGAGAGGGAGAGAAAATTCTTCAGAAAATCCACATTCAAACCAAAATATCTCTCTTCCTGTTGGTCGGAGATCGTTAATGTAAATTAGAAAGTTGTCCGTCTTGATGAGAACAATACACATACCAAGTTTTGTTGTTGTTGATAAAACTAACCCCCCCACTTATGACTAAAGGTGGCGCTACTGAGCCCCTCACCACGCCCGTTTCTGAAACTTTGCACATGTCTACGGGCTAATAAATGTGATGTGTCTGTCGAGTTTCATCCAATTTCAAGTATGTTAAGAGTCTCAAAAGCATCAAAAAAGAATATTAAAGTTTGAAGCGTTGCCATGGCAACAGTATTAAAGATATCAAAAATCCTTTCACAGGTCTACATCTGCCGTGTGTTTACATTATACACATAAACTTTGAAGCAAATTGGGTAAAAATAAGAGGGTGATTTCAAAGCATTTTGAAAGGGACACACTTCCTGCTGCCAGTTGGTGGTGCTATAACTTTGACTCACAATAGTCACATCCATGTGATCGGCCTCTTACAACGAACACACTGCTGAAGTTTAATCAAGATCAGTTCATGTATGCAGAAGTTATAACACACTTCCTGTTTCCATTATTCGCCATCAATTCGTGTCCTCGCCACGGCCAAACCGTTCGAGATATCAAAAATCTGTCCGCAATTTAGCATCCTCAATGTCTTGACTTCATGCTGACTGAGTTTGGAGACGAATGGATGAATTCCCTAGGAGGAGTACATTAAATTCCACAGCATGCGTTTCCAAACAACCCATAATAGCCGACTTCCTGTTGGGCTGGCGTAAAAAGTAAAAGTACGAAAGTTGTTCGGCCCGATGAGATCTATATGTGTACCGAGTTTCATATTATTACATGCAAGCGTGTCTGATTTATGGACCAAGTTTTCGGACCCCGTTCAAGGGGGCGCTGTCGAGCCCCCCTGCCACGCCCGGGTACCAGCTTCAGCCCGGCCCTGATGGCCGCGGGTTCTGACCCGTGTGCAAAGTTTCAAGAGTTTTCGAGCACGTTAAGGGTCTCAAAAGTGCCCGAAAGGTTGACAGAAAAATAAGAATAAGAATAATAATAAATAATTCTACCGAAAACAATAGGGCCTTCGCCCTTTCAGGGCTTGGGCCCTAATAATCCTACCGAAAACAATAGGGCCTTCGCCCTTTCAGGGCTTGGGCCCTAAATATATATATATATAAATATAGCTGCGAGCAGCGATTGCGGGCCCAAGCCGGTGGCACCGCCACCCTGGTGCCTTTAGTTACACTGGTGGCGGTGTCACCGGCTTGGGCCCTCCATCGCTGCTCGCAGCTATATTTATATATATATATATATATATATATATACACACACATATACATATATATATATATATATATATATACACACACATATATATATATATATATATATAATAAAGATGGGAAATTTTACTTGTCTTACCTTATTCTGATTTTATGATACACTCAAAATATTCCACAACAAATCCTTTAAATTTAATGTAAAAATAAAAACGAAAGTAAGTGTTGGGCTCACGTAACCCTTTCATTAGAATCAAAACGTTTCAACAGTTGTGATGTATTTGGATGCTAAACTATTCTTTATTATAGGCTTTGTACTTCACTCGTGTTCCAATATCGACGGAAAAAATCATCCTCTTCACACGCGCAAAAATGTGCTTGGAAAAATCACAGTGGAGCAGTGCTTACTGTGAATGTACGAATTGTACTACTGACTATTTAAACAGAGCAGTGTGTATATGTTAGGTTTACTATTTTATTATATTTTATTAAGGCTATAATGAACAGGCTGCGATGTCAAGTTTGCAATGCTGGAATGTGTGTGTGATTTAACAGTAGACACATAAAAACATAATTGGCACATAATTTTGTTCATACAGGACATCATTCAAACTGCAAAGTGTTTGCTTATATTTATATACACTCGCAATAAAACACAACATTGTGCTTTTGTAAAATAAATTCAAGCAATCCACCCCCCGAAATGGCGTTCATTTTAAAATTAAACTAAAAGCTCTTGGCTAAACAGGCATTCATAACTGTGAGCGCCCACGGCGAGGAACAAGCAGAACAGAGCGAACGTTTTTTAGTTAATTCCTACTTCCATAGGAATTCATTGAAAATGCTCGCTCTACTCAGCACCATTATTAAAGTCTGTGCAGACATCTGTATTTTACTTTAAGTTAGCGATTTAAAAGCCCCCAGCGGTGTCACACGTCGATTAACCGACATCCCTTATATATATATATACAATAGGCCTACCTGAAAGAGAATTTGGCTTGCCCGACCAGAGTAGCCTGATTTGAACGTCAATGACAAAAAATAACTTGGGAATCACTAAAACGAGAGATTATTCTAATTTTATTACATTCATTTTAAGTTGCAATCAACAGTTGATAATAAATGTATTACTGATCAATGGTAACAAGGTTGTGCTGCTGAGGCTCGTGCAGCTTCTCCAGGAGGAACATAAACAAATGAGCGCAGCACACAAAAAAGAAACCCAGTTAACAACATACTGACTATAAAAATTACAAATATGGAGTTTTTATATATTTTATAACCTATGATAGAGTTAAGCAACCTCACTTGACGAGTAGGCTACTGTTTCCAGAATACAATCACGATTGAAACTGTGACATTGATTTCATACAACAGGTTAATAAACAGTTATAATTAAGTCACTTACATTTTAGATGCAATATTGACTGTTTTTGTTCTGTTTCAGTACCGAAAATAGTTAAACAAAGATCACAGCAGAATAGTCGCGAATCTCACGGCAACTTGTTTTCTCATTACTGAATGATTCAGCATTTTTAACGAATCGGTTGACTCAAAGATTCAATGATCAATCTATAAACATCTGTCTCAATCATGAATGACTCAGTCATTTGAACGAATCGTTTGAACGAATGAATCAATGACTCGCTCATTAAGACGGTCGCCTGGCGACACCTAATGGCGGTTTAGTGTTATGTTTAAAAGTATCATTCTTTCCAACGTGTGTGCACCATTATTAATGTCCGTGCGGACGTCCGAATTTTACTTTCACTTTTATATTAGCGATTTAAAAGCACCCGCTCGTGTCACACGTCGATTAACCGATGGGAAAATATCCTCACAGTCATACCTAATACATTTATATTTAAATACAATATAGGCCAACCTAGTAAAAAGTTTAATATACTATTTTTATATCCTTTTGGACACAAGAGGGAAGTATAGCCCTATGTTTGCTTTTTTGTTGAACCAAATAGCACTAAATAGCCTGTTTTTAACTTTTTTTATACTTCTTCAATTGCAAAAACAGAATAAAATGGGTTTAGTTCTAATATTTGTATAATTTTATATAAAAATAAACGGTGTATAATTACATTTGTAGAAGATATGAGATGTTTTCTGATTCCTTTTTGGACATTACTTTAATCCCTCACCATAGCAAAACCGTTTGAGATATTTATTATCCGTTCACAATTTAGCATATTTAATGTATTTTCATCATGTTGAAAAAGTTTGGTGGGAATAAAATAAATAGTTTAAGAGGAGTGGCTAAACATTCAGAGGCTGATTTTGCAAAAAAATCCACATTCAGACCAAAATATCTGACTTCCTGATGGCCGGAGCTAATGAATGTAAATTAGAAAGTTGTCCGGCTTGATGAGTACAATATACAAACTATTTTTTTTTTACTGTAGTTAAAACTAACCCGCCCACTTTTGTCAAAAGCATGTTGAAAGTGACACACTTCCTGCTGCCAGTTGGTGGCGCTATAACTTTGACTCACAATAGTTACATCCATCTGATCGGCCTCTTACCACGAACACACTGCTGAAGTTTCATCAAGATCAGTTAATGTATGCAGAAGTTATTCCACTTCGTGTTTCTCTTTTCTCGCCATAAATTCGTTTCCTCGCCACGGCCAAACCGTTCGAGATATCAAAAATCCGTCCGCAATTTAGAATCCTCAATGTCTTGACTTCATGCACACCGAGTTTGGTGGGGATTGGATGAATTCTCTAGGAGGAGTACTTCGCATTCCACAGCAAGCGTTTTCCAAACAACCCATAATAGCCGACTTCCTGTTGGGCTGGCGCAAAACTTAGAGCACGAAAGTTGTTCGGCCCGATGACATCTATGTGTGTGCCGAGTTTCATATTAATTCATGCAAGCTAGTTTGATCTATGGAGCAAGTTTTCGGACCCCATTCCAGGGGGCGCTGTTGAGCCCCCCTGCCACGCCCGGGTACCAGCTTCAGCCAGGCCCTGATGGCCGCAGGTTCCGACTTGTATGTAAAGTTTCAAGAGTTTTTGAGCACGTTAAGGACCCCAAAAGCCCCTGAAACCTTGATTAACAATATAAAAGCAATAGTCAAATCCCCCCTCCCCTCACACACACAGAAACACAGAGAGAGGGAGAGAAAATTCTTCAGAAAATCCACATTCAAACCAAAATATCTCTCTTCCTGTTGGTCGGAGATCGTTAATGTAAATTAGAAAGTTGTCCGTCTTGATGAGAACAATACACATACCAAGTTTTGTTGCTGTTGATAAAACTAACCCCCCCACTTATGACTAAAGGTGGCGCTACTGAGCCCCTCACCACGCCCGTTTCTGAAACTTTGCACATGTCTACGGGCTAATAAATGTGATGTGTCTGTCGAGTTTCATCCAATTTCAAGTATGTTAAGAGTCTCAAAAGCATCAAAAAAGAATATTAAAGTTTGAAGCGTTGCCATGGCAACAGTATTAAAGATATCAAAAATCCTTTCACAGGTCTACATCTGCCGTGTGTTTACATTATACACATAAACTTTGAAGCAAATCGGGTAAAAATAAGAGGGTGATTTCAAAGCATTTTGAAAGGGACACACTTCCTGCTGCCAGTTGGTGGCGCTATAACTTTGACTCACAATAGTCACATCCATGTGATCGGCCTCTTACAACGAACACACTGCTGAAGTTTAATCAAGATCAGTTAATGTATGCAGAAGTTATAACACACTTCCTGTTTCCATTATTCGCCATCAATTCGTGTCCTCGCCACGGCCAAACCGTTCGAGATATCAAAAATCTGTTCGCAATTTAGCATCCTCAATGTCTTGACTTCATGCTGACTGAGTTTGGAGGCGAATGGATGAATTCCCTAGGAGGAGTACATTCAATTCCACAGCATGCGTTTCCAAACAACCCATAATAGCCGACTTCCTGTTGGGCTGGCGTAAAAAGTAAAAGTACGAAAGTTGTTTGGCCCGATGAGATCTATATGTGTATTGAGTTTCATATTATTACATGCAAGCGTGTCTGATTTATGGACCAAACTTTCGGACCCCGTTCAAGGGGGCGCTGTTGAGCCCCCCTGCCACGCCCGGGTACCAGCTTCAGCCCGGCCCTGATGGCCGCAGGTTCTGACCTGTGTGCAAAATTTCAAGAGTTTTCGAGCATGTTAAAGGCCCCAAAAATGCCCGAAAGGTTGACAGAAAAATAATAATAATAATAATAATAATAATAATAAATATAGCTGCGAGCAGCGATTGCGGGCCCAAGCCGGTGGCACCGCCACCCTGGTGCCTTTAGTTACACTAAAGGCACCGGGGTGGCGGTGTCACCGGCTTGGGCCCTCCATCGCTGCTCGCAGCTATATTTATATATATATATATATATATATATACACATATACATATACATATATATACATACATATATATATATATAATAAAGACGGGAAATTTTACTTGTCTTACCTTATTCTGATTTTATGATACACTCAAAATATTCCACAACAAATCCTTTAAATTTAATGTAAAAATAAAAACGAAAGTAAGTGTTGGGCTCACGTAACCCTTTGATTAGAATTAAAACATTTCAACAGTTGCAATGTATTTGGATGCTAAACTACTCTTTATTATAGGCTTTGTACTTCACTCGTGTTCCAATATCGACGGAAAAAATCATCCTCTTCACACGCGCAAAAATGTGCTTGGAAAATCACAGTGGAGCAGTGCTTACTGTGAATGTACGAATTGTACTACTGACTATTTAAACAGAGCAGTAGGTTCTAACTAAAATCAAATGTTCAAATCAAATCAAATCAAACCTAAAATATGTTAGGTTTACTATTTTATTATATTTTATTAAGGCTATAATGAACAGGCTGCGATGTCAAGTTTGCAATGCTGGAATGTGTGTGTGATTTAACAGTAGACACATAAAAACATAATTGGCACATAATTTTGTTCATACAGGACATCATTCAAACTGCAGAGTGTTTACTTATATTTATATACACTCGCAATAAAACACAACATTGTGCTTTTATAAAATAAATTCAAGCAATCCACCCCCCGAAATGGCATTCATTTTAAAATTAAACTAAAAGCTCCTGGCTAAACAGGCATTCATAACTGTGAGCGCCCACGGCGAGGAACGAGCAGAACAGAGCGAACGTTTTTTAGTTAATTCCTACTTCCATAGGAATTCATTGAAAATGCTCGCTCTACTCAGCACCATTATTAAAGTCTGTGCAGACATCTGTATTTTACTTTAAGTTAGCGATTTAAAAGCCCCCAGCGGTGTCACACGTCGATTAACCGACATCCCTAATATATTTATATATATATACAATAGGCCTACCTGAAAGAGAATTTGGCTTGCCCGACCAGAGTAGCCTGATTTGAACGTCAATGACAAAAAATAACTTGGGAATCACTAAAACGAGAGATTATTCTAATTTTATTACATTCATTTTAAGTTGCAATCAACAGTTGATAATACATGTATTACTGATCAATGGTAACAAGGTTGCGCTGCTGAGCTCGTGCAGCTTCTCCAGGAGGAACGTAAACAAATGAGCGCAGCACACAAAAAAGAAACCCAGTTAACAACATACTGACTATAAAAATTACAAATATGGAGTTTTTATATATTTTATAACCTATGATAGAGTTAAGCAACCTCACTTGACGAGTAGGCTACTGTTTCCTGAATACAATCACGATTGAAACTGTGACATTGATTTCATACAACAGGTTAATAAACAGTTATAATTAAGTCACTTACATTTTAGATGCAATATTGACTGTTTTTGTTCTGTTTCAGTGGCGAAAATAGTTAAACAAAGATCACAGCAGAACCGTCGCGCATCTCACGGCAACTTGTTTTCTCATTACTGAATGATTCAGCATTTTGAACGAATCGGTTGACTCAAAGATTCAATGATCAATCCATAAACATCTGTCTCAATCATGAATGACTCAGTCATTTGAACGAATCGTTTGAACGAATGAATCAATGACTCGCTCATTAAGACGGTCGCCTGGCGACACCTAATGGCGGTTTAGTGTTATGTTTAAAAGTATCATTCTTTCCAACGTGTGTGCACCATTATTAATGTCCGTGCGGACGTCCGAATTTTACTTTCACTTTTATATTAGCGATTTAAAAGCACGTGTCACACGTCGATTAACCGATGGGAAAATATCCTCACAGTCATATACCTAATACATTTATATTTAAATACAATATAGGCCTACCTAGTAAAAAGTTTAATATACTATTTTTATATCCTTTTGGACACAAGAGGGAAGTATAGCCCTATGTTTGCTTTTTTGTTGAACCAAATAGCACTAAATAGCCTGTTTTTAACTTTTTTTATACTTCTTCAATTGCAAAAACAGAATAAAATGGGTTTAGTTCTAATATTTGTATAATTTTATATAAAAATAAACGGTGTATTTGTAGAAGATATGAGATGTTTTCTGATTCCTTTTTGGACATTACTTTAATCCCTCGCCATAGCAAAACCGTTTGAGATATTTATTATCCGTTCACAATTTAGCATATTTAATGTATTTTCATCATGTTGAAAAAGTTTGGTGGGAATAAAATAAATAGTTTAAGAGGAGTGGCTAAAAATTCAGAGGCTGATTTTGCAAAGAAATCCACATTCAGACCAAAATATCTGACTTCCTGATGGCCGGAGCTAATGAATGTAAATTAGAAAGTTGTCCGGCTTGATGAGTACAATATACAAACTATTTTTTTTTTACTGTAGTTAAAACTAACCCGCCCACTTTTGTCAAAAGCATGTTGAAAGTGACACACTTCCTGCTGCCAGTTGGTGGCGCTATAACTTTGACTCACAATAGTTACATCCATCTGATCGGCCTCTTACCACAAACACACTGCTGAAGTTTCATCAAGATCAGTTAATGTATGCAGAAGTTATTCCACTTCGTGTTTCTCTTTT